>JANEHK010000116.1:111357-264623 GCA_025960845.1 Tachycineta bicolor
CCTCTCCTCTCCTCTCCTCTCCTCTCCTCTCCTCCTTCCATCTCTCTGAAATTAAAATCTTCTTATTTGGGACAAAAGCTGTTGAAATTTATAATTTTCCTTCAATTAGAAATATATCAGATCTGGAGACTTTTAAAGCAGAGGCACTGCACAACGTAATTTGTCAGACACATACTTGCAGTTACTGCTTACCTTTACCAGAGCAAATTATAACAATATTTAAGTTCCTTTCCCCCCCAGTTTTAATAACTACTTTGGTGCTTCTTGTTATAAAATGACATCCGAATGAGAGTCAGATCCAACACCATAGTTTGTTGCATTCCTGCTGAGCTGCCTACAACAAACTGCTTGAGGTCTTGGAAAATGTCTTTGGGCTTTGGAAGTGGAGGAAGATGTCTGTGTGTGATCCTAGTTCTGTTCACTCTCTTGCATCCCTGTATTCTGACTGGAGAGCAGTACTGATCTGTGGGAATCAGCTCATGTTACCTCCAAAGGAGAGAACTGAACCGGGAGCAGATGAATGCCTGCGTCAAGCTGCAGAAGTAGTTTAGTGTAGAAAATGTCAACATACATAACACTGTGGAAATTGTGCAACAATGGTGGGTCATTCTCTAGACACACTGGAGATATCTGCAACTAAGGTACTTAATGCAGGTGTCTAGAGTATCAAACTCCTATTCAAGATATAACCTGGTTTTGGATCTTTCAACTCTAAGAAGTCTTAGGCACAATGGAATCTTGTTGCTGCCTGAATTTAAGACATGGATAGGATAGGTTTTATCTTGATAGCAACCCTTAAAACAAAAATAATCTGAGACAATAGGAGTACACAAATACCATGAATTTACTCTAAATTGCTAAAATTCATCCAGAATCTATAAACCTATATATATTACAGCAACAACTTGCATATTTCTCCCTATGGGAAGATAATAACTTTTTGCAGCAGAAAAGGGCTGAGCTGGAAACTAATAAACTTTCTCCTATTGCAGTTCTTAGCAGCTCATTGCAGTCCTGAAAATGTTCCTAACTGGCACTGAAAATGATGTGTTGGCTTACTGCTGGATATGAATCACCATTATGTGCCATGGCTGATGTAAATTAAAATTATTGTGGAATAAAGAGTAAACAGCTGCCACTTAAGTATACTTTATATTTTATATATAGTATTATATATACTAAAGTGGTATTTCATGTTCACCAGAGGTATTCTTGCTGCTGCTGACCCAGAAAAATGCAGTAGTCTGATCTCTGCTCTATCAAGGTAATTTCATTACCATAAAGGCAGCACTCTTGACAAGAACTCCAGGCCTCCAGGCATCAAACTTCAGATCTTTCTGGTCTGTGTGTCAAAACTTTCACTAACATCAAGGAAACCCAGATGCCATTGCTGGAACCTACTGAATTTACTACTAATTTTGTACTGGCGTCTTTGAAAGAAACCTAGATTAAAATATGTATTGTCACACTGATGGACATTGCATGGAGCAAGCATTAGTGCAGCTGACAAGTGTTTTTCAGGAAGCAGTATCAACACCAGTTTTCTCACGTCTCTCTGCCTCTTGATAGGGAGTATTTTTCATATTCAGCTTTATACACACATCAGATGAACAGGCTATTGGTTTCAATAATCTTCTGCAGCAGCTTCCGTAACTCCAGCACCCAATGCCTAATATTTTTCATAATAATTGACCTTATGTCATAGAAGTCTTTTAAGCAGTAAAAGACAAAGGGCAAGCTCTCTCCCTCCATCCTTAAGCTTTAAAAGTTTTCTTTGAGAGAATGCCATTGGAGATCTAAGTAGTAACTCTGAATGGTTAAATTAAAGGTAAATCTGAAATTATTTTTTATAGTCTACTTAATAGTGACGAATCTGAATATAACTAGGAAAATTGATCTCTCCTTAAAACTGCTTTCTTCAAACACCTGATGTTAAAAATAATATAAAGTGTTTATCTATACCCTTTTTTGTTATTGTGGGTATAGAGGGGCCTTCTCTGGATAGAGAAAGGAACAAAGTTACCTCTGTGGCAACTCTAAACAGTGTGAGCGTCTCAGAGCCTGAGGGCATCCTGAAACCAAAGTCACTTGGTATTCTTCTGGACTTGTACTGAGAGATAAGATAAATTTTCTATTGGTTTTTGGTTTGCATGTTATCTTCCCAGTTTATTTCCAGGTGCAAATGGTGAATACAGTCACAGTCTGTAAACTGGTTTAAATTAAACGGATAGTGTAACTGGAAGTTAGTGTTGGATTTGCTAAAGTCTGAAGAGACATCTTTTCTCCATTCTCAGCCGCTTCTGATTTTATTTCCTTTTGCAATGACTATGTATGTTTGCCAGTAAGAAAGTTTCTGTTAAAGTGGCTGCCATCTAAATTTGAAGTCTGATAGATATTTCTACAAAAGGGTTTTTACTTCTCATCACATTCATATAGTGCTAACTGGTTTTTAATTTTTTTAAGAATATTTCTCTTCTTGAAAAAAGAAAAGAGAGATGTCTTTGAGGCATTTAAAATAAAAGAAACATGTACTTCAGGATGAATCTATGTACAAGTCACTTTCATGACTACAGTTTACAGAATAAAGATGACAGAATGTACAAGATGATCTCAAACATATTTTGTTCAAGAGGCTCTTGTCTGCTGTGTCAAACCTTTTCTCAGTGATGACAAGTTTGCAGCCTTCTGGTTTTTGTTACTTAAGGATGGTCCACCTGCCTCACTTGTCCTGCTTGACATGACTCTGAACTATTTCCAATGGAGCACTAGTCAAGCTGAATACCTGACACTGCTTAAAGAAAAACCTGTGATAAAGGATTGGTGGTAAGTAATAAGAGAGATTTTTAGATGAACTAAAAAAAAGAATCAACTGTAGGAAAGTAAAGTATGTGGAAAGCTGTCTACTTGAGGATGACAGAGAGGTTTCTGATGTCATCAGTTTGTTTTGTGACTTTGGACAGGACAGTGTTGGGCCTGGCCGTACCCCAGGGAAACCATACTCCCATCTCCAGAGTAAGGCACTATTAACTCTCCAATAAGAGTGGAGGAGCAGGATCCTCTCACTTGTCTCTACGTTTCAAATAAGGAAATAGTGTAGGCTTTCCCTTTTGTGTGACATTTTTTCAGCCCTTTGAATAGAGTGGGAAATTGTGAATTTCAAACAGCTACGTCTATCTTTGTAAGCCTTTACTCTCATCAGAGAAACACATTTCTGGCTGTGTGCACGGCCATGCTGCTTGCCACATTAACTAGAAGAGTTTTTATGTAAAAATTCATATCTTATTATATTAAGATTGATAACCATGTAATCTTCTCTATGGATATCTAAAATACCATGATTTTAGTTTCCAATCTTCCATAAAAACTAGAGATACTTTTAGCATAAGCATCTACTCTTGTATTAACAGGTGGTGAAGAGAGCTACATGAGAAACAGTGGGGTCTGATCAGCTTGCTTAGACTGTCTTCTCCTTCCTTTACAGGCCTCAAAGGAGTCTTTGATGAGAAGCAGCTGTGCTGATCCACACCTACTGAGGCAGTGATAACACATGATCTAGGTGGGAACAAATCTTCTTTCTTCATGATATTCACACTAACCCACAGTGCATCTCTCTCAAGAGACTTTAGGAGAAAACAAGGGTTAAAGAGACTTAGAGTTAAAGAGTTAAAGACACATAGTCCAATTTGCTGTATTCACAGACAGTTATTTCTGTAATCTCTTTAAAAGCATGATCAAGCTCCACATTTGAACTGGCTAGAAATTGGTAAGAGCACTTCTGGGATGCTTTCAGTTTCTGTCTCCTTTTTGAGTTACACATCTCTTTTCTTATTTACAATCTAAATATATTCACAGTCAAATTATCCTGCTCTTCCTCCCCCACCCCTTGCCTTGTGGTTTAGGCAAAACAGTGCTCTTGAGTTTTTCCCTGATAATTTCCTGTAATCTTTCCATCTTTCACTGTTATTGCTAACTGTGTAACTGCAAGGAGAACTATTCCTTCTGTAAGGAAGCTCTGTTAATGAATTGGGTTTTAAAAGTACTGCATACTTCCCAGCGGAGTAGAAAAACTGCTTAAGGTCAAGGAAAACATCTTCAGTGCTGTAGTTATGCTATCAGTGTTGCAGTTCTCTGCGGTCGTGTTACACTTCAGCTCAATCTGTGCTCCTAAGCAGTGTGATTTAGAAGTTAACAAGATTGTTGCCATGGTAATGGTGTTGACACGCTGATGTTTTTTGAAGGTGGTGGTGAAGTTGTCTCAAAGAAGAGCTAGTCTCATCCTCTGATCTGAAAATCTGCTAGTGGCTGGAAGGCACTGGGTCAGTCTGTGGAAAACATTTAACTTCCCAGCATCATGCAGAAGGAATATAGCTGTTCTGGTTTGAACCTGCTCCTTGGATGAAACAGTATATGTGAAGGCAGTTGGTAAATTCTTTTTAAGAACACACTCCCCATCTGGCCTAACATGCTAATGAATCTGTTCTCATTCCTCCTCACGGTGGAAGACTGACAGGGATGTTTGTAACACTGGAACTCCTGTGCTGCAGGTTTGAGGTGATGGCACTGTATTTCTGCAAGTGAAACTCCCAGGCATGCAAGACTTAAATATAAGTATAGGGACATATTAGTGTTTCTTTCAGCATAAAATGAAACTGTGAAACTGTGCCTGCTGGTTTCTCCCTCAGCCTTGGTATTTTTAACATGACTGTTGATAAAATTGATTCTCTGTGGATTTTTCCTCATTAATTTTGATTTTGGTTGGGTTTTGTTTGGGTTTTTTTTGGTGGGGGGAGTGAGGGGGGACATCCCCCTCAGGCTCTGTTGTGACCTACTGAGTTTATAATTAGAAGCAAACCAAAATAGCACCACCAGAGAGTGCAGCAATGATCTCATTAAAAAGTCAACATTTGCTAATAGAGAAAAACTGATGTTAAGAATGTCCTTAAGTGGAAAGTCTTGACAAGCCGGGTTCACTATAATGATCACTTACATACCTATTAAGGTTGCATTTCTTTTTGAAAATTCATCAGTTTATTGTAGAAATGCTGAATAATGATGTCATATCTTTTCTAATGTGTCATCTAGAATTGGACTAAGATGCCATTGTCTGCATAGAAGCAGCAAAATAGAGGGCTTATAAGTTCTGAACTCTTTTTGATACCACAATTAGTACTGCTGCAGTTTAACCATCAACTAAGATTCCATAATTTACTGCTGAAACAGAAAATTGAAGGGCTTTTATGTCATGAACTTTTCTTCATAGCACAACTAGTATTGCTACAGATTAACTGTTTAATAGCTACTTTAGGTTGGTTATTGGGCATCCTGTTTTAAATAAACGAAAAAAAAATCACTTAAAACAGGGAAAAATAAGTACCTGGGAAGTGAGGTTTAATGAAGTCTTACTCTATTTTGAGTATTTAAAGGAGAAAAGAGTTTATCTTGGCTTCATGCAGATTTCAAGGCACCTGAAAACCTTTTGGTGAGGATGACAAGCTGTAATATCCAGCCTCCTCAGGTAACTGGTTCAAGGCATTGTTCTTAGCTACCAGTCTGTAGTGAGCAGAACGGTTGATGAGGTAACTTTAAAACCAACCCAGAATTTCAGATTAGGTTTACTAAAAGTGAATAAACTCCTCTGGGCTGTTTGTAGTTTCCATGAAAGATGGGTATAAGTCTTCATGGGACTATCTGTGGCTGCCAAACCCAGCAAGACCTTTCACTTTAAGTGTATAAGCAGTGTATATATTCATAGAAGCTGAACTGCACAGTATTTATTATGTCCCAGGCTGGATATCTGAATTGAGCACTTTGTGGGACAGAGATTTAATGGATCAGGGGTGAAGTGCATTATGTGCTCAAGGTTATCAGGAAAAGGCAGTGAACTAAGGGCTGGAATGAAAGATCAGTGAAAGGACAGGATTGCAGAGAAGAAATAATATCTGAGCCAGCCTTGGAATACAAGGTCTTTGGAGGTGACACAAAAGGACTGGAAGCACCAGGGGAGAGGAGGTACAGGTTGCAGAGCAAAAGAATGTGGAATGAGATACACAAACCTGTCTCTTACCTCTTTGATTCCTCGTGCAGAGTGGCCTGTGTAGGAAAATAATAACCTATTGTATGATTTAAATCTATTAGGAAGTTATGTAATCACAGGACAGTTTGGTTTGGAAGAGACATTTAGGAGTCATCTCTTCCAGACATTCTGCCATGGGCAGGGACACCTACCACTAGACTAGGTTGCTCCAAGGCCTGTCCAACCTGATCTTGAACACTTCCAGGGATGGGACATCCACACATTGCTCTTGGTGCAGCCTGTTTCAGTGCTTAAGCATCTTCGTAATAAAATATACCTCCATGTATCCAATCTCAATCTACCTTCTTTCAGCTGAACATCACTGCTCATTGTCCTGTCTCTAAAGGCCTTGGTAAAAGGTTTATTTTCACTTTTCATTTAAGCCCTCTTTATATCTTGTCTAGGATGAACAACTCCAACACTCTCAGCCTTGCAAGGGGGTTTTAGCCCTCTGATAATTTTCGTGGACCTCCTCTGGACCTGACCAAACTGGTCCACCTCTTACTTGTCTCTCCTAAAAGGACGTGCTCTAGGTATCAAGAGTGAAGCAAGATTTTGCTTGTGGTAAAGAGATGACCAAAACTTTCAGTTACAATAATATTGTGCCTGAGTGCGTGGAACAAAGTTAGGTGAACTTATAGAAAATAAACCCAAATTTCTGTAACAGAGATTCTATGAAAGCATCTGTTGTATCACAGTAGAGGAAAGCAAGTAAAAAAATTCAGGTAAAATTTGATTAGCCAAAATGGTTTTATTCATTCTTTGTATCAAAGAATAGCCTCTATTATTCATTAATTAGGAACACTAGAAATTCTAGGCTTTTCTTTCTAATTAAGAAAATCTTTGTGGTATAGTGCATAAATGACTCAAATATGGGAAGACAGTCTCAATATGAAAAGAGAGTTTTAGGTGGTTGAAGAAGTGACAGTGACATGCAGATAAGAAACATGCTTCCTTTCTTTAATTAATGTACACTAAATTCTTGATCTTGAAACTTTCACAGATTCATAAGTTCAATGCAAACCAATCATCACTTTTTTAAAAAAATAGAGAATCAACATTTAGTAACAAGTTGTCTTAGAAATGTTTGCTTAAGTTGTAGCACTTTGCCTAGTCATTTGAAGTTATTTGAAGTTTTTGAGTTATTTGAAGTTTTTGAGTTATTTGAAGTGTCAGGTGTAGTACCTATTCAAATGTAGTACCTATTCAAAAAGTCTGAATTTTGGTAGGGGTTTTTTTGTTTGTTTGTTTGTTTGATTTTCATTGTATGCTAATATTTTTTGTGGTTGTTTTTTTCTTCATTTTTTTTTACTTAATATGGGTGATACATGGGGAATTGGGGAGTTTCTGCACTACTTCCATCTTGCTTTTTGTAACCACTGACTAGCAGTAGCACCTTCCTCTAAGCAGGAGACAGAAGAGAACTCTCTTACATGTTAAGCACTTGGTTACATATTCTTTTTGATCAAAGGAACCTTGAGGTGAATGCATGATGTGTACCAGAATTCCCTCACTTTAGGGTGAAAACAAATCTTTTACATCCACTTCCTACGGATTCAAACTAGAGAGTTCAGTACTAGAAATACACAATATAGTAATTTGGATGAGAAAATAAGGACTTTTTAGGAGGGTATTGCTATAAATGTTCACCATGGCCCTTATATCTGTTGTACCTCTGGACCACAGCAGATTTCATTGAGAAATTTTCAAGTTGTAGAGTTTTACAATAATATGGCTTTAGTGTGGTTGTTTTAGCAAATCAATAGAAATTACTGAAGAGGTTATTTCTGACCAGTTTTCTGTCGCTAAGAATCCCATGTCTGTTGTGGACCAAATCAGCTCTGCTATCATGGGAAAAGGTAGTACCCTCTCTGTCCACTTTCTTTTCCTTCTCAGCCCCCATGTCACCCTAACTAGTCCCCTCCCCATACCATAGGATCTCCCTGTAAGGCAGGGATCCAGCTCTGAGAGATCTTCACAGTGCCATGATGTGGGAGTCTGCTGTGCAGCTGGTTCTGCTGGGATCTCTTATCTCACTTTATCACTGTTATGGTGCACCCAAATCAAGCTATTTCTCTGTCTGCTTTACCTCCACCAGACCTGACAAACTGAAGGGGGTCTGTTTATCATATGTATGCTCTTCCCTCCCTCTTTCCAAAGGTGTCAAATATGAAAACGAGTGTCAATTTCAGTGCCTCTGAAGAGCTCAGGCATGCTGACTCTCAGTATGGCAAACCTCCAGTTTTCTGTTCCACTCTGAAGGCACATAAAGGGTGCAATCCCAGAAGCTTGGTTGGAGGAAAACCCGGTTAATAGTTGCTGCTTAGGTTATTGAAAGGTTCTTGTCTTCCTGCTTGTATGTATTTCTGAGATAAAATTCCTCTGAAGCAGACTATAAAGGTTGATGTGGATGAGAGAAAGAGACATCACTGGTGAATGAGTTGGGGCTCTCTGTTGGTGTTTTTGTCAGCCCTAGAGGGTGTTTGTGACAAGTAGCTGTGCTGGCTGCACAGAAGGCTTGTGATACAGCAGGACACCTGAGCACCCTGGCCGGGGTAGTGGGATCATCCTGGCTGATCCCCAGGGACCCCCACTTCTCCCACCTGCCCTGTAGCCTCCACTACGTTGTGATGTCACTGTTCAGTCTCATCCAGATCTGCTTTTGTTGTAGCACAGTTAGAGAATTGCACTGGGGTAGGTGGAAGAACATGTAAAAATTGTCTAAGCAAACACCAAAAATGTGCATAACCCCAAAGACAGCAGTAACACTGTGTGACTAAGAAATGCATATAAATAAAATGACAAACATCTAGAGTTTCCAGTAAACTAGAAATAAATACTGACTTTTTATTATTAGGATTTCGTCTCTTGCTATCATTTTAAGACACTTTAATAACAAAACCAGGTAATACTGGTAACATTTTATATGAATAGTGGTAGTATTGCAAAGTCTGACATTGGTCTGAAAAGAAAACACTTTCTGACAAGCCATTTCTTTTTTGTTTTCCGACTTAATCCACTTTATATCTGAAACCCTGCAGTGCTATCATAATGTGAAATATCCAAAAATTTAGAGGAACTCTAGAAACGTTGTTTTACAGCTTAGAAAGTTTACAAATCAAAGTCCAGAAAACAATTTAGGTTTTTTACTGCAGAAGCCATGCCTCTCTTTCACCTACAAAATTTTTCAAAGTAATTAATTTGTCATACTGAATAAATTGCCAATCTTTGATGCACTGACATACTTGAAAAGTGAAGAGAAGACAAAATCTGTTGGACATGCTATAGAAATAAGAACCTATTTTAAAGGCTTGTGTGCATCAGCATTTCAAAAAACCATCTCTATGATGCACCATCATCCACTACAAATCAACTATCAGTTATCACTGATAATCTTTTATTAGGCAATTTCCATTTCAAAGAGTTGGCGTTAATTTTTCATCTTCCTCTTATCCCACCCCTATATCCTTCACACCAGAAATTAAAGGACATTTATTTTGAAACAAAAGATAAGGTGACCCAGTTCTACTTTGAATAAGGCACTTCCATATACAAGTAGTCAGATGGATAAAAATTAACTCTACAAATGAATAGAAAGTATCTCTTCATCCTTTAAAAATGTAACTCTATTTTCATACATTCATTTTAGAGTTCTGAAAGCAACGGAATGTTTTGCTCCAATGTATTACATGAAGTGTGAAAGAACATTCAATCTCCACAAGTATTTCTGGTTGTGGGGCAGATTTTGGTCTCATTTATTTTTACACTAGTGCATTCTGCTCTTTGTGGAGTTTTCTCCAGCTTAAATTTTGTATCATGTACTAGAAGTAAACTCTAAAACCTTCACAAAATCTCATTATATCCTATAGTGATGCCTTTTCTTCAAAAGGAGGGCTATGCTTAAAAAAGGATTTATGTGCTTAGCTTATTTTAGAAGCCTCTAAGCCCAAAATTGGATATTCAAGAGTTTCTACTCAGTTTCATCTTAGTCTTCAGGCTCTGAAGCCTTTATCATTCTTCAGCCTCTGAACTTCTCTGCAGACAGCATTCAGCAGCATGTATCCCTCCTCTGCTTAAACACCTTTGGATGCTTCTTACATTAGTCTCTTCAAAAACAATCATAAAGGAAGCTAGTAACCTTCTTTTATTAAGCAGCTTGATGTGAATAGTTTTTTGTTTTGAAGTGATTTGACCTCACATCTTCTACTGTGCTGCTTTGCTTCTTAACTTACAGTGTACTCTCTGGTAGGACTGTTCTAGTTCACTCCTATGAACATGTTCCCCTCAATCCCCAGCCTACAGCAGATGCTCCATTTGCTTTAGTGTCTTGGATTAACTGTTGTGACAGCAGTTTTGTGTACGTGAGTGCACAAGCACAGACTCTTTGGGCTTGGACAGGTGTCTGATATCCCTCCAAAGGATGTGTTCAAATTTCAACTAATTGCTGTTTGTAATCTAGTTGATATTCCTTCTGTTTAGATCACGGTTATGTCAGCCTTCCTTGTCTGAAGCTTCATTAGTAACTTGTTCTATCATAGTCTTTGCTACTTTTCACTTAGCAGAGTTACTTAGAATAAGGAGGTCCTTTGTCACTCTTCTTGTTGCTGTCAGACTTGTCTGTGAGAAACTGAGGATGAGGCTTTGTTATGCTAGCTCTGAACAATAAAGAGTCAAAATAAAGTGCCGCAAAAACTGTGGAGACAGCTCACAAGCAGTTTTTGTGTTGGCTGCTGACATCTCAGGTCACTTTTGCTGTGGTTTCTCTTGGCTGGATTTGCCATCTGGCCTATCCCTCCATTTTTCATCCTCTAAAGCACTGTGGATGCTTGTGCACTTGTCAGGTGGCACCATCTAATTTTGGCTCTGATTAGGTGGGACACCTGTGGTGACATTCTCTGGCTTACAGCTGTGACTTTTTACTTTATTCCTCACAGAGCAGCTGTTGCTGCTTTAGCTGCTTCTATAATTTCTCACCCACCAGATTGTTGTGCTGCAAAACATGATGGACATTTCTCCTTGAACTCATTCCTCATAAAGGGGCAATGTAGCACACTGCCAGGTTGGATATGTGGATGTGATATCTCCAGGCTACAGCGTCAGGGAGCTAAAGTATTTTATAGTCCACTCATAGCGTAGTAATGCCACAGCAAGTACTCGACAGACACAGGACAAGCCCATCTGCAGATTCAGCTTCTTTCATTCAGCAATTTCCAAAAAAGTTTACATTTTAGATAACGGCTCAGAAGTGTTCCTTTTCTTTTTTTAGAATGGAACAGACAAATGGAACAGCTGATCCCTATGTTATAAATACAATAGACCAAATTTTAGAAATCAAAATTTAGAATTTTATTGAGAGACAAAATGACAGTCTCAGACAGCCACAATTAAAAGGACAGCATCGAGCCCGGGTTCGGCGCTGGGTGAACCATGGTAACACACTCTGCCAGTATGCCACCCCCAAGTTCACATTTCTGGCTAGAAGCTGCCTCTTTTTATACACTGGATCGCTGAGAAAAGTCGGGGCTCCGAGGTTTTCCCCCTCCGTGGCAACCTCATTAACTATTCATGTTCGGGTTCTGGTGTTCTGAATGGTTTTTCCTGGGCAAACAATGTCCTTAATCGTCGAGCCCAGGTGTGGTGTAGAGATGGTAATGTCCGGAGGAGACGGATGAGATACTGATCTGATGTGATCATTCAGTTCCTGGGCTGCTTATCTCCTTCTTTGTGTTGTTCTTAATGTTTCCTGGCAGAGGTATCCTCGTGTCCCTCTTGGTGTAAATCTTCGCATAGTTTCTCGTGTCCCCTTTTTTACTGTGCTGCCAGCAGGAAATACCTCAAACCCCTCTCCATGTAACTTCTGTCTCAGTTTTCTTACAATATATTCGAGCAGATATGAAACTTATATTTTATATGGGTGTATTACAATACGAACATATTACAAACACGAATTAACTTTAGGACACATATCACACCTATGACAGCAATTATCATGATAGTATGATGTAGTTGATACGCAAACCATACTGCAAAAAATGAGGACCTACAGATTAGCTGTCCAGTGGGAGAGTATAGTCCAAATGCTGATTGAAGCTGATTTGTTGGGTGGATTTATTTGTTTGTTTGTTTATAAGTAAATGAGTTGCATTAAGACTAATCAAAAGGAAGCAGCTGTTCTGTGTTTCTTAAATGGTATTGGAAAGTAACAGGAAAAGAGAGTTGAATGATAAAACAGTGATATTTTAAAAAGTCCTTATTTGGTTTCTAAGGAAAAAAATTGCCTTGGAAAAACTGTTTAAGTCAAAAATCATGTAGTTTTTCCTACAATTTGGAAGCTAAGCTGTGGTATTAGTACTCTCCTCTTATTTTCTGTGAGTGGGCCGATTCAAGTCACAACAGTCTCTAGTCAAAGGCTTGAATTGCACAACTGGTAGCTTGGGTGAGTTTCTCTGTTCATTTGAATCTATTTTCAGAGCAAGTCACAGCATTTTCACTAGAACAATAGAAAGACTAGAGAACAATGAGGCTAGAGGACTTCTATTATCTGTCGGCTTTCAGGGAATCAAATACTGAGGCACATGTATGTGGCCCCTCAGTACCGCTTCTTACTTCTTGTGCCTTTGAGAGGATGGTCAACAGGTTTCCTTGCTTTCCTCATGTCCTTTCAGTTTTTCTTTCCCTGAGGAGGGCTTTGTAGACCACCTTTCAGTCTATTCCCGCTGCTCCTTAGGCACCTTCTCCGGAAATCCACCAAGTGAAACAAAATCTGTCTGCTGGGTCCCTTAACTGGGAAAAAATTACATGGGTTCAAAAACTTGAAGCTACACTTCAAGTGACTGAAAACAGCACATGGCACCAAAAGATTGTTTGGTGTCTAACTTCTGCTTGCACTAGGGGTGCAGCCACCCAGTATTACACACCATCCACACATAACACAGAAATTTTCCCTGCCCTGGAAAATTACTACAGAATAACCTCAGGAAATGTGCAGATGCAACAGGCAGGAGAAAGAACATAAATCATCAGTGAAGTAAAATTGGCTGGTAAAATAAGTAATGGTCAAAGCATACCATCTGCTTTTTTTGCAGAGCCTACAAATCACTAAACAATGGCTGGAGTGAGTTTAAAAGCATTTGAGGGGAAAAAAAAAAAAAAAATTGCTGCTGTGGTTTCTGAGCATATGTGAAAGAATGGATTCCAGTTGTATCTGCATATTTTCCAACAATTCAGAGGGTATTACAATTCAAAGCTACCTTATTCCAAAGTATTTCTATTTCTGAACTAAATTTCTGATGGCCAAAGCATCAGCTATGCTTACAATTCAGAGGCACAGCTCTGTTGTCAAATCTCCAGAAAAAGCATGTGTTTTGGAAAACTTTCTATGAGCCAATGACAATTTCTTTCTTTTCTGAAGGAGCATAACTCAAACCTGGTGTGACTTGTGATTTTGCTGTATTTCCTCAAAACACATGGAAAAATTGCTGCCTTCGAAAAGGTGGTCATAAGTTAAATTGAAATGTTTGCTGAGAGCCACATCTTTGGAAATTTATCCCCGCAGGAGTGATGTGCCTCTGCTTCTTCTGGTAGCTTCAGTGAAAGTAGACTTTGGACTGCATAAAGAATCAGTACTGCCCTTTGCTAAGGAAATATTATTTTATCTTTCCTATAGCAAGAGATTTGATAAGAGGTACTATGAAGCACATCCCAAATATACTAATGGCCCAGAACTCTGATGTGAAATAAAAGTCTCTAGTTCCACATCACATACTTCAGTGAAATCATCACTCTCTTTATTGAGACCTGCCACATTATCAAGAGGATGCCAAAATCTACTGCATACAGTCTCCATTTTTTGTTATACATTCTCTCTGAACTGTGAGCCTTGTGGCAGATCCAATTCCTCCCCCCAAACCCCACCTTGCCTTGAAGTCTTATACTATGAACATCAGAAAGCTGTAGTCCTGCCAAGTTGTTATTGTCACTAAGAGCAAAACAATAGTAGTGGTCTTATATTTTAGAATAGCAGTGGTTTTGATTACTAGTAGACTTCTTTTTCTCATCTATTACACTAAGTTACAAACAATAGAAACTAGAACCCCAAATAAAAGTATGATTTCCTGCTGTTTCTCTGCTGACACTAGAGGTATTCATCTTCTTCATCTCCACTACTTGTCTCATACCCTCTTTTAGGTGTATTTCATCAATTATGTGGGAGAAAGCCCACCTCATTTGCTTATTTTCTAGGTTTTTCTAAATGTAAGTTTGTAATAGTCAAAATACTTGAAAGCTACCATATATCCCATGGATAGCATTGTAACACAGGGAAGCAGAAACACACAGAAATGCAAAAGAGTTAGGACTTTCAGCCTGGAAGGTTAAGGTGTGTTACCTAAGCTTTGTCAAGCCCTAAATTTCAGGCCAGATTATACTATGCATTGCAGCTGATAACTAACAAGGGACTAGTTCACATTTTGCCCCACATGCTTTAGCAGTGTATGAGCAAATATTTGGGTGTTCAGTAATCTCTTGTGGGTTTTTTTCTTGTTTGGTTTTACTGTTGAATTAGTCTCAAGGGATCACCTGCTTATGTTTCCACGTAGCTAGCAGGTGTAGTCTGAGGATGACCTGTTATTACACCATCAAGAACCCTGTATTTTGTTGTTTCTGAAGTGGTCTAATGAGACACAAGAGTCTTTTCTGTTACAACTGTTCATCATTCATCATAGAACCTACTGTTAAAAAAAATACATATTTTCTTACACTGCATACCTCACCAGGGCCACATTCCCATGCTTTACTATTATGTTTTATTGTAGCATACCTCAGATGCTGATTTGAGGTTTTCAGAGGGTGTAAAAAAAGGGTCATTTACATGGAGGATGTTGCAGATATTATAACAAAGCTGAGGCTGTAAAAGGTAAATAAAATTTCCAGTGATTTTTTCCCTATATGATTCCTAAAATCTAGGACATATGTGAAGTGTAAACATAGTAGTTTTTCTTGGTTTTCTTGCAGAGAGTCTGAAACACTGTGTTTTTTTTAATATATGTATATATATTTAATGATATTACATACATATATATTTAATGTATATTTATTTTTGCTAGTTTTATGAGAGAGGAGAAAATGTTTGTGAAGGGGAATGGCTTCTTTGAAATCTCTTTCTTAGTGAATTGGAAAAATCAAGGAAAAAAAGATTTTTAAGTCCTGGCTTTCTGTTTTCCTCCTGAAAATACGTGGGACAGTTTACCCTCTGAGGTCTTTGGAGGAATAAAAATTATCTGTACATAGAAGTGCACTTGGACAAGGAAGAAATCAAAGCCTTTCCATCACACTCCCCTGCTTCCTCCACAGTTTTCTGGCATAGCTCAACAGGGTAGGTAACGTGAGAGAAAGAAGCTCATAATAACTAAACACAACCCTGATTTAAGTGCAGCCTCTACCAACTACCATTGAGTGCTGGACACTTTCCAGCATTACAGACAAATGCAAGAACTTCTTCAGATTAACTTATATGTTATATAAAATTAATCCTGGGTCTACAGGAGTTTTCACTGTTGTCTGATGAAATCTGAGGGGATTTTAATTTCCTTTGGAAAGGAAACTGAGAGTTCTTGGTCAGTAAGAAAAGAGAAACTTTGTTCTTTCTATAGGAAATAATTATAGTTGTAAATATTCCCTGTGTTGGCTTGTAAGGCACCAGTATAAGCACTACAATTTCTTCAGCCTTGCAGAGGCTGTCACAATTTGCCAATTTAATTGCTCTGCTACTGTTTAAGGCTGCTGGACTTATAAGTGCATCCACCTTTCTTCAGAAAATGGAATGGAATGGAATGGAATGGAATGGAAAGGAAAGGAAAGGAAAGGAAAGGAAAGGAAAGGAAAGGAAAGGAAAGG
This sequence comes from Tachycineta bicolor, assembly GCA_025960845.1. Classification (NCBI taxonomy): domain Eukaryota; kingdom Metazoa; phylum Chordata; class Aves; order Passeriformes; family Hirundinidae; genus Tachycineta; species Tachycineta bicolor. Next base: position 127,325 of record JANEHK010000116.1, read on the forward strand.
AAAGGAAAGGAAAGGAAAGGATAAAATGAGTGTGATAAGCAACAGGAGGGCTTCTTATATATTTAAAATTACTCAAGAGCCATACAGTTTCCCTCTAACTTTTGATAGTTTTCTCCTTCTTGAAGTGCAATGTGCACAATGTATGAGGATTTATTTTTTCCTCTCTCTGTCAAGTCACAGCTCCTTGTGCTCTCTTAGAATGTCTTTCAGCTCCCACTGTGTGGCTGCAAGGAATTTACTTGCAAATTTCATCTATTTTCCTCTCATCTGTTTGACTACTTAAACTTGGTGACTTCTAAAAGATAAATAAAAATCCAGATATTTGTCTTGCAATTGTCTTGCGAAAAGGCTTATTTCTACAGGGTACCTTCAGGCATCTTTGTGTTCATCTTTGGTTGCTGATATGCTGTCTGGCAAGCTGTGGCAGGCTTTGGGCTACACCACAGCTTTACCATAAAACTCTAGGTAACAAAAACACCCTGTACAAAATGAAAAAAAAAAAAAAAAAAAAAAAGGAAACCTATCAGACCTTTTTGCATAAACAAGATTCAGGTATTATTTGTTGCCAGGTGTCACATTGTCTTGGATAATTACCTTCTTACAGGGAAAAAAATCAAAGAAAACTCAGCAGACTTTTGCTAGCTACTGAATAAACATATTGCTATTATTTTTTATTGTGTAGTGATTACTAGAGGGGTTCTTTTTTAAATCACTTCACACCACAGTTAAAGGAGTTTATGTTTTAGGAACCTCTGTGAATGAAAACCATAACAACAACAAAAAAATTGAAATACCAAAAATAAAGTATGTATCGCCTACTAAATGAGAATGGATATATATTTAAAATTGCTCAAGAGGCATACCATTTCCCTCTAACTTTTGATAGTTTTTCCTTCTTGAGGTTTTCAAAAGAAGGGGCAAGGAGAACATAACTTGGAATTTTTGGCTTTGATTAGCTATTTGATTTTGTTGCCAGTCTTGCTGCACTAACTTCACACAGACATTCTTGAGATTTATTTTTGGATGTGCATTTATTTTCAATGATCTTACTGTTAATAAATCTAAACTTGAGTATTTCTTTTTACTTTTTCACTTGTGTGGCTGGTACAGTTTTTACCTCTAGCTTTGAAAAGCATAACTTATTTCTCTCACCATTAAGAATCACCTGCATTTTTTCATGCCTTCATGCAATGAAACATGCATTTCTCTTTTTGCAAGGATGCAGTTGTTAAACAAACTTGGCACTCAATGGTCACTACTTAAGTTAAATTAGCCACGGTTTAGAGTTGTGATGTGACAATATGACTGCAGTCAGGTTCCTCCACTTGCAGCTGGACATTTAGGTGTAGGACATGCTAAAACGTGTTTCAGCATGTGGTCACAGCTCTTGAAGGACATTGGGAAACACCATTTTACAGGTCTATGTACGGTCAGACACTAATACTGTGGTATGTCTGCATAGTAATATGGCTCCCTGTAGGGGAGGAGGAAGCCAAAAACCCTATAAATATGATTGCCTATATTTTGGGAATGTGGGACCTGTGGGTGAGATAGAATTGAAAGTAAGTTTTGATGTTTGAGATGTATTGGATACTGGATGTATAAGAAAACGGTTGTGTGACCTGCAGCCAGACCCAGAGGTCAAATGGAATGTTCTGTCTCACCCCCCAATGGTTCATCCCACACCTGTACCCCTCCCCTAAAGTTTCAGGTATCTATAACCCCATTGGCACAGATCCTGTTCTGGCCCACCTCGAGACCCCTTATCATGGGGCTGCGAAGGTGGCTCGGCCTCTTTACCTCTTTGGCTCTTTACCTCTTTCGCTCTCTTTAGCTCTCTTTACCTCTTTACCTCTTTGGCTCTTTACCTCTTTTGCTCCCTCTCTCTCTTTAGCTCTTTTGCTCCCCTCCATTCCCCACCTTTCCCTTCCCCCACCTCCTTGGCTGTGCTACGAGCTGCAGCCTGGCAGCTCAGAGCAAGGCCTTACATCCTTTACAATAAACCCAATCTTCTAAAACCTAACTGCAGAGATCTCTCGTCTACGTTTATATACACCGTCCTGGAGTCCACAGCAACAGCGGAAAAGACAATTTCCACAGCTCCCTTTTCCCGATTTCTTGTCCTGTCCTGGTAGAATTCTTATTCATGCCCAATTCATTAAGTCAGATACTTAGCAGTAACTATAAATAAATATATCTTAGCACTGATGTCAAATTAAGGATTTGGTTTCCTTGTCTACAATGTAGTCTCCATAAACCTTTGGCACTCTGCAGGGTGCCCTTTGGGGCACTAAAGGAATTGGATGTTTGTACACTGTTCTGCCATATCACATAAACACTATAAGTAAAGAGCATAAATCTCCTTGTTCCCATTCTCTGCTACATTGACGGAGAGCAGTGTCTGAGAGGTGGGTTTGACTCCCTGGTTCTCCCTTTTTATAATGTAAAGAAGCATGGGGCTCCTGGTACCAGCTTAGAATAAGGTAAGGGATGGGATACAAGCTGTGCAACTGATAGCCATGTGCCCCTAGAAGATTTGAAACATCCTCTTTCTCCTCAGAAGCAGAAGTGCAGCAACCATTGTATGGTTTATTCGATTCAGGCTGGAATGGACTGCTGCTACTTGTTCAATTGATATTCAAGTCCAGATCTTTGGCTATCTCAAACCCACTCTTTCATGTTCTCTAAGGAAAGGAGTTTGTATGCTGCAAAGTTTGGACCAGTAAATCTCATTTGTTGTTAGTGCAAGGTCTTTCAGCACATGTGTTAAGTTAAGCTTTGGATGGGTAACCAAAGAAAAAAGGAACTCACAACCATGGGTAGATGTGCATGGCTTCGCAGCAGTCTGTGGGGAAAAATGAACAGCAGAAGGATTAGTCTGCAACATTTCACTAGTATGGTCTTAAAATTCCTCTAAGTTATGCCTTCATGATTAAGGTGGTAGAATTAAAACAGTTAAAAATTTATCACGTTTCACTTAGATGTTCACTTCACAAATGTGGTGGATTAAAAAGTTATTTTCCTTGGATTGTTTGACACAGCTCTTTGCCAGAACTTAAAACAAAGGGATGGAGATGATCTTTCCAGTGTTATTATTACCCTCAGGACAATGAGAACCATATCGACATTACCATATTGTAGAGGTCACTCTGAAAAGAAGGCTGAGCATGATTCCCAGAGGTTCTGGATTAGGAAATGAACTCTCACTTTGGGCAATAGGATTTTAACCATTGTACCAATTGACTCAGTAAGCATCTCTCTCTGTTTATCAACTTGCTTTGATAGAAACAGGAGAAAAAGCTGAAAGATATTTTCAACTTGTTATTCAGATATCATTTTTCATAAATTGGTAAATTGTTTTAAGATTTACAAGATTCATTTTCTCTCAGAATGCAATAAGAGCAAACATACAAACAAAAATTAAATTTATTTTGCTTGGACTTGGGCTGTGCTAGCCATATTTAAAAATTTGTATATTTGCTGTATTTCACCTCTGAAATTTTAGAGGGAATTTCCTCTTTGAGGGAAACATCTGCATTTTATGATCTGATTTGGAACAGACATTAATTTGAAAATGTCAGTAAGACAGGGTGATTTCTTCCTATTTCTGCTGATTGCAGATTCTTCCTATTTCCACATTATGAAACCATGGAATGGTTTGAGTTGGAAAGGACCTTAAAGATCATCTAGTTCCAACCACTTGCCAAGGACAGGACACCTTTCATTAGACCAGGTTGCTCAAAACTCCGTCTAACCTGGCCTTGAACAATTCCAGGGAGGGGGCATCCACAGCTTCTCTGAGCAACCTGTTCCAATGCCTCTCCACCTTCACAGTGAAGAAATTCTTCCTAATAATGAAACTTTCCCCTGATGTTTTCTTCTCTATTCTTTTAACTTGATTGAATTAGATGCAGTTGCAGATGCTGGTCGGACTTGAAACAAAAATATATGAAATATATAAGTAAATTCTTGCTATTCAGATATTGCTATTTGGGTTTGATGAAATAAGAAAATTTTCCCCATTTAAAAAACTGTCAAAAGGAAAAAACAAAATAGTGAGTTCCTAAATAAATCCTTTTTCTACAGCTCCTGGAAATAAATACCTGCTCCTTGACTTCATTCCTTCCCTAATTTATTTTTTTCACATGTGTGTGTATATATATATATATATATATATATATATATATAAATTGCTGTTATTGTCTTATTTTGCACTGTCACTCTTTTGAGCACCTGAAATACACAATGCTCAGATTACATGACCATGACGTTGTTTGAAGTTCATGTTTTGTATTAAATTGCAAGACGATAGGGAAGTGTCATATGACTGTTGCCAATACGGAAGAGATACTGCTTTATAGACAATTTGACAGAAGTCTAAGCTGGTGCAAACTGATACACGCTCATGGATCTGCTCAAATATTCTCCTTATGGTGAACTCCTATTTAAACACCAAAAGGTTTTTGCAATCCAAAAATCCTGGTTTTGATTGGAAACATCAGAAGGGTCATTCCTTCAAAATAAAGAAAGCACCAACTAACATATTAGAGCAGAGCAGAAGTAAAAAGTGTCTATATAAGACTTGCAGACCATCTCTGTCTTGTCAGCCAAATGCTGGTGTTGCTGGCACAGCTTACCCCTGAGACGACACATGAAGCTGAGAAGGTCCAGGTAGAAGAACAAAGCCCTCTATTTTCCCAGCTCCAGGGAGCTCTGTCTGCCTTAGTCTTCTTAAAAGAATATATATGTCTAAGTCAAGAGCAAAACAGATACTCTCTGCGATGTGTGAAATGATCACAGTTTTCTTGGGCATTGCCACTGGTTATTGGTATCAGGAGGGCCTGTGGGTGGAGGTGCTTTTTCCACAACAGTAGGAACAGATCAAGCACTTAGCTCTCATACAGAAAAGCTGCAAATGCTATTTGTTTTTATATGGAATTCCTTTCATAAGATATGAAGATATATTGGCATTTTAATTTCTATTTTTGTTGCTGGCTGATGCAGGCAAATAGTTAGTCAAAATATTCTATTTACTGGAATGATAGAATCATGGGATGATTTGGGTGGAAGAGACCTCAAAGAACATCTAGTTCCAACCCTTCTGTTTTGGACAGGGAGACCTTTCACTAGAGACTTAAAGATACAACCAACGTGGCCTTGAGGGCTTCCAGAGATGGGGGCCATCTGCAACTTCTCTGGTATACCTGTTCTAGTGCTTCACTACCCTCATAGTAAAGAATTCTTCCTAGTATCTAACCTAAACTACTCTCAGTTTGAAACAATTCCCCTTTTTCCTGTCACTACATGCTCTTGTAAAAAGTCTCTGTCCATCCTTCTTGTCAGCTCCCTTCAGGAAGAAGCAGCGTCTCCTGCTCATTACAAAGAGGAATTATTTCCAAGGCAGATAAAATGTCATTCAAAGTTGTAGAAAAGTAATGAAGGAAAGTTTTGGCAGAAAGATTTCAACTCTTGCTTTAAACTGCTCAAATGAGATATCAGTGTACAGAAACCCCAACTGTGAACAAAATTAATGCTTTGCAGCTATGCAATTTTTTAACATGCATAGGAGGATAATAATATGATAGAATAGTAATTCTGCCTTGTAATACTGCCAGTGACTGTTGGATCAAAGACAATGAAAAAAAATTGATGATGTGTATCACATTGTGATAAGCTTCTATTAATTAGCACACACTTTTGCATGTCAATGTATTCTTAGACTATGCAGCTTGCAAGAGAGTAACAATGGGTCTGGAACAATGGTATGTGTTCAGGATTTGATTTTGAATTACTGAATAAATGGTGGCCCAGAGTGTTAATCTGCATTAGAAATACTTTCAAAACCATTGTCACCTATGCAACACCCTAGCAAACTGGCTTTACAGGTCAAGTATTTCTGATGGATTGCAAGAAACATTAACGTTTTCTTCCACGTTTGTATAGAACAACCTACCTGAGCGGGACAGTGCATAGCACGTGTCTGTTTCTTCTCCCCTTTTGTGGTTATGGTCAAGAGACCTTCGACAGAGAAAATTCTGCAGGGTGGCAAAAATGAACTGACATCTTCTAGAATGCTGCCCATGAGGGCCTCAAAGAGGTATACTTTTCTCTCTACTTCTCACTTGCTTCACTTGTGGGCTTTGCCTCACTCCAGAAGAATGCAATGGTCTTGATAACAAAGGTTGATGAAGCAAAACTCTTTAGCATCAATGTAACATTAAGAAGCAGACATTCTTTATTCATCCAAATGCACAAGGGGATATATGCTCTGAAATTCTGTACATGCTGAGTACAGAAAAGGCTCCTGTTTATATACTACATTTCACATATATTTTCATTGGCATTCCTGGAAGGAACATGCTTATGATAATAATTTCTTCAAAATCATTAAAACACTTTCACTCCCCTTTGTGCACATGTTTTTCTGTCCTGGGGATCTCTTTGGTGGTCCCTGTTGGTTGGTGACCCCAAAGCCATACCTGACAGCCTGATGAACTACTTCTTTCAAAGTTAGGAGAAAAGTTGGCATAAGTGGGCTGGTTACTTTCCCATTATTCTTCTTCTTGGTTAATGTTTAACCTGATCCTAAAGAATAAGCATTGTGTGGTTCCATGGGCCAGTGGTTTTTGAAGAATAAGCATTGTGTTAACCCACCAAGTGTGCAAACAGCTCTTCATCTGGTAACAGTCTTGGAGGACTCCTGAAGACGGATGTGCCTCTGGAGCATGAAAACCTGCAGCGAAAACGAACTAGAACCTCACAAGGACAAACTGAAACAAGTTTTGACATGTCATATGGAAAACAAACTATTTCTACATTTTTATTCTTTCATAAATGTGTATGCTGTTCACATACAAGATTTACCATAGTCCTGGATGAAGAAAACGTGTAGCAAGATTGCTGCAGACAGGTTGCTCTTTGGGTAGTTGCAGTGTCTAGTGAGCTGGAGATAAAAAGGGGCAGTTGTCTTGATTTAATTGTCTATTCATTCCTTTTTGATAATTAAGACAATTTGAGGTGCGTATAAGATCATGGTCCACTACGGGATTTTTTAATATAATCTATCCTGTGATATAAATTATTTCAGACTCTTCTGGCCTCTCCATGCTGAAGACTGATTTCAGATATCTCAACTTAGTTTCCTTCAATTTTTAATGCTTTTCTGAAGATGGAGGATTTTAGATTCAACAGTTACTAGAGAAACTTCTGTTAGTGATAATTCCTTTGAAAGTCAGAGAGAATGACAAACCTGAGTTTTGAAAGAAGTTTGTCAGTAGTGAGTAGTGTCATTTCCTCAGCCAAACTATGGATCATTCCTCTAAATATTATTGTTTCTAACAAGATTTTGCAATTTCCAATGGAGGAGCAGGAAAAAATGTTAATGAAGATAATTCTGTGATAATAGCAGGTAGGGAGGAGAATTTTAGTGGATTTCAAGCAGAGATATTACCTATACCATATTCAAAGTATTTTCAACTTAAAGCTTTTCTGCAGGAATAGAGAAGAAAGGGTGAACACACAGCTTTGTTTACTGCAGGTATCAGTCCAAGTCTATCACCAGAACTATAATTGAAATAAGTAAAACCATTTGTTACTCTAAACTAGAAACACCAAAGAGAAAGAAATCTATTGTTCTGAGACAATGATGAATTTGGCTCAAGGGGTCATTGCCATCAGCAGACAAAAGCTGACACATGCTGCATTGTGCTGCACTGCACATTGTGCTCCAACAGGCATGCAAACACAATGTTGTTCACTTTGCATCATATGCCATTGGTAAAACACCAGTCCTGAAACATTATAGAGAACTATCTGTCCTTGTGCGCCTGTAAGTAGAATTTAAAATTGTGTCACATGTACCATTAAATCGAACTTTGAATCATGTCACCCTGACAGAGCAGCTGATAAAAAACACCAAGGCAGGAACAATACTGGATTTTTTTTTTTTTTTCCCTGGTAAATCTTAATTAAAAGTGAAGCAACTATGAGTTTGGAAAAGGAGTTTTCCCTCCAGTAATGAGTCAGGGAGAAAAACACAAGGTAGGTCATAAAAATGTTTTTTCTAAAAAAATCTTTGCTGTGCTGGAGAGGCAAGTGAGAGACAGAAGTACTGACTATGGTAAAAATTACATGTGTCATGTAGGTTAGGTCCACAGCAGAAAATTAATGACCTAAGCTTGTGAACCACTATACACAATGGGCAAAGAATATGTCATGAACTTTTTGAAAACTAGTTCAGTACAGGAGATGAATACTCAGCTCTCCTAGACTGAGCAACAAACAATACACCTAGAAGGGACCTCTTAAGATCATCTAGTTCATTCCCAGCCTCAGGAACTCTTCCAGAAATTTTCCTGGCAAAAAGGTTTTTTTGTAGAAGATTCTGTATTCTTTCTTGGATAATACATTCTCTCTGTTAACCATCCATACCATCACAGAAATCTTATATATATGCAGTACAGGATTATTGCTCTTGTCCTGCATCCAGGAGACATAGGGAGATAGTTACTAATCCTCTCATTGAAATGTTGTGTCTTGACTAAACAAATATCCCTGTCATTCCTGAGTCCCCCAACACCCTGAAAATTTGTTACCAGTTTTTTTTGCTCTCCTCTGAAAGCTTTCCCTTAATATGATAGTTCCTAAACTGTGGTGGTTAGAGTAGACTATTTCCATTAGCAAGGTTTTCATTTGTGCAGGTCCTTAGTCAGTTTGACTGCTGATAGTTCTGCTAATAACTCAGATGATGCCATATTGGAAAAGTGTGAGTTGTTCAAGCCTCTTTGATCTATGAGTCATTCTATCCCCAGCTTCATTCCTGCAAAGCTGCTTCACAGATGTTCTTCCAGTTGAACTTGCTCAGTTCACTATTCCCACAGAAACACGGCATTGTGCACAGATTATCTCCTCGACTTGTCAAGATAATTTTACATGACTTCTTTCTGCCAAAGTGGGTGCAATCTTTTCCACTTCACACATGCACAAACATAATAAGTGTACAGTCTACTCTAGGGTTCATAATCATTAATGTAAAAATCCTTTTGATAAGTTTTTATGGTTTAATGGTGAAACAATAAGGACTACTCTGACTATTACTTTTAATCAATTTTATATTTGGTTCATGGTAGCTCCCACCTGAACTGTATTTCTGCAGTAAAATTACAGAAAGGTTATGAAAGACAGACAAAACCCTCCCTAAATTAAGAGATATTGTTTCTACTCTCTTTTATCTATCTATAAAGCCTTCAAAAACTTCTTTTGCCCTTGAGAAGATTATCTTAAAAGGCAATGTATTTTCCCTCTACTTGTAACTTTTAGGTTAGAGAAACTGGTGTCAGGAATGCCAGAAGGGAATTGCCTAAGAGTATTGAGTATATGATATCTTGAGGTCTATTTCATCCCAATTTTCTATGATAGAAAGACATTGCTGGCTAGATTGTTCTTTGGCAGTTTGCTAGCTTTATATAAGCCTGATGAATACAGCCTCCAGAGACTTACCACACAGAACTCAATTATACGTGCTCCAAGAAAGAGCTGGAATAAAGATATATTGGGTTGTTAGGGAAAAATATATTTTGGAAAGTGAAGACGTTATTCAGATATACGTCATCCTTAATTAAGGATTGAGCCCACCGCAAGATCTTAGTAGAGACTGCTTACATATCTTCTTAGTAGTTGTATATTTTGTCCTTCACCATTAAAAATATCTTGTCAGTTTGCACTGGACTCTGCTCTGCTCTGCTGTCATTTCCTACTTACAAAGCCACCAACAAGTTTCAAGCACTTTGACTCTGAAGTTTTGAAACCAGAGCACTTTAAACCAGAGTCCATGGGAGTAGCAGGAGACATTGGCACATCCTAGACTCAGGCCCAAGCTCGTGCCCACCTGTCTTTTTGCAGAGCAGTGCTGTGACATGACTCCACACCACCATTTCAGAAGGAGCAATGGGTGGAAAGGGAGAATTGTGAATGATACTTTAAAGAGAAATGCTTCAAGATGCAATTGAAAAGAGACATAGTAACTGCTTTTCTTTGTGACTGTCAGGGTAAGGAGTATAGAGGGGATAAAAATGTTTTATTTTCCATTTAACTGCATATTATTACTTTTGGTTTATTTCAGAGTGGTTTCCATGTCCAATAATGGCTTGTAGCCACCTAGCCTTGTTGATGTTACTATCCTGGCAGTGCAAGAGTTTAATATTAATTAATGTACACAGTTCAGAATCTGGACTTTTGTCATTATTAAAATTCATTTTTTGATCAAGTAGTAGTTATGTAATGATGTGTTTTTTGTTTTAATCCAGCTTTTGCATTGTACAGGTAATGAAGTGTGATACCTTGTTTCCATGTTTTCCACTGCACAAACACATTAAGCAAGTGCACATAGAAACTACATGACAGTTTTAAAATAACTCGCAGGAGGCTTAGACAGAAAGACTGGATTGCACAGAAGACAGAGAAAGAAACTATAGTGCAGAGTATGCCACTTCTGAAAACTGAGTATTTTCTAAGCCATGTACTTGTCAACCCTGGTTTCTTCTTTTGGTAAGAAATAGAGTTTGTCTGTTTCTTCTGGAGGCAAAATGGCAGTTCTTATGTCTCAGTAAATGCGAATTATAGAATATGTTATTTCCTGCTGTAACTAACAAATTACATAGTAAGCCATTTTGTTTTGACTTAATGGGTATTCTGGCACTATCTTAAGAAGGTGGATTTTTTCTGTTGTTTCCAATGTTTCTTTACAGTCCAAACGGTCTGTTAAGTTTTTCTAACAACTTCATTGCCTAGTCTTAAGAGAAAGGCTATCTGTTATACTAAAATAGGTGGAGATTTGATTTTTAAAACAATTTGGAAGCTCTCATCCCTTCTTCTGTACATGCAAACACATGTACTAAAAATACTTGGGCTACAAATGTGAGATTTTCCAGCACAAGTACTGGAAAATAAGTGAACTCATTGTGGATAACCTTATGCTTATTTTTTATAAAAATTTGCATATTTCTGCCCTTTTCTCCTTTTTTTTTTCCTTCTCAAACAAGAGTCAGAAAACTCACTCTTCTCAAATATAGAAATGTGTTAAATGCCTTTTTGTAACTAGATGAAAGTATTTGCTTATGACATAGCAGATAACATGATCTTATTATTAATTTTTCAATCAATGTATTAGGCTTTTCACCACTCTTGTGCAGACAGTAATTTACTCAGGAGCTGCATATGCTTTTTTGACTGCTGGGAAGATATAATGCAGTTTACCCCAAAAGTAAGTAATGCCTTTCTTGCTACTAGTGAGAGGTGTACGCTGCTATGCTTCTAGTTTGACCTGCTAGCACAAGGGATGTAATTTGCAAGAGTTGCATAACATGTTAAAAATATAAACTGTTATACCCAGGCCTATATTCAGGGTTATAGAGACTCAGACTTGAGTCTATTCTCACTTATGCCCTTAATCAAATCATAATATAATATGAAATTCTTACATCCAGCTAACTGAAACTCTTGCCCACTGAAATATTTTCACTGTGTTCCAGACTTGAGCTAGAGACACAGATTTTTTTTCAGTCTTTTGCTCAGAGTACTAGAGAATGTCACATACATTGTTTTCACAGTGTCAAGTCATTGGGAAAGCTAGGATCTGCTGTGGGTTACCACCTCTGGAAAGACTGCACTATCTGCATAAAACTACACCTGTAACTATGGACAAAATGTCCCAGGGCTTCACTTGGTTTCTAAAACATTTGTCAGCTACTACAAAGTTTTTAAAACTGAATAACGACCATCAGGAAACTTGTGTGAAAAAAGAACATGTTTCTTATTTTCTTCATGTTTCAATCATTTAACTTGTATGAAGTAGGCAATTTCATGGAAGATGCAGAAATATTTGAGACTAAATACATCATAGTAGACTCTTTATCTTACAGTTTTGTGAATTCTAAATCAATCCAGGACTACATAAGATCCATTCTAGAAAATAATGCAAATCTAAGGATATCAGACTGAACTTCATGTGTTAATCCGTCTCAAACCTAGTGCCAACTGGAATTATCTTGTTAAAAAGGAGTGGGAGAGTAAGGGGGATGTGTGGGGAGATGTGTAGATATAAATATTCAGTCTGGATGAATATTAAATGAAGACTCCAATCCACTTCTGTAATCATAAGGTGGGAGATGTTACTATTCCTCCAGAATCTCACAGTAACAAGGGTGTAGTGCATTGTCCTGACTGGATGAGGGTCTCCAGTATGATGCACTATGACAAACTTGACATATAATAACTGTGTTATCTTGGGTTTTTTTGTTTGGTTGGTTTGGGTCCTTCCCTTCCCTTCCCTTCCCTTCCCTTCCCTTCCCTTCCCTTCCCTTCCCTTCCCTTCCCTTCCCTTCCCTTCCCTTCCCTTCCCTTCCCTTCCCTTCCCTTCCCTTCCCTTCCCTTCCCCGCACCTCCCCGCACCTCCCCTCCCCGCACCTTTCCGCACCTTTCCTTTCTGCACCTTTCCTTTCCACACCTTTCTGCACCTTTCCTTTCTGCACCTTTCCTTTCCACACCTTTCTGCACCTTTCCTTTCTGCACCTTTCCTTTCCACACCTTTCTGCACCTTCCCTTCCCTTCCTGCACCTTCCCTTCCTGCACCTTCCCACACCTTCCCTTCCCACATCTTTCCGCACCATTCCTTTCCGCACCTTTCCACAACTTTCCACACCTTTCCTTCCTTCCAAAAAGAAATAGATATATTATCTACTATATTTTTAAAGTTCACCTACTTGAAAAAGTTCTCAATATATCATTAAAGGGCAGTATATATATAATGATTTGAATCCTCCTCCTAGGATGGCTACCATAAAGTCGTGTAATAAGGCTGATGATTATGTTCATAGTTCCATTCCAGGGTAAATACTTATTTATATATTTATTAACAGATAATATGAAGATATTCTTAGGTTCCTTCATGTGTGCTTGCATGTAAGGCTTTATATGCCTGAATAGAAGGCTAACGATTGTAGAGTAATGAATAATGAAATCTGAGACCTATGTAATATAAATGCAGAAGCAACAGACATCTGAGAAAACAGAATGCTATGGCCAAAATAATGAAGTCTTTAATTGTAAAAAATGCACCCAGCAACTCAGGGAAGGTATATGAGTCTATCTGCTTGCAGAAGGGAGCTTGCCAAGTAAGGAAGTTCTCATATTTTGCTTCTGATCAGAAACAGTCTGATTATGTTGGAATGATGGTGGTTGAGCCCTGTGTTTATCTGTTTATACAAATATTTATTCTTTACATTATGTTATCAAATTAAATCCCAAACAGTTTTAGTCTATTTTCAGTTCAGAAGAATTAACTGAGGGACAAAAATGCTTCATTTTTATCACATTGTAACAGGGTTTAGGGGAATGGTTGAACACATTTGTAATTCATACCTTTAAATATTTATCTATCTTGGGCTCTACAGCTTGGATGATATTTAGTTTAATCTGTTTGTATTTGACTTTATTTTAGGAGCAAACATATCAGGTCAAATCCAGCTTTATTCATTAAAGGTACTACTGAACTCTATTATTTAAATCAATGAAAACTACAAATACTGATTTTAACAAGATGTAATGAATCACACTTTCAAGTGTTCAGCCCATCTCAAGATTTAGCTTGTAACATGATTAATCATATAGGCATGACAAATAGGGTTTGAACCATGACATCCTTGCTAGCATAGCAAAATATGCATTAATGGCAATGAAAAATGTCTTCCTGACCTCCAATCAGTTAGTTGTTCTAGTGATCTTAGTGAACATGAAGAGGAGGGACTGGACTGTTCACACAGTAGAGTAGCCAAGCTCTGTTTTCTCATGTGTGAAAACTATGTGTTGCACTAGGAACAAGCCACCCAGGTCTCGAGACAAGAACAATGTAGCTGCACTGTTTCTGCAGTTTACAGGCTGTAAACAATAATATTATAGGAAGGTAAGATGAGGCTGGCTCATAGGCAGAAAAATATCTGGCTGTGCTAATGCGGCAAAGGGGAAAATGGAAATTACAGCATCCTTGCATATGATGTAAAAACACAAAACCACTTCTATTTTCATGAATTGAGGGGCAACATATCTGAGAAGAAGGTTGTATTTCTGCGTGAAATACTAGCTGAGGGTCAGTGGTTAGGGCACACCCAGGACACATTTTGTGTTCTGGCTTGTGCTGAAGCAAGAATTTCTCTAAGACTTGTCACAGAGAGGAGTGCTGAAATATCACAGGATAAAGAAGCATAAATTCACCTCATCAGTGTCCCAAAGTCTACCAATTTTCTCTAGCTGAATCACTTCAGTGTTGTTCAATTCTCTGCTGTAAACACCATTTCCTTGCATTGAAAATGTCTACACTTCTAGCCTTTGCCATGCAGGTCTCTATTAAGCGGTACTGCAACTTGTTTCTTCTGAAGCACCACACAAATAAATTATTCAGATGAATGATGTTCTAACTTTTTACATTCTTCTCTCTGTTCATAAGGTTTAATTAAGTAAACACTTTCTTTGGCTTACACATATTTATAGTTATTCACATCTGCCTGTAGCAGTGGTGCACGTGTGACTAAACATCAGAAGACACCAAACCTTTATAGAAAAGAAGACAAGAAATATACTTTACAAATTTGGTGGTAATAATAAGGTTCAATTATTTTACCAAAATGAAAAAGTAATTTCTAGAGCTGATAATAGTGTGTGTGTGTGTGTGTGTGTGTGTGTGTGTGTGTATATATATATATATACACACACACACATATATATATACACACACACATAGAGAGAGAGAGAGAGAGAGTAAACTTCAATAATTGCTAATACATGTATTTAAGCTGGTATTATGTATTTACTGAAAAATTAAAATGCATGTAATTTGTCTATTAAAAAAAAAAAAAAATACCAACAGCTCCCACTTCCCTCCCCAGATTCTCAACTTATTGTGGATCCAGTGAATTTTGTTCTCTTTACAAATTGTGGCCTAATTATCATGATGGGAAGACAATGCTTGACTGAGACAGAAGCCTTGGAGAACAGTGAGGCTCTTGGCATTTTAGCACTAATGGATAAGACAGCCTTGGGCTTGTTTTTTTCTGCCACTCATCTTGAGACCATAAGTACAAGGAACAAGATGTTGGGACGTTCCTGAACTGACTGGATAAAAGTTTCTTCTTCCTAGGTCAAGGTAATATTCTCTCAACAATTTCCCCTATTCAATTTGTATCTATCACATTAACAGAAATGCAACTCTAGTAAGGGAAAAAAAAAAAATCTGAATATACTCAAATATATATAAATAATTAAAATTCAACCCAGGGAATACTAAATGAACAAAGACTGAATATTTTTTTGCTGTTAGCCATCTTGCCTGAGTCCAATAAACGCATTTTACAAAACCATAAAACTTTTGCTAATGAATTAGAGATAAAAGACCTCAAATGAACCATGGATATTTTGTGTTTTCTTTCTTATTAGGGACCAGTCACAGGGGAAATGTAGGCAGACTGAATCATTAGAACAACATGGGCATGGCAAAGAGTGGTAACACAAGGAAGCTTAAGATTGCAGCTGTGCTTTGCTGCTGTGCTAATACACAGCATACATAGGCACACAAGATCAGGGAGATTTTTTATATCCCCTCTTCTTATTATCCACCTGAAAGCAATAATGAAAGTATGATAAGTATTCACAAAGATTCACTTTCATCTGGGAGGCCTTATGGGATCTGTTTAATTCTAATCTACAGGACCTAATCCACAACTACTTTAGCTTCTTCTTCTAATAGTTTCCTGCACTAGAAATCACTGTTGTACCTTCATTGTACAGTTAACACATAATCTCAGTTTGACACAGAAATTAGATGTTACCACATCAGCCTCTTTGAGGCAGTGATCTGGTAGGCTTTCGTACAGCACATATTGCCCAAAATCTGCAGTTTTTGTGAAATGTAATAACCATAGGCATTGCTGTCTTCCAAGCACAGCTGGAAGAGGTAATGAAGGTGATGCTCTGGGCTGGTATAGGACAGATATCAGAGTCTTGGACAGCAGGAATCCCTGTCCCACTGAATACTGAATAGGCTGTATAGACATGCTCCTTACCTTTGTGTTTCTCAAAGATTTTATTCAATGCTTTGGCAGGAGAGAGATACAGACAGTAAAATATTATTCTGGGAGGGTTTCCAAAAGGTAGGAGATGAATTTCTAATTCCTAGACTATGATGCAGGAGGAAAGATGTTGTTTCTGTTTCTGGCTATATTCTATACTGACATGTTCAGGAGAGGTTTAGGGATCTTAACTGGAGAGAGATATTTTCTTCTGCTTAGTAACCTGGGGAACAGAGCACATATATTGTATATTTTTACACTTGTGTTTGCCTATTAGCTAGCTCTTATAGTTCCTCTTTGGGAAACAGTATCTGCACAGGAAGCCTAAGTGAGATAAGGTTAATTCCCCTACGTCAAAACAAAGTTTTTGCAATGCTCAAAACTGTGACACCAGAGTGGCTTCACAACATCGCATGCTAAATGTGACAGAGAGAGTAGAACAGCCAATACCATTCCATACAGAGGTTTGATTAAGCATCTGTTGAAATGAATATCCTTTTACTTACTCTTATAGGCATTTGATCCTACTTAATATTTGCTTTTCAGGCAAGGAATTTGTCTTATGTACTTCAGAAAACAGAGAACTAAAATGAAGGCTTAAACATAGTTCTGATAGGGATTTTATACAGGAACTGGTATTTCCGCTGGCATCAGCAGCCATTACGTAGAACAGGTAAAAGTCCAAGACCTTCACAGGTCTGCAATGACTTTGGAAACACTGCTTTTGGTGATTTCAAATATTTTCAAGGTGTGATACTTGAGACTGCATTTTCAGCAACTTCTGAAGACCAAGACACTGTTTAAAGTGTTAAGTATATCTGTCAAGAATTAATAGACCCAACTTTTAAATTAATTTCTGAAAGAATTTAATTATTTCAGGAGATATAGAAAAATTAGGTTCTTTAGGAAAACACTTATGAGGAAGCACACTAATGAATTAAGAAAATTAGCATAAGGTGTGCATATAGATATGATGGGATAACCTCACCACCACCACACTTATCCAGATTCCAATTTAATTTATGAAGAAAAGAGTTAGAAGAATTATTCAGTTCTTTGGTGCCTCAGTATTTTTCAACCACTTTCCTCTAAGTTAAAATCAAATCCTTTGTAACTTATCTGCAAAGTACAAATATTGTGGGAAGCAAATTTGAAGTAGAAAGACACCTTTTTCACAATACCATACACTGCAAAAGCTGCAACTAATTCTAAAATAGATTTTTTTTATTCTTTGTCTTAGCCATGTGAGGAAGTACAAAAAACCCCCAAAAAAGTACAAAACAATGTCCTATATATTTATACATTGGCTATATTTAATCCAGCTGTAAATGTTGAAGTTCTGTTTCTACAGTTCTTCTTTATTTTTCTTCCATTTTGAAGGCTGAGATAAGCAACATTATTTGTTTGTAGACTGCTAATGCTACTCCTGCTCAATGAAAGAGAAGTCAAAGGAGAAATTAATATAGACAGATTTGACTTCTTCCACTGACTGAATATCTTCTCTAGAGAGGTTCTTCTCTTTTTGTAAGATCAGCAATTCTCAATACTGTTCCTTTCTCTTTCAATAACCCTTCTGTATCTTTCCCCTTCATATAACTGAAATTAATGTTTTCAGATAAACTGCTTCCTAAATTCTCTTCAATGAAGAGGAGTTATAGAGTGCAATGGAATAGTAATTAGATACTAAAACTTGATTTTTTTTTCTCCTCATGACAAACAAATGTTAGGCATAAGATTCTTTTTAGAAAGGTGAAGAAAAATGTTGCATAAAAACTGTTGATCAGCTGTCAGTTTGAAAGTGATTCAAGGACCCTAATCCCTCTGACCTCCATTGCCTTCAGTTTTTTAAAATTAAATCAGTCTGCAATTGCGTATAGTTAGGTATAAAACTCAAGTTACTTTACAGCTTGACTAAAGCTATGTAAAGAGGAGGAGAAACCTTTACGTATCTCACTCTTGATGAAACTATCACTTTTCATAAAAAACTACATAAGTTTCACTCTAAAATAGAATTACTCCATTATCCAGCTAATTCAGTCATATGAAAAGTCTTCCTCTAAAATCCAAGCAAAAAAAAAAAAAAAATCTTTTTCAGTAAGTATTTATCTGTATGGCTTGCTGGAGGAATTTCTCTGCCCACTGACTATTGAACTACTCACTTTAGCAGGAATATGCCACATGACTCACCCACAAAGCAGGAAAAAGAAAAAATGCTGTACTTTACTGCAATTTTTTTCATATTCATTTGCCATTTTCTTTTGCTTTATTTATTTACAGTAGGGTCTTGATGGAATAGCAGTAAGATGGACAGGGATGCTATGCATCCTCTTAGTACTTAGAGATAAAATCTGGAAGTGTTTATAGGGAGAAAAAACCCCCAGCTGTTGAAATCAATGAGTTTAAAATGCTTTGATGAAATTACCTGGTATTTTGCTTCACTAAATGATAAAGTAAATTTTAGTTTTGTGCTCTTGTCACATGAAAATAGATTTTAACATTTAAGAAAAAATAAATTAAGATCGAGTAATGATTATTTATTGAAAAGACAACTTTATTTCAGAGTCTCTACAGATTTCGAAAATACAAATGTATTAAATGGTTGTCCATTGTTAACACCATTGTGTTAACTTCATCAAGGAAATTCATTGAATCTTTAGATGGAACATCTGCTAAAGGGGAAGAAAAAAACAATTTGAATCTTTCCCAAACACATATGAACCCAAGTATGTACCATCTTTTAATACAGTTCTTACTAATTTTTGCAGATCTAACATCAGGTTTACTGGTTTGTAGTGTCACTTATCTTCCCAGGGACCTTCACACTGTATTAGCCATTTGCCACTCTGTTGACATAGCCTTTAGCAAGATGTTATATATCCTGCAGTTAGCAATTCAGCTACTTCATATTGAAATGCATCTATAAATACTGGCTGATATTTCCTCCTTTAAAATTTTTTAATATATCCTTTTACTGCAAAAAAAATACAGGATAGGTATTCAAATTGTCCATCTTTTTCTTCTTTATGGGGTACTTGGTGAAAGATGTAAGATCAAGGCTTTGAGGTCTTAATCATATCTACTATTTGATTATATAGATGTTTTCCCTTCTAGTAGCCAAATTCTCATGCCATTTGTTTTTGGGAATGCCCAGGACTAAAATCTTTCATGTAATGATTAGCTAAGTGCCCAGCTCATGTCTGTATCTGCCTAGAACTGATTTAAAATATTTTTTCTACCTTTGTCTCACCATCATGGCCAACTCCACCAGACATATTTGCAACTTGCTATATAATTCCTCTCCTTCCCTCACCACTCTCTTCAAACCAGAGGTGTTGCTACCTGTTTCCACAAATTCACTACTTTAATAATCTTAGAAAATAGAAGTGTCCCTTAACACATGAGAGAGTATGCTGTAGATCTTTTCTGTGTGATAAAATTTTAAATCCCGCTGCGCAGGGTTGCTAATTGCCAGAATATAGGGTAAAGTTTTTTCAATTACTCTTTCTGTTGAACAGAATAATTAAATAGCCACCACAAAGCTCTTCAGACTAATGGCTGAGGAAGCAATTTGGGACTTGGAAACCTGGATTCCAATCCCTGTACTAATGAGTGTTTAAAGTTCATTCTATTATTTCAGAAACCCCTTTAGGTTAGTGGCTAAATCACAGCTCTAGGAAATGAACATTAAAACTCATCAAGTAGAAGGAGATATTGACCCTATTTCTGCAACTTGGGCATGTGCTGAGCAGGTGAAATATCGCATGGGCACTCCTGCATCCTTTGTTCTTTCTTCATCTTCTCTCCACTTTTGCAGGGATTGGTGATGAAAACTGTGCCCCAGAAAACAGTTTGGATGTGGTATCTGTCTTGGGTACTGTATGGTAGTATCTCACTTCACTGAAGTGCCATCATCCATCACAGAGCAGTTGCCTACTGGTTAGCTTATGTTCAGGTGTTGCTTCTCTATTTTAGAGTTAGATGATTAACTCTTCAAGTACAATAGGTAAAATTTCAAGCTGTAACCAGCAGGTAAAGGATCCCTACTATATTAGTAGCTAGATACCCTAGAACAGTTATAGTGATGAGAAATGCAGCATCTACAACAACTGCTGATGTTTTGCACAGCTTTTGAACCTTCAAGTCAGGTCACAGAGGTCAAGTGATGCTCTGTGGAGCAAGGTTTGTCTTAATGAGTGAGGATTTTCACTGGTTAACAATTTTAGATACATATCATTTATGTCCTAGAATAATAGAGTTCATAATTTTGTTAAATTATTGTCAAGATATACTCAGGTGAGAGACAGTATAAACCGTGACTAAGAAATCCATCTACTAGAAAATTTTGTGGAAGCAGAAACTTACAGTACGTAAGCTACTGTGCAGTTATTCATAAGAGGCAAATCCTGAAATGAGAAATGTGTCCCTACGACATGTGATACTTGCCTACCTCAAATAAGCCCCTTTTCAAATTAAATTCTAAAATTGAGAAAATACAGTTACAAAGATAACAAAGATTGCAAACTAATCCTAATTTTGATTCTCTTCTAATAGTTCCTTCTTTTGCCAGTGGTCTTGTGTGCTTCACTGATCTTTTATAATTTCTCAAGTGTTTGGTCATACATTAATGCTCCTTTGGCTCACTGAAAAGAACTAAGAGGAGATGGGCAATTTAATGGCTAAAAATCACCCCTTAAACACTTCACCCTTGAGATATTCCAGGCATGCAGGGATTCAGAGAAAATTAAGACAACGCAAAAGGATTTTTTATCAAGGTTTTTATAATTTTTTATCAAAAATGCTGATATTCTCCTTTACAAACAAGAATAATTTGACTTATTTTATCGTAAAATGTGGATCTTTACCTCCATGGTCAACTGGAAATGCTATTGCAATAAATATTATTCCTACATACAGGAGCTGTGGGGAAATATGCAAACAGTTATTTCGTGTTTATTTATTAACTGCTTATTTAGAGTTAAATGCCTATTGCTTTTTATCTTGTGATCACATTCCTTCATATTCTTTCAGTTTGTCAAAATGAGCAGGATTCTCTTCAGTAAAATAGTTATAAAGGGATGAATTTAGCATAAGAAATTTCTAGAATTACACAAAATTGTTACCAGGTAATTCTCTTTCTGGAGATTCCTAGAAAGCAACTATACAAACCAAAACTAAGGATTCGCTCCCTGTAAGAAGTAGACATAGTCTTATGCTTTGAATCTCCTTGCCTGTTTCATTCATGAACAAGTTCACCCAACAAATATATTCATGCAATCTCTTTACACAGAAATACAAGAGTACCATAGCAGCTGGACAAACTCAGTAATATTGTGCAGAGTTCACATTTCTCTTCAAATTTCTCTTTGAAATTTCTTCTCACCCAGCATGGCTTTTTGTGTCCACTGTAATAGTGTTACTGAGAAAGTACTCTCCAGTTTTCCAAGGCATATGGTTTCATTATTAAATGCATGTTTTCATATATTTTCTTTCTTTCTGAATTAGCCTAATTCCAGTAAACTACTTTTAATGTACTTTATTGAGAATCATAAAAAGTCTTTACACTCATGGGAATCACCTGAACTTGCATTTGCACTGTAACACTATTTTCTTCAGGCCTGGAATACTTTTCTTCTGTCTTCTATTGAAAAATAAATTCTTGTATTAGAAAGAAGAAAGAATACCAAATCTATTAGCAAAATAGTAATTGGCTTAATTTTCAGAATTCCTAAGCACCTAATATAATTGTCAGTTTGGCAAAATATATCAGTCAAGAAGTTCCAAAAGATCTGTAACACCACCTCCAAGAATTTGACATAACTTGCAGAATACCTGAGTCATATTCTTCACAGGTATAGCAGAACCAAATCTGTCCTCTTGACTGCAATGCTCTGTGAGAAGTACTTTTAGAAAAACATGAGCATTCACAAGCCCCCAGAAAAGTAAATTGGGTTAATCTTTGCTCATGCCTTAACAGGATAGAGGATGTTAAGGGTGACTTCATCACTAGTAATCCTGGGTTCTTTGCTTGGAGTTTGGAGATAAGCTTGGTTTCAACAAATGACATTAAACTAGGAACTTTAGGAAATGACTGCTTTCATGTAGCAATAAATGAAGAAAATTTAATGTTCTTTTACAATGTCACCTGAGGTAGGAATATTATTGCAGGTAATTCAGTGAACAGCTTCAGTATGCTGTCATAGATAAAGATGTATGTAAAAATAAGATGAATAAGAATAACAAGAATAGTTTAATAAATTTGAAGACACTGCAGTAGTATTCTGCTTTGAAATGCTGTCCTGGACCTTCCATCTCAAGAAGGGTGTTTCAGTTCTAAAGGTGGTTAAGAAATGGATAATTTCCATTGGCAGGGTATAGAAAACACTTTTGAAAGAAAAAAACACACAGACTTCTCACTTCTTAACTTTTTGGATTGGCCTTTTCTTGTAAAGCACAATGTTATAAAAATCGGGGGTTTTTTAAATAAAAAGGACTAAAAATAAAATGCAACAAGAACAAAAGAAGACGTCTTCTTTCTCTTATCAGAAAAGTTTTCAGCAAGTCAATGAAATATTAGAAACAGGATTATTCAAAATTTAAAATGGGATTATTTTTATTTTTTCTAAAATGTGAACGTTTAAAAATTAATGTATTGGTGAGTCGGAGCTCTAAAGTCAGAGAGATTAGAAGGTAGATGAGAATATCAATTTAGATTTATAACTAGTGTTTCAAATAAGAGATCTTAGAAGAGGGAACCAACCTATTATCTTGTAGCAATCACTGCCAAAACTGCTTCAGGGCACATCTGAGACCAGACAGGTTTGTGCAACCTGTCAGCCTGCTGCATACTGGAGATGCACTGGAAAGGGACTTCTACAAGAAGTGAAGCTGCTTCCTTGCTCCACATTGACTTATCCAGCCACACCAGTCACCCGGTTTCTGTCACCCACAGCTTTTAAAGTCAGTCTTAATACATTCCCTACCAAGGGGAATTTATTGTCCCCTTATCTACTGCCAAGTCCTGAGCACTATCCATATACCAAATCTCTGATTAGCTTCCATCAGGTATAGGACACTCTCTTAAAATTGGGGTCTGGGCACTGCCTTCTCCTCACAGATTACAAAAAGGAACAGTCCTGGTGCTCACGGGCCTCATCTGCTTTCTGTAGCTGAAAGGAAGGACATGTCAGCCATCTCCAGCTTCTGCTTAGGGTGTATATCAAGCTTGTAAAAATGACAAGATAGTCTTGTCCTACTTCACTAGTAGGACTATTCTTAAAAGAGCAAGTACTTTATACTAGTAAGTATTTTCACTGCTCAGGAGTTAGTAGTATTGTATAGTTTTGTATTCAACATGGATAAAATGGGTTCCCAAAATTTAACAATTTAACACTGATATTTAATTACTGACATTCTTGCATTTTTTTAAAAAGAAGAATGGATATGGTGACACTCAACTTGAGAATTTTTTTTTTTTTTTTTTTTTTTTAATATGTATTGTATTTCTGGCCAAAACATCACCTCTCCTTCTTTTAACCAGACTTTTCAAACCCTGATATTTTTTAAAACATCTTCTGTCACATATATTTAGGAATTGCAGCTTTTTTTATCCCTCATTACAACTCTACCCACCTCATACAGTTCATCTCTACAGTTCCACTATTAGTTCACAGTATCTGCTGTCTTGTTTTCATTTCTAGCTCTGCTGCCATGAGTCACTTTCATACTACAGATGAGAGACCAGTAAGCAGTACTGCTCTACATAAATGGCTTTTACCTGCTTACAAAGAAATTATTTCTGAGCATACTAGGGGGCATTTTCATGCAAGTTCACTCTTTTTATCATAATAAACAGAAATTACACTCTTCCCTCCAGTGTATGACTGTGGGATTACTGGATGGTTTAGCACGCAACCTGCAGCCCTGTTATTGCATACTTACACATGTAGATACAAACATATCAGCAGAGTTTATGTCTACCAAAAGCATCCACCCTTCTGCAAATGTACATCTCTACATTTCATTAGGAAATTATGTCTTTTTATCAATGTCTCCTTGTATTTCACTTGCTGTAGATCTATCATCCTCACCTAGAATCTGCAATTAACATTTGCCACTGTCTTCTAGTACAGTTTCTAAAAGTAACCCTTTGGACTACGTCTACAAAATATATGTTTATTTGTGCAAAGAGACACTTCTGTAGAAAGACATGAGCAAATGTTAGCTGGCATAAACAGCTGTGCAATATATATCTGTATATATCTGTACAAATACTTGCCTGTAGAAACAAAAGCATTACACTCAAAACAGTTGAACTAGACAAGAAGGAGTAAAACTGAATAGTTTATTTTCCACAGAGTAATTAGGTAATTCAGGTTCACATCAAAATAGGTTTAGGAATTCTTTCTTTTTAATCCTTGATGAAACCAGAAACTGAAAGAGGTTTTGTGGTTGTAAATAAAAGGAAATATATAAACACACAATTTCACAATCGGTATCCTTATTCTCTTCCTTATTTGGTAATCCTAGTTCTAGCCCTAAGCCACCCAGGATCTTGCAAACTTCTGCATTTGTCTGGGAGATTGAGCCCCACAGGGCAGCACAAAGTGGTCTGAGCCGAGACATTCTTATGCCACCCTTTTGGTATTTTTGTGCATCGGATATAGCGCTATTCATCAGCACAGGAGCAGAAAGGGCAGTGTTCACCTGCAAGTCTTAGCTGCCAGACCTCAAAGGCCTGAATGCATTTTTCGTTTTTTCCCATTTAACATTAAATTTAACAGCCTCATAAGGGGATATACAGAACCTTCTGTTCTAATCCCCACATACACAGAAGGGGACATGAAAAGGGCATGACATGAAAGCACTGCTTAACAGCTGATTGTTTGAGAAAGCAGAGATGGGCTTCATTGACTTTTTTGTGAATAAACATAGGCAAACTTTTTATAAAACCTTTTTGTTTTGTTTTATTTTGTTTTTAATTAATGCCACGTTTCACACTGCAAATAAAATTTGTGGATATTTGAGACAAATATAAAACATTTTCTTTCCTTTTTCTGTTATGCAAAACATGCTCACAAAGCACAAAGACCTTGGTGAAGTTGAAAAAGAAATTGCCAAAGCTGAAGTAGCTCTTCAGAGTAAGTAAAGAGTGCATAGAGAGACTTAAAATTATTTTAAACTAGCATCCATATAGCAGCTCCACCTCTTGGAAAAACTGTCCTGTCAATTATGTAGCATGTGCATGAGAAGGGCAGCTGGCCAAAAAACTCATCCAAACTGACACATGTATATTATCTGAATGACAAATGAGTTTGATGGCATTAGCTTGTAGTGAATCCTCCTTTTCCAACATACCTAAAAGGAGAGGTGAAATGCTGAATTTAACATGCAAGAATAACAGTGACTACAGGTTGGCATGTTTTAAAGCATAAGCACTCTTTGAGCGTCCATCACATTAAACTCCCAGAGACTCAGAAATTTCTAGCAAATATTATACAAGCCTCAAAATTTCAGGACAATTCTGAAAGTAGCTTTAGGATCTGGAGTTCAAAGTGTGTGCTTCCTTGAACATTGAAATGCTGATACTGCACTGAAGCAGACATAGAAGCCTGATCATGAGAAAGCTGGGAAATGGCCAGCTGGATCCTGTGTCTTCTCCAAAGGCGACGGCACAAGATGTTGCTGCTGTTTGGTGAATGTATGCACACTGCTGTTGGAGAGGTGTCTGTTAAAGGGACTCTCTGCACCTCCTGGAGCGGGATGCTGGGTGGGGGGAGTTTGTTACTGTTCCTATTCAGATGGGAGCAACTGATTTTTGTCTAGACATGTGTCTTGAGTACTTTCCTGCTCAGTGACCCAATGAATCATGTCAAATTTAATGCATAGACAATGGTAAGGGGAAGAGATTGGTTGCTTCTTCCCTCACTACAACACAGCTTGATTTTTAGGACCTGCTCTCTGAGATGGAGTTCATACAGAGTGGCAGAAAAGAAAATAACTTCTTCTCTACTGTGTTTAAGTGAAGAACACCCAGATACATTTTACATTTAAGAGGCGAACACAATGGCTGATGGTATTTAAAGGAAAATGCTATGAATAGAACCATTTGTTAAGTGTTGGGGTTTTGTCCCTGTCCTCTGTTCACACTTCTGAAGCTCTGCACAGTGGGTTGCTAAACCCTGTAGTCCATGTCCCCAAACATGGAAGTGCATGTAGATGTTGCCCCTTCACCCAACAGAGAATACAGCTTGCTGAATACTGGAATTCTGTTCTAAAAAAGACTTTTCATTGCCAAGTAGTGTGTAACGCTTTGATGACTTGTTGCTCTGTCCTCCATCACTTGCCCTGCTGTTCCCTGAGACAGTACAGGAATATCTCTTATCTATGCTCCTTGATCATTCTGCAGTAATGATTACAAAGGGGAAAATGGATTCTTACTATTAGGGGTTTCTACTCCAGAGGATAGGCTTCTGTGAGACAAAAAAAAGCTAGTTTTATTCAGATCAGCTTGAACACTGATAAATTTTCAATATTAGTAAAATTTTCTGAGAAAGAAATTTTAGGTCATACTTTTTAACAATAACAGCAGAGATTTCAAATTAAAATAGGAAGATCTTTTCCACTTTGAACTTGTTTTTGATGTCCTGAAAAGATAAAGAATCTAAAATACTGGTCAGGGTGAAGAAACCACACTGTCCATATATTTTGCATGTTTGCATCAGACCACTCTAATGTAGAATATATTCTGAATGTGTGAAGATGTACAGAATAATAATTTTTAAAAAGTGGTTTTTCTGTTGAGAAATTTTTTGGTTATCCAAACTTTTAGAAGTAGTCTAGTGTGTTATACATATTTTTAAATGTCACTTGACTAATAAAAGAGCTACTAATCTCATACATTGGGTTTCAGAGATATCTTTTATCCATCTGGAAAGAATTTTAATTCTATAGAAATTCTATTTTCTGAATAAGTTAGGATTTCATGTGAAAGTTCATTGTGGTTTATCCCCAGCCAGCCAATAAGCCCCAGGAAGCTGCTCGCTCACTTAACCACCAGAGAGATCAGAAAGAGACTGGGAGGGGTAAAACCAGAATACTTATCAGCTGAGATATAGACAGTTTAATAGGAAAGACAAAATCCATGCACTCAAGCAAAGCAAGACAGGGGACTAATTCACTGCTTCCCATGGGCAGGCAGCTGCTCAGCCATCTCCAGGAGAGCAGGGCCCTATCATGTTGTTGCTTGCTTGGGAAGACAAATGCCATCACTCCAAATGTTCCCCTCTTCCTCCTTATTCCCTCCAGATTTTTGTACTGACCATGATGTCCCATGGTCTGGAACATCCCTTTGGTCAGCTGGGGTCACCTGTCCCAGCTGTGTCTCCTCCCAGCCTCCCATGCGCTCCCAACGTCCTCACCGGGATGGAAGTACAAACAGCAGGAAAGACCTTGGCTCTGTGTAAACCCAGATCAGCAATAACAAAACATCTCCGTATTATCAACCCTGTGTTCAGCACAAATCCAAAACACAGCCACTGTGAAGAAAATTAACTCTTCTCCAACTGAAACCAGCACAAGTCATAAGTCCTTTCACTTTAAAATTGCTTTTGATAACTAAAACTATCTTTTCCTCAAAAACATAGCAAACTTTCAGTTGAGTAATATTAAAATAAGGGATAAAGTAGAGAAATGAGAAGAATTATACTTCAGGGAATGCAAATTTTATAAAACTTCCCATCAAGTTCTGGAATATCACTTCAAATAGTTGTTTAGTTGTACAGACAGAGACAGCTTGAAGCAGAAGCTGTTTGAATAATTCCCTATTTTGATAAATGCTTCCCTGTCTTCTACTGCCTCACCCAGAAGTAACGTAGGTGTACTGTTTCCTCTGCAGCAGGGAAGGCTGAGAAGGAGGGGTAATGTGAAAGGTAGAGGAGGGGAGAGAAGGAAGTGTTGTAGGCATAGCTAGCAAGGAAGGAAAGAGATGCTCTTCCCTCAGCTCCTCTTCCCAAACTCACTTCTCAAACTAGTCATCTCATAAATTAGAAAAACAAGCATACAAATAGAATTAAGAGTATATTGAGTAGGAAGTAACATAGGTAACATAAAACTGAACATCCGCTTTCATCTTTTCCCTGCTTCCATTTGTTCTGCAAGTGAATAAGTATATTTTCCAGCTTGTTAAGAGATTATTTCTGTGAGCAAGACCACAACATATGTATTTGTGAGCACATATTATGAGCACATCCGAAAAACTTTAAGTGTGATGATGACAGCAATAAACTAACAGACTTCTGTGACAAGAGATTTGAATGTGCTGTGGAAATTGCAGTCTTTCAGGGTATCAGGATTGCAGAAACAAATAAAAAATCTCTCAGTAAACACAAAGAAGCAACACTATATTTTATATGCATTTTGAATTGTGAGGGATACTGACTGGAAGAAACTACCATTAATTTGAAAGCACTCTTACACACATGATAAAAGCATCGTCCATCTTTCGCATTTTACAGCCTAATGAGGGAGCCTGTTATTAAATAACCTTGAAGGAACCTTCCAAATAGAACAAAAACAATACAAATCCATAGCAATTCTGTTCTTAAATCCTAACACAGAACTGATGATAAAGTACCTATGGACAAAAGACTCCAAACCTTATTTTTAAAATTCGGGCAAATTTAATTATTTAAAACCAATTGCTACATGAATCACAAATGACATGTTTTATTGAGAGAAAAAGCATGGCTAACATTCACCTCTGGAAGGTATAATCTTATATTTAGATGTAAGCACGGTCTCACTGCATTAAACAGATATAAATGCTATAAAACCTAAATTCTGCACAGTTAAAAGTAAATTCTTACACTTGATAATCCCATACATACTAAAAGTCACTCTGTGCTCTTGCATAGGCTGAAATAGAAAAAAACCTGCATTAAGTTAGCATTTCGGTAATTGTACTGAGTTATCTGAGTTTTATTACAAAACTGCAATTTGTGACAGTAAAAAAAGGCAGTTTGATTAAACATAATTTGAGTCACCTGCTGAGCAACTGTATCAGCTGGCTAAAACAGTAATAATGTTGATACATTTAGCCAGCCAAGAAATTCTTTAAAAGTGACAGTATCTCTTGATAATGACAAAAAAGTAGAGGCTAGAAACGAAGTCATTAGGTTTGTGTAACCTTCAAGTACTATAAAAATATCGAGAAAAGATGGGAAAGTGAATTAAGTGAAGAAATAATTTTACCAGGTATTTTTTTACCACATTCAGTATTTTCAATATGTATTTAAAAATAGTAATTTTTAGTTTAGTTTAAAAAAAAAAAAAAAAAACCAAACCAAAAAAAAAACCCCAAACAAACAAACAAACAAACAAAACCCCCCAAAAAACCAAAAAAACCCCACAACACCAAAAAAACCCCCCATCCCTTAATCCCTTAATGCCCCTTAACTGGAGGAAGGGCACACAGCAACTCTAGGTATTTCTTAAGCTACATCCCTATGAATGAAGACATCCCCACTCTTGAAAACTTTTATTACTGTTTTAGAGCTGTTGCAAATCCAGTGTCCTTATGTGTCACATCCTGCATATCCCAGATTACAAATGCAGGTTTTAAACTGGAGTGAACTTGCATTTTCTTTGGTGGTCTTGCTAGAGAAGCAGAAGAAAGTGCAGATTAATTAAATGATATAAAATCAAAAGCAGAAACAGGTGAATGTTAGAGGTGTCTGGAAGGGTAAAAGCCCTGCCAGATGGTACAGAAAAGGCAATTGACACACACGTGGTTAGCTTCCATGACCATCATCTCGGCAGCTATACTGCAGTCACTTGGTATGGTCTCAAAAGCATTTTTATTGCTGTATAGATATCCTTGAATGATCTTATATTACCCTATTGCTGCTGATGTTACATCTGTTTTTATTAATGTAACTCTGCTTTCATTGAATGGCACCTTTCAATGTAATACTGAGCTCTGCAATGCTTGGTTTTTTGTTGGTGGTGGATTTTTTCTGGTTTTGTTTGTTTGTTTGTTTTGTTTATTTGTTTTGTTTGTTGTTTTTTTGTTTGTTTTTTTTTTTTTAAGTGGACAAGGCATTTTCCTTTACAGTTTTCTAAAATACCCTAGGTGCTGTGAAGAATATGCTGTGAGAATGGAATTTTGTAGGCTTTGTTATTTTCTGTATTTCATTTCCATTTATTTACTGTCTTTCTATATTTTTGACCTTATCATAGAGTGCAGAATTCTCAATTATTTTAACAGCAGCTCAACATTAAAGGCAATAGGGTAACAAAGTAGCTTTCTAATATATTTTATTGTAGTCTGTAGGTGTTTTATCTCCATTGCATGTTGCTATGTGAGCTTTTCAAATGACCAGCCAATACATGTCACTTCAAATATTTCATAGTAGTTTTTATCCTCTCAAAAATCTAACTTTTCTTGTCTCTGTTGTGTTTCCTGTCCTGTTGTTAATACAGGTTTGCTCAATACTGCTTGGCATTATTCATCTTCTTCTTGCAATTAGAGAGGTTAGAAAAAAAAATTGTTTTATGACTATCTCCCTTAATCATAATTATCAAGTGATATCTGCAGTAAATGTTTCTGTCTTACTTTATATTAGGGTGTGCATGCACATGCATATAGACATACTCATGTAAAACCTTTTTTGGCACAACAGAAACAGGCCCTATGACAATCATAAGAGCAGGTCCACCCAGTATACAATGAAAAAATCGAAAGCTTTATCCCAAACAGATAATTACTTAGCAATGGGAGATAGAACAAATAGGTGATTTCTTTTCTTTCTCATTAATCATGCTAAAGGGAAGCTTTACCTATTTAGTTCTGGAAATGCAAACTCCACAATTCCTAGTTTATACCTTGAAATTGTGATATCCCACACTGCACAATGAAACTACAGCAAAACGGTGGCTGATCAGTTTTCTAACAAGCTGAGTATGACCTCTTGTGTTAGACATGAGAATATTCATTTTTTATTCACTCAGTGAAACAACCAAGCAAGCAGACAAAATATCTAAAAGCTTGTAACATCACTGTCCTTGCATGTCAACAAATAAGCAGGATAGCAGGAGTAGATGTGTTTGGGACTTGTGACTTCCATATATGAATTAGAAAAATAAATGCAATCATTTCCCCATAGACATCAAATATTTTAGTATAAGAAGACTTTGTTTTTTTTTTCCCTTCATTATTCTAATATAAGCTTCCATGATCAGAGTAGATGAAGTAACAGAACAGAGTCTTGGTGACTTCTAAAAAAACATGGAGATTTACAGATTTCTTAAAATACTTTTCAAGGTAAACTAGGTTATGAGAATTTATCTCCTGGTAAAGTGAAAGCTTAAAAGAAAGTACATTTAAGCAAAATTAAGGACAAAGCATAACCAGAAAAGGAAAGAGGAAACCTTGCCTATCTAATCTTTAACTAGCGCACAAAACGTTTTGAAAGCATGCTTCAGCAAGACTTTTTATTTACAGAATAGAAGTCCAGGTACCCTGGAATTTTAATTTTCAAAGATTCCTGAGATTCATGTGTGTTTCAAAACACAGGCAAAATGGCACCAGTAAGACAGAATTATGACACTGTGTTTTTTCAAAGAAAATGGAATATCTGAAACTGTGTTAAACAGCCTGTTCATTCTTAAAAATAAAAAGCACCTTTTATCTTGGCCATTGGTGTCCAGGGAAAATTAGGGCAATATTGAGCATCCAGATATACTTTCGTGTAACTAAAAAGCGAAAGTATTTTATCATCCATGTAATGAAGCGTGTATGGATTTTTATTTAAGGCTTGGTTGTAAGACAAATTTTTATTTATCACAAGACATGACGTTGTATATCATATATATTACCACTTATGAGTGCTTTTTTCAAAATAACATACTATGTAAACATAAATGAATTTTGGTCTATCTCTAAATTATTTACCAATATTGTAACTCATGACATTTGCTGCATTAGTGAGGGTTGTTTCATTGTGTGGGTGATACGTGTGCTTGCTTTAAAGGCTACACCCTGTTTAGGAATGAACTATTTAAAATTTTACAACAGAGCATATTTTAAAACTTTGGTAATGACACTGCCTCACTCACCTTTCTAACCTACAACTCATCTAAGGGTTTCAAAGGAAATTCAATGTCACAGAAGACATAGAAATTACAAGGGCGCAGGCTTTTATCCTAGAAAAGCTTGGCAGATTTTATCTTTAACATTGCTGAGAGATTAAAGATGTAAGGAAATCTTCTACGCTAGCAAATATTGACTGAGGAAAAAAAAAGAAAAAAAAAAAAAAATAAAAAAAAAAAAAAAAAAGGGAGAACCCCCCTCTTATAGTCTTACCTAGTTGACAGCAGTGCCACAGCTGTAACAAGGCAAATCACTTCTCATTTTCATCACTCTTTCCTTAAAAAAAATCTTGCCTTAAATAAATGCAGAAAGGAGAATTTACCTGATGCAGACATTGCTCTGCCTAATGGAGCTGCCAGAGCGGATTACTCAGTGGGGGCTCGCTTGGGAGGCAAAGAAAGGGGAAAAGGCAAAATGGCAGCAGAAAACCAATGTCAGGACTGTGCCGGCAGTGGAAAGCAGGGAGCCGGCGCCGGTGCCGAAGGGGAGCTACTTCGTGACACCGGTCGCGTTTCACGGTACAGCTCCTACCGACCCGCTGGAGCAGATCTCCAGCCCCGAGCTACCCCCGGCTGCCGCTTGCCTCACGCCCCGGCTGCGCCTCTCCCTCCCCCGGCTGAGGAAAGAAGGAGCAGCCGGCAGCAGTGCGTCCCCCCACCCGTCCTCTGTGACGGGCCCGGGATGTGCCGGGGAGGGCTCTCCGCTCTGCGCTGCGGCCGGGGCCCCTTCCAGCTCCCTGTGGCCCGGGGCGGCGGGCAGGGAGCGAGCCCGACGCTGTGTTTTGCAGGGCGGCGGCGGCGGCGCTGGACAGCTCCGGAGCGCGACGCGGCGCCCATGTTCCGGAGACGGCGCAGATGTGAGTGGGGAGCCGGGGAGAGCCGCCGGGGAGAGCCGCGGCGAAGCCCCTTCGCCGACAGGCGGGGGCAATCCCGGGAGCGAGCGCGCTCCCCGCCCCCGGGAAGCCCCGGGTTTCCGCGGCGTGGGCGGGGCGGGCGGGGGGCGAGGGCAGCCCTCACCTGCGGGGGCGGAAGGCGGGATCCCCGCGGGCGGGGGCCCCGCGCCCCCCGCTGACGCCGCGGCCGCTCCGCCCCCGCCAGGTGACGTGATGCCCGTTGTTTTGGTGCGTCCGACCAATCGGACGCGGCGGCTGGATTCTACGGGAGCCGGGATGGGCCCGTCGTGGCGGCAGCAGGACGCTCTCCTGCCGACCGTCACGCATTGCGCAGGGTGCACCACCGCCCGGTCCTCCTGCGGCTTTAACGGCCCCGGCATGGACCCGCCGCGCCACTTCCCGGCGGGCTTCGGCCCCGAGCAGCAGCAGCAGCAGCAGCAGCAGCAGCGCCCGCCGGCGCCACCGCACTGCCAGCAGCACGGCCAGGACAAGCAAAGCCTCCTCCAGCAGCAGCAGCAGCAGAGCCCGTGCCTCCAGTGCAACAACTGCGCCTACTACGGGGCTGCTGCGGCAGCCGCGGGGGATAACCTACCCCTGCTGCTCCGCGCCTCCTCGCCGCTTTCGGGCGCCTTTCGGACGCATTCCTCGCCGCTGTCTTCCGCCGCCTCCTCCCGGCACGGCAGCCAGCTGAACGTCAGCGAGTTCACCCCGTCCAGCCATGCTGGCGCGTCCAGACAGCCTCACCAATATTCCCAGTACCACCAGTGCCATAGCCTACAGCAGCAGCAGGCAGCCAGCCCCAGCAGCAGTGTCAGCAGCAGCAGCACTCACCATCATCATCACCATCACCATCACCACCACCATCACCAGCAGCGCCGGGAGAGCAACCCCTTCACCGAAATAGCCATGAGCAGCTGCAGGTACAACGGCGGCGTTATGCGGCCGCTCAGCAACCTGAGCTCGTCCCGCAGGAACCTGCACGACTTGGACTCCGAGTCGCAGCCGCTCCAGGCGCCGCTCGCCAGCCCCACCGCCGCCGCCGCCTCTGCTCCCGCCGCCGGCAGCCCCGCCGCGCCAGAGATCGTGGTCTCCAAGCCCGAACACAACAACTCCAACAACCTGGCGCTGTACAGCTCCGCCGGCCCCGGTCCCGGCACGGGCAGTACCAACAACGGCGGGGGCAAGTCCAGCAAGAAGAAGAACCAGAACATCGGCTACAAGCTGGGGCACCGCCGGGCTCTCTTCGAGAAGCGCAAGCGCCTCAGCGACTACGCGCTCATCTTCGGCATGTTCGGCATCGTCGTCATGGTCATCGAGACCGAACTCTCCTGGGGCGCTTATACCAAGGTACCAGCTCGGGCGGCAGTCGGTCCCGCTGCCTGCGGGCTCGTCCCCGTCCCTGTCCCGCGGTGTCCCCACTGTTCGGGTGGCGCGGTGCCGCCGGCCGCCTCTTCGGGCCGGGGTGGCGGTGGGGCGGAGCGGCCCCCGCGCATGGGTCTCTGAGGAACGGCGGTGTCTTTCTCTTGCAGGAGTCTCTGTATTCCCTCGCTCTGAAATGCCTTATTAGCCTCTCCACGATTATCCTGCTCGGGCTCATCATCGTGTACCACGCAAGAGAAATCCAGGTAACGTTTCCTTCTGTGGGTCAGGGAGCAGTGCTGGCATAGGTGGGGGGTGCGAGGTGGTTTGTCCAGGGGAGTCATGGTGGTAAGTACTGAGCACTTCCTGGCGCTTCAGAAAGCAAACGTGGTCTCTGCAAGCCTGCCGAAGTTGGTGAATGGACCTTAGTCCTGGAGACAGGCGCCAAACGACGGGCAGAGTTGGGCTATGGGATTGCTTAGTCCTTGAGGTACTTTCTAGGCGATGTGCCTGTCGTCTCCTGTAGCAGATGTACAGCAACAGTCTTTTATTTCCCAATGACTAAATTTCATACTGTGTGTCTTCTCTTGATGGCAAGGTTAATGGTCGTCACTGTGCAGGGTATGTAATCTTCAGTGAGCTGTCTGAATAGGAGTATACTCTAGGAGAGTGTTTAAAAAGAGGGGGGAGATTGATGTTTGACTTGTTTTATTTAATGCTGCAGCATCTAAGAATGTGACCAGGGAAGTGTCAGGAAGGATAGGGCTGAAAGTAAGAGGAACGTAATGATCAAAGCTATAGAGTAAATTTCACAGATACTGTCACAGGGTCTGTCCAGGTGACGTAGTCCTAATTGCTGTTGCATTTTTTTTTTATTTATTTTTTTTTACCAAGAAATTAAAAGGTAGCATTTCAGCTCAACTGAACTCAAAGTTCAGATTTCAGAAATTCAAAGACAGAATTCAAAGTTCTGAAGGAAAAAAATACCTTACTCATGGATACAGTGCTTTTGCTTTTTCAGATTAGAGACTCCTTGAGCTGAAGACTGAAATGTCTGGTTTCAAGGGCAATGAAGACTCTTCCACTGGTACCAGTCAGTTAAATTTAAAAAAAAAAAAAGAAAAAAAGATTTGAATAGTACAATTCTTCTTCTGTGAAAATGAATGTTGTAGTTTCAACATGAAATGGTACATAGTCTCCTATTTAGGGTAGTACTTGGAAAATTTTATGTCACTGAAGACTTTTTGCCGAATCAAACACTGTTGTATTGTCTTCTATATACAAAACTTCTTTTCCTGGCTCAGAACCCAGTTTTTCTGCATTAAAATCAAAGCTATTGAAAGCTGTTTAATGATATTGTATTGAATAAGCAAGTGTTCTGGAGAAAGAGCAAATTTATAAACTACAGTTATACTGATGAGCAGGTTTCTTTATCAGTATAAAAATAAGTAAGTAGCACTCCTGCAGTGTGGGAGCCTTCTCTGGTGTATCTTCCTACAAATGTTGCTTCAGGCATGAACACCAAAGCTGAAAACAAGCCGCCTGTAAATGCTTAAAATATTCTATGCATTTTTTTCAGAAACTTTAAATGGAAAATTTTATGGAAGACAATGAAATTGTTGTAGGTCCATGCAGGTCCCCCAGCTTACATTGAGTAGTTACTCCAAGATTCAATTATTTGTTGGGTTTTTTTCAGGTAAAGATTTTTTAAAAATCATTGTCTTATGGGTCAGATCCCTTAGGGATCAGGAAAAAAATTGTCATTCCATTTTGGTTGTGGTTTTGTTTGTTTGGTTGGGTTTTTTTTGTTTGTTTGTTTTCTTTTCTTTTCTTTTCTTTTGTTTAGCTGATTGATTTAAAGAACTCCCTCATCTATGCAACTACATGGAAGGAGTTGTGCAATCATATGACCTAATGTAGTTTTCAGTGCTGGCAGATAGAGCACAAGTATACCTGCCTGTAAAACAGCAATACCGTGTGTTTTAGAATGAGAGACACCAGAAACTGCAGTAGTCATGACAGTGCCTGGAGGAGCTGGAGCTTCAAGGGGTTCTGTTATTCACATCAAAAATGAAAAGAAGTTCTGTTTCGAGGAGTTTGTTAGAAGGATGAAGTATCGTCTGTAGCTATTAGATATCTGCTCACTTTAGAATTTAAGCATACTATGTTTTTCAGTACATACTTGACTTTAAAAAAATTAAGATGATGAAAGCACAGGGCAAAAGCTCTCTCAATTCTGTGGTAACAAAATTTATGTTGTACTAGACACCTGGGGAAAAAAAAGTATCTTTAAAATCCCTTGGCTAAGTACATAATGTACATTATGTTCTCCAGGCAAAAGAAGATACTGTGTAACTCTTAAAATGTAACATTTTTAAAATAACCTTTAAAGCAGACTGTTTTCTGAAGGAAGACATCATTAATTCAAGCAAACATTCTGCTCTGTGCAGACGAATGAATAAGGTCTGCAGAACATAGCCCACAGATGGTTGAACGTGTCCTGCAGGACTTTTTGCATTAGCTATTTGTCAGTCCTGCTCCCATTGGAACATTCTTTTCTGATTATTATCTGAAACATACTTAAATTTTTTTTTATAGTGTAAATAAGCAGGAATTCATTGAGAAAAGAAAATTTGTTCCATAGAACAGAAGAAGGTGGCTCTCTCCAGCTTGCAGCTGTACTGTCTTTCATACGCTGGTAGGAGCAAACTAAGCATAAGTAGATTTTTCTACTTATCATGAAGAAAAAAAAAAAGTTGGGAAATAAGGATCTGACAGCTTAGTAATTATTACTGATTGCAGGATGGTTACTGGCTGAGAAACTCCCTGTGATCTAAAATGCTGGCAAGTGGGAATCAGCTTTTTCGTTCTTTTCAGTAGTCTTTGGCCTTGATTAATTGGTAGGAAGATCAAATTGAAGTGACATTGAATTCAATGTCACTATTGAAGTGACATTGCTTGTGTGTTTTGTTTTGAAAACAGCCAGTTCAACCAGTCTCTAGAGTTTGCCTGCCCCAGACTTGCTGCTTTTTTTAAGGGAGTTGGAAGGGAAGTTTATAAAGATTTGCCAAAATTCTTCCGAGAAGTGGTACAGCAACATAAGACAACTGAGTTTTCTCTTCGTCTTTTCCCGCGGTTAGACCGTGATGGATGTGCGGTGAGGAGCTGGAGAGCCTCGCGTGCGGCCGGGCAGTGCCGCGGCCGCCGGTTCAGCACCGCGGACAGCTCCGCGCGGAGCGCCCGGCTCGGGCGGCGCATCCCGCTGGGCGCCGCGTCCGGCCGGGCGAGCGGAGCCTGGCGTCTGCACGGCCTTGTCGGGGGCGTCCCGACAACTTACACACACCTCTGCGTCTAGCCAGGGTCTCCAGAAGGGTGGTAACTGCAGTGTTTAGACAAGGCTAACTGTAGGGATGCTAAGTAGTCTTTGTGAAATA
Source organism: Tachycineta bicolor (assembly GCA_025960845.1). Classification (NCBI taxonomy): domain Eukaryota; kingdom Metazoa; phylum Chordata; class Aves; order Passeriformes; family Hirundinidae; genus Tachycineta; species Tachycineta bicolor. The sequence goes on from JANEHK010000116.1 coordinate 165,272, forward strand.
GTGCAACTGCTTAAATATTTTCCAGAAACATATTTTCAGTCATGGCACTGTATTAGTTATCCTGTATAACTCTAGGAGTAAAAATGTGACCTATTACGAGTTTAATGAATGTGAGTTAGTGTTAAGAATACAATGAAAGTCAGTTGAAAACAGTTGGGTTCAAATGTTAATTCATAGTTTATTTTGTCATTTCCAGAAAAGAGGATAAAAATTGTGAGCCAGTTTGCTTCACATCCTTCCCCCTTCTAGGAAAAAACAAAAAAAAAAAAAAAAAAAAATATAAAAAAAAAAAAAAAAAAAGTAATGGACAACAGTAACAGAGTTGGAGTTGAGGCTAGTGAGAACCCCAAAATGTGTGTTCAGTTTTTGTTCCATTTTGGTCATGCCTATAATGTTATTAAAAACATTACACTTGGGAGATAATGAAATATATATTTCCCTCTCTCCAGGCCTGGGTGGTTGTTGATTCAGTTCTTCAGAACAAGTGCTTTGTGTTTGAAAGTTCATGGGAGAAATGTAGTTCATTGTTATCCCAGCCTAGAACAAGTATTTCTCTGACTGTTACTCCAGTTGAGAGTTTGAGGAGGTGAAGGAGGGAACAGCAAAAAAGACAGCATTACCCAGTGATCGTAATAATTTTTGATGCATTAATTATCTACTTCACCATGAATAAACAGTTTGTTACTTAATACTATTTTACATAATTAAAGCAGAGGCAGTATGTAACATAATTAAATTCTATTCTTTCAGACTTACTATTCCATTCCACATTTCTCTAATGGAACTTCATCCATAAATAAAATGGAATTTAAATTTTGAGTGGCAGTTTACATGGGAAAGCTGCAGTTTTCCTACTTTTATTTAAAAATGGATCTCTCTGCCTCTCTCTAGTATAGTTAGAGATAGAAATGCTTTTTAACTATGCACCCCTGAACTACTACTGACACTTTCTTCTATTACTAAGAGCAAAAGGATTAAAATCAAAATTCTATGAAACTGCCATTCTGAGGTCTTTAATGTCTTTGGTTGGGCATTCTACCACAGCCTGGTCTTTCTTGAGAGATGGTGGTCAGTGGAAGAATATATCCACTGGAACACCTCTTTAAAGCTGGACTGCGTAGTGTATCCTTTCTGTAAATAAACATACTGCCTGTCCTGAATAGTAATTACCTGAGTATTGCTAACCCGTGTTAAGACAGCTTCTGAGCCTCTTTTCCTTCTCCCTGGTACATGCACTCATGCAGAAACATGAAATTTGTTGGTGTTGGTTAAATCAAATAGAAACCTTATGTGTGCATGTCAACTGAGGTTTCTAACCACTTTTAAAATGTATTGCTAGTTCATACTTTGATAGAACACAAGTGCAAAGGCTTGCAAACTCCAAGGTTAAGGTTAAGCTATTGCTTGCATAGCAGAGCTTCATGGGGCTGCGGGGGAAAAGCACCATCAGTCCCAATGGTTCTGAAGTGGTGGAAAAATAACGTGCTAGATAGATTTGGAGTGAAACAGTTTCAGTCTTCATTACCTTTGTATAAAATTACTGTAGCCGAGAGTCCAAATGTCTTGTTGAAGAATCAAGAATCTTTCCCTGTGCCTGAAAACTTGAAAAAAATGAACAAGCGGTATCAGAAAAGGTAACAGGTAACAGAAAAGTATGATAATAAATACATAATACCTGTTTATTGTTCAAATACATCCCATAATGCATGATAGTAATAAACAGTCTGTGGGAGTTTCATTATCTTATCTGCATCAGTGGAAAAGTTTTGTGTTAAAAATTGTGCACCTGTGCTCCCTTACAGTTTCTTGTCATAAGAATTAATGGTTATTCTACAAACCAACTTATTTATATTTTATTTATCTGTTATTTGTTTTATCCACATCAAGATTTCGCCTTCACTGGAGTAGGACATGTGCATTTCATTGTCTTGCTGGCAATCTTTTGGCTTCTTGTGGAGCACAGCATGTCTTTGCTTAGGTGTATTGAAGCATTAGGGTTTGCTTACACAGACTAAATCTTCAGCTTAAGAAATTAATGAGTTAGACTAAGAGCACAGAGAGCAAGTCTAATGAAAAACTGCTGCAAATCAAGAAATAAACTTAAAAGTCTTATTTAGCCTGATCTGAAGTCTCTTGAGAATTAGTGATTTTTTTTCCCAAATTATTCTAATGGATTTTGAGTCAAGCAACAGCAAAACTCATTGTGTGGCAGTTGATCAAGAATATGGTAACTTCATGTATAGATACAAAAATTTCCTTGTACCAATTAAGTTTAGTACACATTTCACTCCTGTAATGGACAGCAAGAAATCACACGGGAATCCAAGGACACTGTTTTTGACAAATTTACAGCATATCTGTCAAGTTAGCACTGTAGAGTATTTTTGTGAAAACACTTAGTTTCAATACTGTTCAGTACATTTTTGATAGTTTGTATGTGCAGATCCTGTTGATGTAGGAAACACTGCAGGTGCCCGTTGTCTCTGATATAAGGCACTGCAATGCATATGACGTGGAGGGCAGGCTCAAAAATCTTTTAATAATGATCAGCCTTGGAAGGGGCAATAAACATCTATTGTGCCTCTATTTCCAACAGGCTTCATTAGATCATAGAAGGAGGTGGTAGCTGGTGGTCAGTACACGGAGTGATTGGTCTGGCCATACCTAGACTTATCTATTTATGTCTGGTGTTGTTCTGACAGTTTTTTAATAAGGCTGTTAGAAGCTTTTCAGATATGAGATATGAGAAGGTATGTCATTGCCCCGTTGGAGGAGAGAAAGCATAGAGATCAGATTCTGGATTTGTATAAATTGTGTAGCTTAGCTGAAATGAAGGGATACTCTTGTCTGCAGTTTTCGAGGCATTCTGCATGCCCATCTTAATGTGAAGCTATTGTACCTGTCAGATCTTTCAACTGTGGGACCTTCAGATTAGGAAATTCTATCAGGTACTTGACTGCAGCTCTTTTTTGCCTGAGTAGGTGAAAGCGTGCCAGAACTGATGAGTGTACATTAATGCTTTTTTGGTTTTGATTCTGGTTTGTATGCGATCCAGTAAATGAAGTATCTTGGGCTTTGAGTTTGATTTGAGATGTATTTGACATCTGTTTTGAGTGACAATCAGTACAGGAATGGCTGCCGTTTACGACTTTGGAAAATTAAAAGGTTCTCTTTCAATCCCCTGTTTTCACCACTGGTGATGAAAGTTGTCACCTTCTCTTAGTAGAGGACAAAATATTGCTCTGAGCCTATGAAGCTCTTTTTAAGATGTAAATTACTACTAAGAGGCTGTAGTTGATCTTGTAGCTTGCCTTCAGGTAAGCTGCAAATACTGATCACTGTAAAAATTTTCTTTTATGGACTAAGAATAAACTATAAAGTGTTCAGGAATTTTGTGAGGAAGTTTTCACAGCTTTGTTCTATGGAAAAGACAAAAGTTGCATATTGTGATACAATAGAAATAGAATTAAATTTTTTTATACCCTTTTTTTTAATTTAATAACTTAAATGACATTACATTGAAAAGCATGAATGGAAAAAACTTCTGTTCAATAAATGTGATGTGAGAAATACACCGTGAAATATTTGCTGATCAAATCCGTAACATAATAAGTGTTCTAAATTGATATGCTCTAAAGATCCAGTTAATTCACATATTCACAAACACAGATTCCTTAGTGTGATTATTCTTCATAGAGAAATATCACCATGTATTCTTGATTCAGTTGTGTAAATTGACCTTGTCCCATTATTTTAACAGAAGCCACATTAAGAAATTCCTTCATCTGTCCATCAGAAGATCAAAAGACACTGTCATGAGAACACACTTTACAGCCTAGAAGTAATTATTTTGTAAAGGTGGCAGTCAAATATGAACATTTTATATTTTAAACTGGTGTTTCTGAAGTCAGGCTTTTGCAAACAAAAGTGTTCAGTTAATATCATGCATAAATATTTTCATAGTTGCAGAGTATCACGCATTTGTAACTTACTGATTCATTCACTTCTTCCTGCTTGAACAGTCCCTGAAATTGTGCCCTTCGTCTGTGTGAAAACAGTCATTAATAAGCATAGTTTTATATTTACATTTTACAAAAGGGTGTGAATATTATATATTCCATGAAGGAGTGAGAGGAATGGGTTCTGAAGAGCAATATTTGTGTCTTCTAAGGTGCTTCTTTATCTCTTTCATTTTGTTGGAGACTGATCTTTTGGAATTAAATTCCTCTAGAGGAAATTCTAAATCTTTTCATGATTGATGGAAACACTCTTATGTGTTCCATAATAAAGTAAAGAAAAAGGGTAAGCCTCAAATTACTTTATATTTTAAATCCTCTATTAAACTTTTTAAGAGTAATGTACTCTGGATTTTTTTTCTCCTACAGAAACCTATTGAAACAAAACCTTGTGTCAAAGTGGCAGATTCTGAACTTTTTATCTATACTAGTACTGTAGAATTATCTTGATGTATAGTAGAGCTGGGTTCTAATATATAGAGCTGGGTTCTCTGTTATATGACTGACCAACAGAACTATTTATGGAATTCTAGTTGAATAGAATCAAAAAGTTACTGAAGGCTGTAGGACCCATGAGGGTCAAAACCAGATATTTAAGAGCTTGTATAGATCTAACTCTAAGTATAGTTCAGCTTCAAACCCCCTTCTTGTAAAAGGGTATATTTGAAATAAAAAATAATTGAAAATAAAATACATGTGGGCTCATATCTATAGATTTCATTTTCACCTGTGGATAAAGAGCTTTGTGGCCTTTCTTACCTGTATTCTACAAAAAATTATGTAACTGCTTGTCTTCAGTAAACAGTTATACATCAGTTCTGTAATTCGATGAGTAGGTGCAAGATAGTCTGAAAAGAATGAAAAGCTTTTATAGCAAGTATTCCTATTGTAAAAGGCAATTACCTGGACAATTCCTCACTCTTTTTTTTCTCACTTATGGGATGTTTTTACGAAGGGCAAGACTGAGACTGAGTTCAGGTGCTGTGGAAGTAACGTGGGGATGGCTTCATAACTAGAGTTGAAGCTTAGACTTGCCTATCTTGTAGTCTCATGCTCCGATTAGTCATTCGTCCCGTAAATAAGATGCTGTAATTGCCATCCATCTCTGCCTATAATTTTCAAGAATTACATTTGTACTTTTGCAGATGTCCCAAACACTGCAATATAAAATGAATGTAGTGCTCCACAATATGTTCTAATGAGATATTATTCTTTATGAAGCATTTTATTCCTATTAAAAGCTTTTATTCCATCTTTCATAGCTCTGCAAGTTTTGTGGCATTACTACAGTTATACACAGTAATTTGCACTTGCCCTATAACTGACCTCTTATGGTAGTGTCTTTCACTAGAGTAATGCATTATGAAGCAATACTGCATTTTCTGTCACTTAACAAAAAAAGATTTTCTAGTTGGTGAATGGCATTTTTTGTTTTGTTACAGTTGTTAGGCTTTTAAGACTATGATCTGTTGCAGGCAAAGGATAAGGCACGTCTTTAAAAATAAAAATGGCACAGTAACTTTGATTCAGTCTGCACCATTGCATCCACAGAATAAATAAATAAATACAAATAAAATCCACTTACATGAGAAAGCTGAATTCAGTCTGGGAACCTGGACTGAATGTCCAGGTGTGTCTTGACAGCACAAAATGAATTAGTTCCTACCTAAACAAATAATAAAAATTATTAGAAATAATGATCCTTAGCATTCACTGATAGCATCTAAGTGTGATAGCATTTTCATGGAATTCATTGTCACTGCATTTCTGCAGTTGTCGTTTTTACACCAGCCGTGCACAATCTGAATTTTTGCGGCTCTAGCCTGTCCCATTGAGCATAAGGGTTGTGAAAATAAAGCTTTCTGAAACATTTTGAACAGCAATTTTACCTTTAAATTGTGGGTGGTAAGGAGATTGAGTGCAATCAATGCCAATGTGTTTGATTTATTTGATTTCCAGAGATAATAAAAAAACAAGTTGCTTTCAGAATAGAGCATCTTTTACCTGAGAGCTGCTGTTTACAAGACAGATTTGATGAAGCTGTAACATTCAAATAATTATTGGGCAGCAAAAAGAGCTTTGCATACTAAGACAAAGGCTAAGACAACTTTTTTACCCTGAGGAAGCAAGTGCTCTCATAATTATTAGTGATCAAGTAAAATGGTATTTTACCTGTTAAGAAATAGAAGTAAATACCTGTAAAGAACTTTGTGCCTGTGTTTATTTAACCTGATGGTTGAGAACTGTCCTACTTAAAGCTATTTAAGTTGATCTTTGAAGCAGTTTGAAGACTTCATCTGCTATATGGTTTAGCCAGAAGCCCACTTTAGACCTTCAAGTGGAAAAAATACTAAGTATATACCTTCCTTATTGCTGCCCCCTCAAAATTTTACTTGCCATGATGTTGAATAAAACCAAATGCCTCTAAACTCTTGGAGTTAGTGCATAACTATGTTTATTAGGATTTCTAAATGCACGAGTACTTTTAACTCCATTCTGCTTTTCTTTCTGCACAATATACTTTCCCTTGTTTTAGCAGTCATGATTCAGGAATACTTGGAGTTTTATTTCTATATTTATAGCCATTTTTAACATACACTTAAATGAAATTCTGGGTTAAACTGTGTTTCCAAGATAGTAAAAACACTTACAGGGACTTGATGATTCCTGTGTGCTGATGTGTACTCACCCTCTGTCATTTAAATAAGAACGTAATCAGTTTAAAAAAACAGCATTTAAACATTCTCACATACCTGAAGTATTTGTATAATAACTAAAGACTAGAGGAGGAATTGAGAAGACAGATTCTTGTGTATAAGATGTGTTGGTACCCATCATTTCCTAAAACTAATTTCCTATTTTAGAGTCACTAGTGGGCTCCTTTGGCAGAACAAATGAGTTAGCACATCTTGTTTATCCTCAGATTCAGTGTTTATGCCTTTAACTTCTGTCTCCTCTGCAAAAATATTGCTGGTTTCTTCAGAAAATATGTCATTTTTTTTAGAATTGGTTTCAGTTTCCCTAGTAGTAATGAAGCTGATCATCCCTGAAGAGAGTGAGGCTTCTCTTGCAGTGGCACATGGCAGTTGTTTGGGGAGATGGTGTTTTCTTCATGCAGTGATCCATAGAACAAATTATTTTTAGTACTGAATGAAGAAAGACAAATCCTAAATCAAGAATTGTAAAATAATTATTTTAAATTGTAGCATAACTATATTGCAGTGTAGATCCTTTCCCAGTGACTTTTGCATCTGCAAGAATATAGAATTCATTCTGTGTTCTTCATATACAAAGTTTTAGAACTGCTTCTCCAGTGCAAAGCTAAAATCACCCCTTACTTTGATATTAATGTTTTCATCCTTGTACTACCAAGTTCAGTGTAGTAGTTAAAGCAGACTTGAAAGACAAGAAGAAATTTTTGAAGAGTTTTGTTGTTAGAGATTATTTTATTAGCATGGTTGTTTTCTCAGTGTGGTCTTTTTTTTTTTTTTTAATTTGTGAAAGTAGACCTAAGCAGTTCATTTACTTTGCAACTTTCCCTTTTAGATGTAATAAAGCTGGCAGAGCTTTTTTTGAACTCTCTTGGCAGGGAGAGTGTGCCAGAGCAGGCCAGCAAAAGAATAGGGCAGTGCTGGTTGGCAGCTGATGGAAGCTGAACTGAGAACAAGATGTGCTGTGCCTAGCTTAGGTTACTGGTAGGTTTCTTAAGGTCTGGCTATACCCAGGTAACCTTGCTCAGTCCTTAGAAAGGCTCCAGACCCCACAGCACTTCGTGGCCTCCTCTGGAACTTCTCCAGTAGCTGCTTGTCTCTGTTGTACTGAGGAGTCCAGAACTGGACACAGCATTCTAGTTGTGGCCTCCCTAGGACCAAGAGGGGCAGGATCACCTCCCTATCGATCTGCTGGCCACACTCTTCCCCATGCGCTCCAGGACACTGCTGGCCCTCCTGGCCACAAGGGCACTGCCAGCTCACAGTCAACTTTTCACCCACCAATACTCCCAAATCCATCTCCACAGAGCTGCTTTCCCATAGGTTAGCCTCCAACCTGTGCTGGTACTTGGGTTTATTCCTCCCTAGGTGCAGGACCCTACATTTGCCTCATTAAGTTTCCCTGGCCAGCTCTCCAGCATATCAAGGTCTCAATGAATGGCAGCACAGCCTTCAGATTTGTCAGCCACTCCCCTGTTTTTGTTCTTTCTGTGTTATTCTTCTAGCACTTCAGTGATGTTCAGAGCTTTGTTAAGTAATGCTGCTTCTGAATCTGCCTGGAGGACATTATTGATTCTCATCTCAAAGCCAGGCACAAGACTTTTTGGATACTTCGGATGCTGGATGCAAGCCTTCTACATGTGGCAACTTGAGGAGCTTATTTTGATTGTTTTAAGCAGCACAGGGGGTACTATCTGAAACACTGGTATAATGAAAAAGCTATTAAACTAATAATACTGTTAAAATTAAGGAATACCTTCCATAGACATTGACAAGTAGAAACTCCTGTTTCAGTTTAGTTGATTGAGTCGCATAGTGGTTATTCTGCTGAATATCTCAAGTGAATATAGTCACCCTGAGTGGTGAGCTTTTATTTATGGAGCTCTGATTTGTTCAAAGGTTCATAAAAATTCATGTAACTAAATATCTCTCTGTTGATTACAGATCTGAGAAGGCTCAGCTGTGATTGTTCAAACATGACACCAAACAGAATTATATTAGGAAATGGTGAAATATCTGTTTAATAGTGAAAGTTAAAAAAAAAAAATTGTATTAATTCTGTTTACAATCTATTTCTATTTTTAATAGCTCATTTTCTAATTACTTTAATTTTTTAATATATCTATAAGCTTTTGATAGCTTCTTAGCTCAATCCATAATTATGCTTTTCTTAGGGAGTTCTTCTCTGTATCATTGGGAAAGACTCCTGATATCTTGGAAAGTCTTTTCTAGTCTTTTTTTTTTTTTTTCTTTGTAGTCCTTGGATACTGATTCTTAATATATTACCTGCGTAGAAAATAATGACATTATAGGAGTGTCTCACTTTCTTTGGGTGCCTAGAGCACAAATATGTATATGGACTGACCTATATGAAAAGAAATCATGTATGTTCCAGCAATTGCTACTGCTATAATGGTCTTTTGGCATTGTAGGCTGTTGAGGGGGGAGAGTTGTTAAGGTATATCATAGTTTGGGATGAAGAGTACAGCTGAAAATCTGTACAGTACCATTTAAGAATATTGAGGAATGCTTCTGAATATTTTTAGACAGAGAAAGCTAAAAAGAATACTGTCAGCAAGCGGATTAAACCAGAAGGGAAATATAGGGAGGTGGATTTTAACTTTGTGTGCTTATGCAGAATTTAACCCTATGTTATTCATTGATTCTAAATTTCTTTCTTTCTAAAAAAATCTCCATTTTTTAAAATGATCTGAAGGATAGATATTAATAAAAGGACACAGAAAACCTGGTAAGACCATTGTTTAAAACACATCCATTTTTTGAAATGTTGTGATTACTTGTGACCTGTCAGAGTAACCAAGATGTACTCTTCAGTTGTATTTTAATGTGAAATTTTGGTACTGCACTTCTGAAAATATAATTCACAAAGACTATAAATGCTCTGAGCCTTTTTTCTGCAGCCATTCCTGAGATGGTATTTTTGGGTCTGTTTAGCCACCAGGACACATTAACGTGAAGTTTGCTTTACATACATGCTAGATTTTTGGCAAAATACTAATCATCATAAAATACTAATTTTGCACAGAGGTGTCAGGTTTAAACATGCTATGTGAATAATAATCCTTGTGCTGAAACTAAGTACCAGATTTTTAAAATCTTCTGTTTGAATTGGGATGTTTATTGTTGGAAGGGGAATATGTGTGTATATGCATGTGTAAATGTATAAGTAATATAGCAGCCTGGCTTCCTCATTTAATGAACTGAGCATGTTTCATTTGGTAGATAGCTAGACTTTGTGGATCAATTTCTAATGACCTACTAGAAAGTGTGGGTTTGATTCTGGATGTGAGAAACATTCTGGCAGATAGGAGGTAGCCAATCCCTTATGCCATTTTGTGAAAAAGCATATAATTTACCTTCTGTGCTATGTATGTGCAGAAGCAATTTGTCTCATGACTTATTTATTAAGCCCACTAAGATGTCTGATCTGGACCATTGTACTTAGGATGAGGAGTACAGCAGTTTCTAGGAACCTCTTCTAGGCTCTCCCAAGTCAACAGGAATTTGGGTAACTTACAGACCATTTGATTACATGCCTTCCGATGACCATGACATAAGAAAGTAATTTCCATCTCTTAGAGGCAACTGTGCTAAAGGCTTTAGATGTCAATCTCCCATCATGACTTGAAAATGGTTTTAAATAATTTTTACTTAATGAGATGCTGTGAGACAGAAACTTCGCTTTTTGGCGTAGTGAGACAAAAAGAGTGTCTTTTTTGTCTACCATGTTTTTCTGTTTTTTGATTGTGCGCATGGTATTTTGTGTACTACACACTATAGAAAAAATATCAGGTCAAAAATTCTGGTAAGTTATCATTCCCAGAGGCTGTATTTTGCTACTCAAAAGTCATAGTCCTATCAGTTCTTTTGTAAGATTTAAGTGACTCCAGTATTTAACCATTTTCAATTTGGGTTCTTAAATTAAACAATTGCAACAATTTGCTTGTAAGTAAAGTTGATTTCCTTTCTCCAAGGAATGCTTCCAGCACTACTGCTGATGCCACTTTACTACTGTTTATTGCTTCCATTTTACTCCCATGTTAAGGTATCCCCAGCAGGGTAGTTATACAGTTCTCAGATTTGTTCTTTTGCCTATTAAGGCATTTTTAAAACATGACTAGTTTCCTTTTTCTTTGCATTCACCAACATTTAGAAAATTAACTTCTCTCATTTTGTTTCTCTCCTTTAGGGAGTCTCTGATCCAATTTGTCGTTGTGTATAATCTATCTGTTTCAAATGCCTTTCTGGTTTTTTTCATCTGGTGTTGTATAAATGTAACTGTGTAACACACACAAGTGTTGTGTAAACATACCAATACCTATCTATATAAATACCTGTCATATTTATTTTTATGCTTTTAAAGAGGGGCATTATAAATATCATGTTTATTTGAAGTTAAAGATTGATTCTATGTCTTACATTCACGTACAACATGCTAGAAATAGATTACATAATTCCTAGTGAAAATAACTAAAGAATTTTTCACACAAAGTGGAGAGGTAGTAAAACTATATAGGAGTTCTGTATTTGAAGAACCTTGCGGTATACTGATGAAGTACTTGCATTAGATTTTAACTCTGAATAATTATAAAAAATTTGGAAATGACGAATAGGTATAACATATGTGACCTTGACTGAAGTTTGTTCTTCTCTGTGAAGTGCAGGACTCAAATCTACAGGAAGGTTTGATCACTCTTTTATTATACTCTCTTTTTATTGCTAACATCATTCTTCATTCAGATGAGAAGTAGAATCTTGAAATTAATGCATGGTTATTACAGCCAGATTGACTGAAATCGGCAGAGTGTGTGCATACATGCCCTTTGAATTGTGCACTTCTCCCTTCATTTATGTTCCTCTCTTTCTGGAGTGGAAATGTACATTACCAAGCACACAGGCATGCACAAATACCTCTATATCTTCCAAATTAGTGAAGTTTCTATTAAGTAGATTACATAATTGTGAGTATATAAAATGTACATGAAATCCTCTCCTAATTTCTGTTACTGTTTTATGTCCAAACTTAATTGTTATTCACAGCATGTTGTCAAAGGCTGTTCATTGTCTGGAGTGTTTGAGATCCATCATAGTTTGAACCTAGGCAAATAACTGTAATAAAGTAATCATCATAAATGTGATTTTGAAAAATATTAATATTACTATGAAATAGAAATGTTTTTTACTGGATCTGTGTCTTTGCGAATTCTGGTGTTTTCTGCCTTTCGTGGTTTTACCTCCTAAATTTCATTATATGGCAGCTTAAGATATTATTGCTTTAAAATATTAGTTTTCTTAGAAGAAATTGTCACAGCTAAGGTCACGGGAGGTTGACATCTTCTGTGTCCATAAGCATAACCCATTACACTGAGAACTGCAGAGAAATTTCTCTCTAGGTTGTATGTTAGGATTTCTTCTGCTGACAGGTGACTATATTATCAAGTATGTATTCCATTATGATGTGTCAATGTTTTTTAAAAAAATCACTCATAAAATAACATTATCTGTGAAAATGGCAAGATTAAATTTTCATGCCCGTGTTTAACTCAACATTCTTCTGTTCTCATCTTCTAAATTGAATCAGTACTGAAGGTATATTTTTTCTTGAGTTGCCTTTCTTCATATAGAATTCTTTTTGAAATCTGTGAGAAGTGTATGTAAAAAGGGAAGGAGAAAAGACCATTGCTTTTCTCAGCAGATTTTGAAACTTTGTAGCACTGCCACTTTGATAGGTATTTGATATGTATCTTCAAATTGAAATATTTTAAGCTGTTGTAAATTTATTCTTTTCTTTGTAAACCCACACAGCATTTGAGAAATCTGATAATATCTATATATATATATTTTTTTTTCAGTCACGCTGGTTACTATTATTCCGTATTCTGGGTATTCCAAATAATCTAGATTTCTTCATGACTGATGTAACACTTCTGTGATCTGACTGATAGCATTCACAGGCTACTTACAAGAATCAAATGCACTGGAGCTTTACAGTACTTTGAAAGTTTGGCCCTTCTTACCGAATAGTGCATTTGCTAAGTTCAGGCCTGCACTGTTTTGGTTAGACAGACATACAGACAGACATAAATAAATTGGCCTTCCAGTACCAATTCGCATATCTAGTATCCGTAGCTTGCAGAGTGACCACAGGTAAAAGAAACTGTATGTGCTCATGGTGCATACATTGAATTCATGCAGTGTTTCTTTAGCTTAATTCAACAGTGTACAACTTTGTCTTCAAAAATATTGCAGTGGAGATAAGAACTGTATGTAAATGTGGTGGATTGACCTTGGCCAGATGTCAGACCCTCACCCAGCCATATTTTTTGCTCTCCCTCTTCAGCACAAGGAGAAAATATAAGATGAAAAAGTTTGTGAGTTGAAATAAAGATGGAGAGATCCTTTGCCAGTTACTGGCACTGGCAAAACAGTCATAACTTGGGGAAAATTAATTTACTTTATTGACATTTTAAAGCAGAATAGGATGGCAAAAAATATGCTGCCCCACCTGCCTATCCTCGGGCTCAACATCTTCATTCCCAGCTCCTGTATCTTATCCTCCATGAGTGGTGCAGGGGGCATGAGGAATGGCAGTCTGTCCATGACAGTTCCTCCCTGCCATTCCTTTCTTCTCACACTCTTTCTGTGCTGCTGTGTGGATCCTGTCCATGATCTTTAGCCCTTCAGGATAAATCTGCTCCAGCATGGGACTTAAGTGAACAATATTTCTTCTAAGGAGAATCTGCTGCAGTGTGAGCTCTCTGCAATTGAACATTCCTTCAGCAAATATCCAGCTTGCTCTGGAGTGGTCAACTCCACGGGCTTCAGGGAATTGCCTCCTATATTATGGTTTTTGCTCTTCATGGGTTCGTCTCTGCCCTGTGCCTGGAGCACCTCCTCCCTCTTATTCTCTGACCTTAGAATTTCCAGTGTTTTTTATTGTATTTTTTCTTTTACTCTTCACTTCCTGGGCCATGTTTTGTCCTTTCTTAACTATACTTTCACAGAAGCACCATCTGCTTCACTGGTGAACTCAGCTGTGTCCTGCAGTGGGTATACTGCAGAGCAACCCTGACTGCTTCTTGCTCACTCCATCCCTACAGCCATTCCCAGAGCCAAAACTTTGTCACCAACACCCAGTGTAAGTAGATGAAGAGAAAGAACATAAGGGATAAAAAAACAGATCCACAAAGGCAGAAATTTATTTTGGTTTTTTGTGTTCCTTACTGTGGTTAACTTTATTTCTTTTAGTATCAATTCAACAACAATGAGGTTAATTTGTGATTGTCACTTCTCCAAACTGTTTCAATAGAGCACTTTTGTGAACGACAAACTGAAGGTATTGTGAGGAGGATGTGGAGTGGCTTTTTATCATGAAAAACACATACAGGGAGATCAAGCTTGTATTTTTAAGCATTTGAAAGAAAGAAGGGGGCAAAGAACAGTGCAGATGAATGGGGATTTGATGTGTATGTAGTATATAGTGTTTAGTATTGCTGAAAATGCTTTTCTTACATTAGGGAACTCATTATATACTTTGCCTTGTCACCCATCATTTTTGAATAATCTAATTTTCAAGGTTCTGCAAAAGTTGGGGTTTTTTTTCCTCTTACTGGTTTACTGAACAGCTTTGTTTAGATTAAAACTATGGTTGAAATGATGGGAAGGTCTTCTGTCTGAAATTGTATCTTCTTTGTACAAATGGGTGATGTTCCTTTCTAAAAAAAGTCAATTTGCAAGGTCTTGCATATCTCTGCTTTCAGCTAGTGACAAGTGCTGCTTGATTAGCTATTTATTTATTAAATCATCGGGCACATAATTTTTAAATAGTGAAATGTTTTAGCATCTTTGTTCCTCGGTGACAAGTTGAAGGCCGTTATTGTGTTGTGCAACAGCTAACATGTGCGTTTAATTTTCCGCTACTAGTGGACATCACGTGGCTGCCTGGGCTACTCTGGTATTTGGTGGCTATTATTTTTCATATTTTCACCATGAGATATCCTCTTGAGTCTTTGTGTACTTTCTCATGTAGTTTGGTATCTTCCATTGATCAGCGTCAGTGCCTTGAAGAAATCTTGGATACTTCTACATAAGCTATAATGTCACCTTGGCTGAAGCTTAACAGGAATCTTAAGAAATATTTTTAATTTGTAATTTAATTATCTATTCAGAAAAAAGATTCTCCTCAATTTTATGAACTTAGAGTAAACAATTGATTTTGAATGGACAAGGCTTAATGGGTCCAGACTTTTTTTAAAACAAATTATTACAATTAAAAATATGAGGAGTTCTTAGTTAATAATGAATGAAAATTCAGTTTCATGTGCATTTTAAAAATAGTGTATTAAAAATCTTTTTGTCTGAACCAGAGTTATGTTTCTTTTCATAGTGATGTAATAATATAATTTTTCTCAAATGGCATTATTTTGGTTTTTTGGTGGTCTTTGACAGTATAGAAAACTATGATAATTTAAAATGGAATTACAACAATTTTTAAAATTATGTACTAAAGTTAACCTTATATTTTATTATTTCAGTTGTTCATGGTGGACAATGGAGCAGATGACTGGAGAATAGCCATGACTTATGAGCGTATTTTCTTTATCTGCTTGGAAATACTGGTGTGTGCTATACATCCCATACCTGGGAATTACACATTCACATGGACAGCCCGGCTCGCCTTTTCTTACGCTCCATCCACAACAACAGCTGATGTGGATATTATTTTATCTATACCAATGTTCTTAAGACTATATCTTATTGCCAGAGTTATGCTTTTGCATAGCAAACTTTTCACTGATGCCTCATCTAGAAGCATTGGAGCATTAAATAAGATAAACTTCAATACCCGTTTTGTTATGAAGACTCTAATGACAATATGTCCAGGAACTGTACTGTTGGTTTTTAGTATCTCCTTATGGATAATTGCTGCATGGACTGTCCGAGCTTGTGAAAGGTAAGGTTGATTTTTTTGTTCTGTTCTTTCTGTTTGTCTTTCTGTTTTTCACTCCTGTTTTGTCAACTAAATTTTGAATTAAGAGGACCTAAACATTTGTTAGAATGGAGCTCCCTAGTCCCTAGGAGTGGTTTGCCTCCCAATCTGAAGGACTTCTGCAAAGAGGTCTGTGCCCCACTGTTTACTGTAGTACTACAGTTTGATTTCAGTGTGTTGGTATATTTAACACAGTAGACAGATACCACAAAATGCCTCTAAGGGTAATTGTTAATGTTCTGCATTTATACCAGTTTTCATTTATTTTCTTTGTAAGATAAATATAGTGAGGATAGGGTGGAAAAAATAGCCAATGAAAATGCATGGGGGTGATGTGTAATTTGAGGTTTTTATGCTGAAAAATAGATAGAGTGCAAAATGCCATTGAGGAGTTGGCATGATCAGTGAAGGGGAACAGGAAAAACACTTACAGTAACATAACTTTTTCTTCCAGTGAAAATCAGAAGTGCATCTAAGAGTCAAATTTTCAATTTCAGCTAGTTTTCTAGTTCTCTCTTTACCACAGACTTCAGTGTAGGTGCAGAATAAATGGTATCGGTGCTGACAACCTGAAATTGAATTTCTCAAACATAGCTTTAACAAAAAAAGAAATGGACTTCTGACTGGATAGGATTACTTAGGAATATGAGATAGGTTAACTCATAAGAAGACAATAAAAATGATTCTTTATACAAGATTTAATACCTCGGTCAGCTCTTAGGTCCTGGAAAGGATTTCTTCTTCCTTAAGGTGGAAAATCATCAACATATTTAAGCACTTCTGCTGCTGTTTATTGACCATTTTGTTTTTCCTATTCCTTTCCATGTCTGTCCATTTTAGAATCAGTTTAGGGGAGTTACTTGTGACAGCTGGATGATTCAAGTCAGCAGTTAAACGCCATTATGCCTTTTTAAGTTACTCCTTGCATTCCTTTTCAACTTGTTATAAGGAAAAATATCTGATCTTAAAATGACTGTAGAAATCACATTTTAATAGTTTTGTTAAAATTGCTTTGTATAAATATTGTTTCCTCATATTACAGCTAAACTAATATTTTAAGAATATTCTGAAAGTGCTACATTAAGAATGACATATTACAATTTCTGAATATTCCCCATAGTGGCAGCGGAGGAGTACCCTGGATTTTGACTCACTCTATAGTAGCTGTATTTTCATAAGCATTTTCTTATTTCAGATGTAACTGTCTTCTGCAATGTCACTCCTCTTAATTTCATATTATTCACTTCTCTTCCCACCAGTTTTCTTTCAATATAATTGCTTCTCAGGAATTCTTGAGTGTCTACACAGGCATTTCCCAAACTGTCTGTTGTGAAATGGCTCTGAATAACTTCAGCATCCATTGCTATCATCATTACATATAACTGCTTGATGATGGTGATGATGATGAAATAATCATTTTTTTACTAATGTTTTTATACATGTGTATTCAAAATAAACTAGTACAACTCAATGAAAATTACTGAAAAATATTTTCTACTGTCTGATACATGTCATTAAAACTTTTTTTTTGTTGTTAGAATACAGATTGCAGGACAAGAATCTATGGTATAGATCACCTCACCAATTTTCCAGTCAAGGGAGTGAAGACAAGAACTCCCATGAAGTTTTGATTTTCTTAGTTTGCTTATTTATATTTAGAAAGTGACGCACTTATGCATCACTGTTGTCTAGAAAAGATTATTTATTTGGTTGGGTATACTGAAGTCAGGGTTGCAAAAAACTGAATTTTCTTCAGCTCTCTGCTAGGTTCGCAATGGATTTTCCACATTTTAATTTGCAGTTGCTGTCCTTAAATTGACTGTAATAGTTTGGACAATAGGCTGAATAGCCACAGATTCCTCTAAACATAACACAATGCAACTAAAAGCAAGTTAAATATAGAAGTGAGTACTAGGTTAATATATCTTTAGCATAATTGTCTTCTGTCACTGGATTCCAGTCCAAGATTAATTTTTAAAGAAAGGAAAAAAAGTTAATTTTACATTTCAGAAACATTAAAAGAAATATATTTTTACTTTTGGAATCAGATACTTATTCATGCTAGTTGCACAGTTTTGTGTGTTTTGCCTACGGTTTTTGCTTGAGGGAATATGTAAGTATTTTGCCAAACAAGTGATACTGACATTAGATTCCAGTTACTAGTCAGCCCATCAAAACCATTTGGATCCATAGTCCATATAGAAGTATATGGTAAGAAAAAGTTCTCAAAAGAAAAGCTCAAAACTCCACACAGTGGAATGCTCTTAATATTCTACCATCTGAAGTTAAACATTCCTTTTGTTTTTTACATAGTTGCAGGCAGATACAATAGCCATTTATCACGAGAAAGGACAAATAATGGCCACTGAATAATTTTTGTTCTGTGTAGAAATCATAGTCCTCAGAAGATGTCTCACAAGGTCATTATTCCTTTGAATTTCTTAGATGTTAAAAGTTTGGTTTACACTTTTTCCCAGCTGCTTTTGATTTTTTTTTCACAGTTTTAACTCAAGGGAACCTTTTCTTTTTTTCTCTCTCTCTCTTTTTTTTTTTTTTTTTTTTTTTAAACTAGAATTTTTTATGTACACAAAATGACCCTGAAAATAAATTCTATTTAATAATAAACTTATTATATAATAATAAACTTATATATAATATATATAATATATAATAATAAACTTATTATAAATAATAAATTAAAAAAATAAACTCCTAATTCTATCATTAGGAGTGTTTTCTATTCTGCTTGACACTATATATGAAAAGATAATGAATTTTGATCCATCTAACAGAAATTAGGAATTAGGCAGCAACCTGGTAGTTTTGGTTTGATAATGGGTGATTTATATTAATAAAATTTGATGGTGTTAACTGTTTCTTTGCATCATTTCTGTTACATAGTAGCATTATGCAAGAGTTTGCATTGTCAGTATTTCCCTTGTGTATTAAATTGTTTAACTCTCCATGCAAATTGGAACAAGATGATGGTGATAAGATGTAATAGATTAAAATATTAGGATTTTGGAGTGGAGAGGAAAGATTCTCTTTCTGTTCCATGTTCTCAGTGAGAAGGAAAGTCACAGGAGGCAGTGTCTTTTATTGTGGAGTTGTGTGTGCTCAGCAAAAGCTGTTGCTGCTGAATGATAGCCTGATATTTTGACTGTTCTTCTATTCAGAGTTAGTTTTTTATTATTGCAGACAATCCTGGGAATAGGAATGGAGATTGGAAGGCCCACATTTCATTGTGAGGAAGGTAACATGAAAGAGTGTCATTATCCATATCTTAAAAGATAACCTGTAGAGACAGGTCATGGGTTGAGCCAGGCAAGTTGACTGTCTGAATAAAGACTTCACTGCATTAATGGTCATCTGACTGATCACTTGATATACACTGAACTAAGACAGGACATCTTTCTCAGTGCCTTAATGACTATATAGTTAGCTCCCAGAATGCTAATTATAGCAAGTGACACTTTGAGTTGGTGAGCAAGGTATTTTCCATGATTGTAATGGTGTAAGGTCATGTATGAGGGCAGAACATGGTACAGATAATGGTGGTGGACAGTCAGCTGAGTATAAATGGGTTGCTAGGGTTGCAGAGTAATCTAGATGAGGGAATTAGAAAGGTAAAGGTGGGGAAAGCATGAAGTGTTGCTGTATACAGAATGTCTGTTTTGAGGGGAAGATTTCATTGCATAGATTTCAACATCTGCCTTCTCATTGCCAGTAGCAGTATATTGCTGTCATGTGTAGGGTTCATAATGAAAATACAAATTTTTTATTAGGTCGAACTCAAAAGATGTTTGTGTTTATAATATCTTTGAGGCACAGGATCTAGAACACTTAGGAGTATGTTACTTTTATATTTGAGTTTTGAGCCCTACAAGCAGATTAATTTTTGCAGTTTCCTATACATATGTTGTTACTGAAAATAGATTTGTGCATGGACATCAGTTGTTTATATCAGTTAAAACAGAAAGTTTGGGTTCTCAAGAAAGTATGTATGTTTAGCATTAAGTCATTGAAGAATTTGGCAGGTCTCCTTCTACTTTTCTGTGGAATGAGTGTCTCTTCTGTGAGAAGTAGGCTGCTTTTCTAGGTTGTGTGGAATATAGCCATTCTTTATGATCTCTACTTTTTTTATGGAAAGGAAGAAAAAATACCGTCTTCTGAATACACATATAGGTGTAATGTGCCCATGTACCAAGCAGTATGAACCAGAAATGTCCACATTGCACTGTTGTATGACTGGAAGAGATCACACCACGTGCCTGGCATTTCTGTGGATTTGCAGAGGAGAACTGAGAACAGGACTGGATTTTCTTCTTCTGCAGAGAGAACACTTTTGGCACCATTTGCTGTTCTATTTGTTAGTCTCTTTAACTTCTGGCAATGAAGTCAGTTCAGTTTGAGCAGTTTCTTTTAGTCAGCACTTCTCCCTTTCGTCAGTTCCTGCTGTTTTCTCTCCTTGTTTTAGCAAAAGCAGACTCAAACAAAAAAAAACCCCGTTTGAGCAGTTTCTTTTAGTCAGCACTTCTCCCTTTTGTCAGTTTCTTCTCTGTATTCTCTCCTTTTAGCAAAAGCAAACTCAAACAAAAACCACACACAGTCCCATCTGTGTGTGATGGCGACATATTTTTCTGCTTTCTTCTCGTTCTTGTTTTCTACAAATAAATGTCTGCCTCATTTCTTGGAAATATACCATTACAAAGTTTCCAGTAAACAGCTCACATATGACAACTGGGAGGCAAATGTTAAGATTCATTTGATACAAGCTAGTGGATAAAGTGACACTTTAAGTTGTAATTCATGAAGGAAAAAATATTTCTTAGCTATCTAATTTCCTCTCAGTATGTATTTCAGTTCTTGAAAGAACTGTCTTGAGGACCTTATCTGACATTGTACATTGCATGCATATTCAGAAGGCCACCTTTAAATGGAAATTGCTTTTTGCATTCTCTGCAGTGCCAGTGTGAAGATTCTTATTCTGAGTTTTAAAAAAAGCAACCAAAAAACCCCACAAAACCCCCAACAAACAAGAAAACAAAACCCACCACCAGCAAAGCAAGCCTGGGTATTTAATTTTAAGGCTATTTTTAGGCTCAGAAGGTCAGAAGCAATGACATATGATTTTTTTTTTTCTTTTTTTTTTCAGTCTCATGACTGTCAAGAGATCAAATAGTATTTGTGTATAGACAGTGCTGGCTGTTTATCATGGTTCTCTACCTTCCCTTGGCTCACAGCTCACTGAAACTAGAATGTGCTACTGGCAGTCAGGTTTCTTCTGTGGTGCCAAACATTAAAAGGTAAATATTCAAAACAAGGATAAGCAATAATCACCTGTCATCATCCTGACTTGCACCTGTGCTGTGAATGAATGGTTCTCTGCCTATGAGGTAGCTTAACTTTAAATGTTGGATTACTATTTTATAATATTTACATCTCAAAACAATTAATAACTAAATACACATGAAACCAATAGCATTTTTGTTGCAAAAGTTATAAATAGACAATCAGATTCATTATTTTATCACACAGTGAAGGCAACAAGGGCGTCTGTTTATAGGAGTACATTAGTGAATGTCTGGTAGAGGCATAACCCAGATCCAAAAAAGAGCAATTTATCTAAATAAAACATTCTGTTTTCAGATGTATACAGAAGGTTTAATAGCTAAATAGGTGTTCATTAATAGCTAAATTATATGTTCTTTTGTGCTTGAAAACAAAATAGTTATGTATATTTAAGGGAGGAAGCAGATGCACCTGTTCTAATGCATGCAGAGTTTGCCATTTTTTAAATTCATATTTTCCTTCCCTTTGAAAATGCTCATTATGTGTTCTCAGCAAAAGGGAATACAAGTAAGACTACTCCTCAGTTTGTTTAGATTATTAGAATTATCCTTATATATATGGAAAGTAGCAATAACTGATGAAGTGTTACTGGATATAGTCATTCCTTCACAAAAATATATCAAGCCAAAGGAGATCAATATTTCTGTAGTCCAAAAATAGCAGACCCACCTTTGCAGAAAGGAGTGCAAAAGACAAAAAGTTAAAAACAAACAAACATACAAACAAAAAAATCTACTTGGTTAATGAAAGAAAAAAAAATATCTGTCTTTCAGATTAAGTAGAGCAAGGAAATTTTTCTTAGGTTAAATTCCCTTTTATTTACAAAGGCCTTATATGTATATCAGTTGTAGAATAGAATGAAGTGGAAAAGCTCATGTATTGTTAAAAAAGTTTGAGCAAAGTGAAAACTATTTCTCTAAACAGAAAAGTCTTATAAAAATGAAAATAATTACAGGACAGTAATCCTGCTTTCAAGGATGATTTTTTTTTTTTTTAAATTAATCTTGAAGCTATAAAACATAATTAAGAGAACAGTCTTTGTTCTAATCAGTAAGAACGGTTGTAGACACTCAAAATTCTTTCAGATGAGAAAACAATTTTTGGATTTTTTTTTTTTTAATCATTATTTCATTACTGGATCCAAAGTTACATATTCTGATCCTCATATTTTTAGATTTGATAATTGAAATTTTCCTTCCTCTTTTGACCAGCATTTTAAACTATTCAGAATATTTTGCTTCAAAATGAGTAAAAACTATTTGCCATAATATGCCAAAAGCAATCTTTATAAAATAGGGTGATACTGAAGCAAAAATCAATTCCTTGTCACTTCAAAATAGAATTTGTTGCTCCAATAGTTTAACATCTCTGAAAAGTGCACCCTGAAGTGTGAATTTAAGCTTTTCTTCTGTTTGTTTGTTTGCTTCTTTCTTTGGGGTTTTTTCTTTCTTCTTGTTTGTTTGTTTTTGTTTGTTTGTTAGGTTTGGGGGGTTGGTTTGGTTTTTGGTTTTATTTGTTTTTTTTCATTGGTTCTTGGGCAAAATGAGGAGTGTAGACCATTATCACTTCACTGTGAATAAGCTTCCAATATGCTGACTGAACTCTAGCCTTAGATATTGAGGAGTGGCTTTTATTGGGAATTTACACTTCATTGCTAAAAATTCAAATTTATGAGGTCAACATGAGGATATAGACAGTGTTGTGGAATTGTGCAGTTCAAGGGAATTAGTGGTTTTATGGTGGGAAACATAAGGAGGTTTTTCAATATTTCATATGTTTTTTATTTTCCTTTTCTGTGATTTTACCCTGTTAATTTATTGTCTCAATAGCAGATTTTTCTTGCTTGGGTAGGTTTTTTTCTTGAAAAGTTCAAAATCAGCTATAGTTTTTACTACAACTGTTCTGGAGTAACATCACTTAGAAGCAGTAAGTATTGGTGTGTGTCATCATTTATACTTGTGTTCCCCAAAACTGTGACATTATACTAGTTCAGAGCTCAGCTGATCAATCTAGAACACTTCTGATTGAGAAAATAGAACATGAATCTACTAGCAGTATTTTTTTTTCTCTAAACCAGTTTGATATCCAGTATTTCTTTTTAAGCCTTGTTCTGTGATAAATGAAATCCAGTGACAAAATTCCTGTGGCTTTCCACAAGAGTGCTTCACTGAATTGAAGTATATAAATAGAATATTGAAGGCATCAGTGCAATGTGAATTGGACAAATATCTTGGATTATTTAGGTTGCAAGCTTCTGGGCCAGGGGTTGTCTTTGAAGTGTGTTTGCACACTGCTCAGCACAGTGGTGTCCAAAAATAACACTTATATATGTGGTGCTGCAGTACTAATAAATATAGCAATTTCTAGTGAGGAAAAAAGGGAGCTAAACAATTCTGAAGGCTAGTGGTGTTCAGATGCAGATGATGCCTTCATGTGTTGATAGAGCAGTTTAAGCTGAACTGTTCAGTTTTGATGGATGCTGACTGCGCTGACAGCTTGTGCTGAGAACACTGCCCAGACAGGAATTACACCTTTGCTAGCTGGCTTGTTTTCCCTATGTACTCCCTGTCTCAAGTGGTGAAGCCTGAGGCCAGAGCCTCTGTGGTCTCACTCGGAGAGGGGGAAGCATGTTCATGCCAGTTTGGTGGTGGGACCTCCAAGTGCCGTATCTGGTAAGGTCAGAGAAGCGGTGCTCCTGACAGGTGTGTGCAGGCACTGTGCTCAGCACTGTGCTGTGATCTCACCTCACTGGTGAGAAACAGCCTGGCACTGTACATAACGCTCTGTACTGTACTCCGTATACGGTGCTTGTGACACAGGGCTTAAGTGTATCTTCAGTTGCCAAGCAAAGTGTATCTTCAGTTGACAGCAAAAGGGACCAGTCCCTAATCACTGGGAAGGTGCAATGAAGGTAAGAAGTACTCCAAATGTTCCAGAGTAGCAGGTACCCTAATAGAATGAGAACACATAGAAGCAGGGGATTGGTGCTGTGGGGCTACAGCCTGCTTTCAAACCTGGTGCAGAATCTGTCGAATTCAGTGGGTTTACATTAGCTTAAAATCTTTTAATGATGGGGCTAAAATTATTGCATCTGCCTGTGTAATTGTGCAAATCATCCCAAGTTGTTGCCATGAGTCTTGGGTATAAACTTCAGTGTCAGGAATTGTACACAGGCCTGAAAATTGGTTTTGCAATGTTTTGGGGGTTTTTTGTTAGTGGGGAGGGTTATTTTTAAAAATTTTATTTATTCAATGAATTAACTAAATATTTATGACTCGCAGACGACTACTTAAAATGTGAAAATAGCAGTACAAACCAGCATATGCTGTCTTTAAAACAATAAAACCTAATCTAATACATATACAATAATTATTCAATCTGTAATTGCAGAACAGAAGATTTTTATTAATATTAGTGTTAATGTGGTCTGCTATGACAAAAATGGTCAACTGAAAGTGTAAAAAAAAGTATTCACTTAATATGAAGTGAATGGCATTCATATTGCTAGTGTTCTAGACTTGAAGATTGTGTGTCCCAGGCATAGGAGTGCAATGATACTTGTTCACGAGTGCTTATTTTGTTTGATGACATTATAATGTAGGCCACTGGTCATGTTAAAGAATATCCTAATACTTATAAACTTGAGTAGATACAAATGTTGTTCCATAGCATTTGTTTTGTTTCATTAGGCTGGCTGCATTAAAAATATTCTGAGTTGTTGGCGGTTTTGGAGTACAAGGCAGAAAGATTTTAAAAACCTGGGACTTGAAAGTTATGCGTAGGACTGGATAAATGAACTAAATTTTTCAAAGATCAGGATTTTCTATAAGGCTGGAATACTAAAACTTGGCTTTTCCACATGCAGCTCTGCAATACCAGGACTTTCACTTACTGTGGCTGTGCTTCAGTTTTCTTGCCTGCAGTGCTATGATTCCTCTTTTGCAGCAGGTTATTTGTGTATCTTCAACAGGTACAAATAGACCCTACAAGCAATGTATACACGGCTTGAAAGTGCAAAGCAATTTTCACTTTCTAGGGAGTTAAATAGTCGAAATCTTAAGCTGGGGTTTAGTGGTCTATGAGACTAAACATTAGCACACTAACTAGCTCACTAAGACGCTAAAAGAGCTTTTCAGGCTCATGCAAGAGTGAGCTAGGCAGTAAAGGTCTCTCTTCCACAGCTCCTTTTGTGCAGCTGTATTCCCTCCTCTTGCCATGCTCCAGTGATATTTTGTCCAGGTATGTTTTCTCCAGACATAAATGTATGATCTTCACAGCCTCCAGTGAGACCAACCAGCTTGGCTGGCCCTCAGAAATTTTTTTTTTTTTTTTTTCCCCTTCTTTAGGACTTTAGCTTTCCACACTGAACTATAGATCGTACCTCTCAAGAAGAGGGGATATAGTTCCTTTTAGTTAAAGCAAAAATTAGTGATTATTACCCAAGGCATTTCTAATGGATGCATATCCATTTTAGAATATAATGAAACACTTGTATCTTGCTGTCTGAGCACAGCAGGTGAACTTTGATTTTATTTATTTTATCTTTAAATCCTTTTATCTTTGGTTGGGTGTTTCTTTCATAGGAAAACTCAAGAGCAGACTAGGAAAGATACAAAGGACTCAGTTTTAAAGTAGTGAGTTTCTGGTCATTGCACAGTAGAGCAAACAGTTAAACAGAAATGTGGCTAAAAATCTTTAAAAGTTTGGGACTCGGCTGTCAAAACCTATATGGTTCAACCTGTAACCTGGTGATCTCATAAGTTGTTAGCGTCTGCCAAAAAAAATCCATGTTCAGGAAGAAAGTGCTGACTGAATAACTCTTGATAAATTGTTTTGGAGTTAACAGTTCTGTGATATGAAAGTGTAATTTTTTTTAGTAAGACTTTAACCAGTGCCTAATTATTATCTGTAAAATCAATTACCTTTTTTAATAAACACAAGAGACACCTAGCAGGAGTACCTTGTCTTAGTTAACAGAAAGAACCATGAGCCAGTCTGTGTTTTAGTTGTCCCATATGGTCTGGATATTTTTTTAATGAAATAAAGCATAAAAAAATTGAAATACATTGTTTCCTCAGCTGATGTATAAAAGTTAAATTGAAGAATTTTATGTAGAAGGAAGAAACAATATTTTAGTCCTGTGTAATTTACTAGTGCTTGAAGAGAGAAGAGTATTTTAGCTGAGCCTGTTTTCCTTTTTTTGGCTGTCACCTCTCTAGTATATGCAGAGTAGACAGAAGACATGAGTTCTAAAGGAGAGAAGCTCTTGATCAGCTCTGACAAAAAGTACAGCATAGTGTGGAAGATATTTTGGTTATAATCAGTTTTGCCAGCAGAGTCAGTTGCTTTGTTTTTAATTCAGTAGTTGTCTACAGTATGCCTGGGGGAGAAACTTGGCCATGGGTTTGTACCACCTACCTCATCAACTGCTGGTGGGTAGGAGAATGTGCAGTGCACTCTGCTGCAGGTGCTGTTTGGAAATGCAGCTATCAAGCTTCAGGCTTGCTTTTGGTAGCTACAGAAGGATGACATTTATCTATAGTCCATGTTCTTCAATCACTGCATTCTTTGCTGTTACTGAATAATATGGATATACCAGTGTATAGACACTAGTTCAATTGACTTTACCTGAAAATTGTCCAGAATATATATATATGACCTTAGTGTCAGTTCAGGAGCTGGACTGTGCATTTTTTTGGGGCAGGCAGTAGTACATGTGAAAAGTAACTTTGCAAAATATTTGCATTAAGTAATTGCCTTCTAATAAAAAAAATGTATATTTTCACTGCATTTTATAAAGAAGATACTTGATGTTCGAATTCTTTGGGTTAAAAGTGACCTCTTACTATTTTTTACTAACAAGAATGCAGTGGATGGAATTGGCAAAGCTGCTCACAGTCTGAAATCAGAGATACAACATCCCCTAAAACTGAACAGAGATTTCAGATCAAGTACTCACGCCCAAATGTCTTTTCTTTTAAACTCTGTTTTTAATCATTAATCTTTTCAGAAAATCATGATACACCTTCAGACTAATGAGTTTCTAAAATTGTAACCCTGACTGTTTAAACTTTGATGTTAAATTGCAATCTTTCACAGTAGATTCTTTTCAAGGTGTTCAAAGGCAAATTATATGTTACATTTAGTTAATTGAACACCTTGATACTTGTCAGCTTTCAGTAATACTTTCTACATGAATTTTCTTCGTTTCTCAAGCCTACAAGGATTTAACAAAAAAATGTGCGTGATAATAATACTGCTTTTAGAGTGGTATTTGCTCCTTGCAAACAGATCACATCCGTTCCCTTCCTTGTTCCTTGTGTGCTGGGAGGCAGCAGACCTGCTGACTCAGTCAGTGTACCTCAGCAGGACACCACTGACCTTCAGTGATTGTATTTCTGATGTTGTGGAGTATTTATCTTGATTTTTAAAAAATCACATCTAGCAGAGATACTAGACCAAGGAGCAGATGCTATGTCCTGATCTAGTATCTGCAGGAGACACAACAATCTGTACCAGAAACCGTACATTCTATCAGTTTATTTTCAATTTTTTTTTTCAAAAGAAAGTAAAAATTTGGACTACAATACTGCTAACATGGTTTTAGTAGGATCAGCCCTAGTACTCTGCTGTTACTGAGGTAAGTGGCAGTAACATTTTTAGTAGAATAGAACACTGGAGTGAAGGTTTTAGTATACCAACAAAAGTATGCTAAATATATACAAATAACTTGTAAAGTCACAAAAGCAATAGAGCAATAGACTGCCTTTTTTTTTTTTTTTTTTTTTTTTTTTTGTGGCAAAATGCATTATTTACTGACAAAGAAGGTGTTCTGTTTGTCGAAAATAGCATGAGCTAGAGAATCCAACCTACAATTCTGTTGTGACCTGGACCAAAGTCATTTGAGCTCTTTGTGTCGTGCATAGAATTTTGTTTACTGCTATTGCTTGGTGTGATGTCCCTATTCTGAATAACAAAATTTATTTGAACTTAGTAAGCAAAGGATTCTACTAAAGTGTGATTGCAGTGCTGATGTTTTGTATTGTTTCAAATTATTGTAGAGGTAGAGATGCAATCTAGATATAGTCATTCTGAGAAACCACGGGAGAGATATGAAAATAGAGGAAATGTTAAATCTGCATGCTTGCATTTTTCTTTGTCACGCTTTTGGGAAAAATATTTAGAATACATAAGCCATTTCCTGCTGAAGTCCTTGTGATTGTATCACAGCTCCACATATACCCCTCCAGTCAGGATTCCAGAATCTGGAGGACAAATTGGCTGAAGCTGTACATCATGGAAAAGAAAGACTGTAGATCTCATGTGTTTTCCAGGGATCTTTAATCCATATGGTTGGAATTGTTTTTCCACTATCCCTTTAAGTGAGTCACAAATTAATTTTTGGAACTCAAAAGATGCAGCTGAGAGAAAGTCAAGGGGGTTTTCTTTAAAACATGAAAGATAATTTTTCTTTTAGTCACATAATTTTTTGAGTTCTCTGAAAGGTAACACTCAAATATAGTTGCATTCTTACAGGAAGATTTTTACGTGCATCGATCCATCCATCTGTCTATTTACAACATAATCTTGTTTATAATTTTTTTAAATGAAAGTATTGTAGCTTCAGAGATACAGCTTTCGTATATCATGGCCTGTACTCTACTCAGATGAGACAAACATCTACGGTTCAGTGTCTAGCTTTTTTTTTTTCCTAAACCAAGTATGCTGAAATCTCAAACTTGTTTATTCTTTAATGTAATGGTCTTTTTCTAATGGAATAGGGTGTCCTTGACCTGCAAAAAAGTTTTCATTACTAATTTAAAATGAGGGGGCGATAAACCACAAATAAAAAGGCTCTTTTTGTTACTTTTTGTGATGCTTCCAAATTATAATTTCAAATACTTTTTATGAAGAAGGACAGCTGAAAAAGTTAAAATACCAGAAAAGTTGTATAGCTCTCCAGTCACATTTAGAGTTCTTGTGATTTTTTTTTCAGCTGTATTGAGTTTTTCTTAAATTTGTAAAGTCTTGAAAGTCAAACAAGTGAATGGAGGACGCTTAATAACTCTGTAAGGACACCATTCTTTCTAGAGCTTGACCTGCTTGTGCATATTAGACTTTCTCTGTATTTGTCCCATCAGTGAACTTATCATCTCACTCTAGGCCTAAAAGAGCACTGTAAATTAGATTTCAAGTTTGTTTAACATTTAATCTTCCAGCTTGTTGTTGCAATTAAGTGCTAGTTATGTTGACAGCCTTTATGAAGCATTCAACACTACGAAAACCAATTAGTAACGGTTAAAATTAAATCCAGTTTTCCTAGTAAGTATAGTTACAGACAGCAATCCCAAAGTTGAATGTTCCCATTGTGTACATCCTTAGTTTAGCATGGCCTCTGATTATGTGCTTGCCTGTCTAAATCTTGACCAAGCAACTGAGTTGAAGCATGAAAGTCACATAGATAACTCACGTATCTACCATGGTATGATTCCCATAGAATTTGCCAGTGGTGTAAACAATAGGCACTAGATAACTTCTGGTTTATTACAGGACTATTCCAACATGTTCTACATATAAACTCTAAGACACATGCTTCAAGTGTAGATAGGGCAAAAGGTAAGTTCTGTTGCCGCTCCATCCAGAGTACTACTCTCCATTAAAAACAGAGTGAAAACGGTTTTTTCCTAAAAAATGTCGTTTGCTCAAGTTCCTTCAGAGCACCAAATTGCATTCTTTCTTCAGTTCTTTGTTGAAAGCAGTTAAAATGTAGTCAAAAAGTCTTGAATGAAGGTGAAGATATCAGGCAACAAAATGGTTTTGCTAAAAAAAAAATCTATTACAAGTATTCTGTCATGTTCATAGTCTTTGAAGAAAATAGTGCAAGATCCTTTGTTTTTAGTAAATATTTGTCATTAAAATGAGGATGATCCCTACAAAAGTTCTGTCCTGAAAGCAAATGGCAAACAAACTGAAAATGTAAAGTTTTTTTCCCGACAAGCAAAAAGTCAGATTTTACTCTTTTTAATGACAAAAGAGGGGAGAAAAGTACAAGGTTCAGACTTCATATAATCTCACACTGATGGTATAACGGAATTTGTTTACAATATGTCAAGGCATAATATAGAGTGAAGAAAACCATAATTACATCTAGCATATTTAACATTTTATGTTGAAGGTCTCTTAAGCCTTTTCTTTTTGGTTGCATTTAGGTGGGCAACACATCTGTCTTCAAATGTGACTCTGCAGAGGTCTGTATAAGCAAATGAGGATGATGTTCCTTTATTACCATCACCAGAGTAAAGTACTACATGTAGCTCTATTACAATTTTTCTAGCCTATCTGAAATTATGGTATTCTCTCCACTTGCATTTGCCTTGAGGACTTTGTGGCAGAATTCCATCCCATAGTTGGTCCATGTAAACTCACTCCACAGGAAGACATACAGTAACAGAGTCACAAGAATGTCTTCTGTGTAGATAACCTTTCTCAGTCCCTGTAATTGAATGTCTCTACATTAATCACAAAAATTTACTCCAAAGTATTTTCCTAGCCTTCTGATTGGTTTGACAAAGAGAACGAAATTTCAAAAGGGAGAAACCTGGGGTTTTTTTCTTAAATATTGACAATCTCATGCTGAAGTTTCACATATAAAATGTGAAAAATATTTGCTACAAGTGCTTTCTTTGTTTCTTTTTCCATACAGCAATTCATAGTTATGTTTTTATATTTTTTATACTTCACATCATTAAATGTAGACCCCAGTACTTCACTAGTGAACTGCTAGTGAAATCCAGTACAACTTTCAGCTGACTCTCAAAAGTACACAGACTTTGGGTTTGGAATTGTCTCTAGAAATATTCAGTAAAATCTCTTTAGTTTCAGGCAGTGACATACAGAAGCTAAACTGTAAATACTGTCATTCCTTTTTATAAAAGAAATTAAAATATAATCAACAATAAGTTCAATTTGGCTGATTTAAGTCAAGCATGTATCTGCAGCAGTGTTCCTGATACAGAGTGTTAAACTGCTCCCCAGTTTTGAGGAACTCAATGAAACTTGTACTGACTGCAGGTTTCTCCTTTGATCCAAACTGCTCCCAATGTCCATTAGAGACCTTGCATATGTTACTAAAATTGTTGCTATCCTAATGAAATTTAGACAAAAAATCCAGCAGGCTTTATGACCATGAGCTTCTACTTAATTCCTTTTTATTGAAGGCAATACATAAGCTACAGAACTAGTAAATTTTGTGATGATAAATTATTTCCATTAGAAAAAAATGCCTTCAGAGTGCTCTGTTTTTCAGAAAGTATTTTTGAAGAGTTCAGCATAATCTTTACTATATAATTTCACCTCCTCCTGTTTTCTCCCCCCTTAAAAGGCAACTTCTACCTAGTTCTCCTGTTTTATGTCAGAAAAAAAAAAAAAAAAGTTATGTTTCCTTTAAAGTCTGTAGTGATTAATTCTGTTTCTATTTTTTAAAACTTCTATTTCTAAAGTTTTTCTTCAGCAAATGAATTCAGAATCTTCAGATATCAGGTGATTTTGATAAACTCAATTTAAAAAAAAAATCCTTCTTCTGAGAGGGGCTTAGGTATAAAATAATAACAAGGTATCTCCAGAGGAAATGCAAAATGCAAGGTAAGGGAAAATTTTAGAAGGGTTTGAATTAGTTGCCAGTGAATATAATAAATGATTCAGAGTAGTGCTATTAAGAATCTTTGATTTTCAATGATTCATATTTCTGTCATAGCACAGATTTAGACAGTGCCTTTGTGGACTTCGAAAAATTAAAGCAAACTTAAGAAAACCTCCTTCTTATTGTATTGACAAATTCTAATGATTAGACTGTGTAAATAATGTGGCGGTAAGGAAATATGCATGCATGTCTTTTAAAATAAGATCTTAAAATATGGAAAAGTAATTTTCTCTCAGGCTTGCTTATGTCATTTCAGTTTCCTTCTTTCGTTTTCATATATTTTAGTATCACATTAACTGCATATTTATAGTAGATTATTTTAGAGGAATAAAGATAGTCTACAGAACTATAGAAGAACTGGATATTTCAGATTTTATTTCTAATAGTCAGTGTGTTTGCAGTCACTTTTCTTTCTGGATTACTTGTTGAATTTTGCTTTCAAAGCAGAGTTAATGATTACTCAAAGTGTGGCTTGTCAAGGATTTTAACAGGCATATTCCTTTTTTCAGCTTTTGTCTTAGGCTTTTCAGACAGTATGTCTCTCCACTGGATTAAAAAGTCATTTAAAATTTATTTTTAAATTCAAATAGCTTCAAAAACATATTCTAAGATGCTTTAACAGCCTGTATCTGAACAGGTAGAACAGTGATGTGAAGATGCTGATGTAAATCAGCTTTGTGTTTAAGAAGAGCAGGATAAGAAGTTCATTCCCCATGGTCAGTGCTCTTCTCACTAAGCTGCTAAAGTAACAAAAGGGTATCAACTATTAATTTTTCCTGTGCTTTATGGAAAGCCTGATGTATTGCTTCTTCACTAAGAATTTTTTCCATGTTGCTTCATGTATGGATACTGATGCATTTAGGAGGTATTTTGCTTCTTTGGGATATGCCACTATTTTTGGCAAATTGAAGAATTTTGGTGTTATGCAAAATTTTAATGTCTAATTTAAGAGAATTGTCTTTAAACGTGCATGGCGTTAAAGAGGACTTTGAATTCATTGGGTTCTAGACAGATCTTTGAGCATACGGGCTGATCAAACTGTGAAATTGGGAGCTGAGAGCATGGAAGGTGAAGGCCACGAAAATAATCATCAGCTGTAACAAATATTTTAACTTCATCCAAAAAGGCTGTCAGAGAGCTATGAAAAATTAAAATGTGATGCTTCATTTCCAAAAAAGTGAGGCCAAAACCACTATGCCAATAATGTATTTTATGCTGTGACCAGTTGTGCTTTGCACTGGAAAAGTTACTAGTGGGTTTTTTGTGATGACCAAAAGGTGACATATGATCATGGAATGTGAAGCACATTGTAATACATGTGCCAAGTTCATGAATAAGGATACTTATTCATACCATACTGTTTTGGTGCTGATTGCTGCTACTGATTCAGCAACTAATGCCAACCATTAGAGCACAATTTCCCCTCTTAAAGCTTGAGCTATATGAAGCATGCTTCTGCATAAAGCATGTGAAGCTTATGCTTCATATGCATACAAAGCATATTCTGCAGAGTCTGGGTGTGTGTATAGGAACTGGGAAGGGCTAGAGAGTTGTGTTTTTAAAATTAAAGGCACTTCTTTGAAACATGCTAACTCTTTTTTATTGGTGGCAGAATATTATCAGAGATAAAAAAAACAAGCTGAGAAAAGCTGAATTCCTGAGCCTGCTCTAGAGCATGAAGAAGATATATCTTTCTGAAAGAAGGCAGTCTGAACATGTTGAAACGTGTTACTCCAAATATTTAAGATTTAGTAGTATTTTGTACAAAGAATAATTGTTGTAATTTTTTTTTTTTTAAATGAGAAGGAACAGTCATGGAACTTTAGTGACAGCTTCTATTGGTAGTCCCAGCTTTCATCTCTGAGAGACACAAAGGTATTTTTGTATGCTTTACTTTCTGTTCTGTTGTGCACATTTAACTTTATTAAAAGTGAGCCATGTTTAGGCCCAGTGAACCTGATTGTTTTTCAAAACAGTCAGAGTATATGTTTAAAAAATGCACCTTGTAGGCAAAGGTCATTCAGTTCTCTAGGAGTTAAGGGTTTGTTTAGGACTTTTTGTACAGCTTTCCAAGAGCTTTAGAAATATTAATTATTCTGCTGAGTCACAACAAGTCACAACTTCAGTTATGCCACTGCAGGAACAAAATAGCTTGAAACTACTGAAAAGAACAGTGGGAGTAAGAATACGCTCTATGGGGTGTAAGTACCAAAACTGGGGCTTGAGGAGAGGTGGGTGTGCTTCTTAATTGGGGCAAGAAAAAATTCTCCTTAAACTCTCTGAAAACTTTGGTAAGAAACATTATTGTTTTTGTATAGTTAAGGGCCTTATTTGCAGGATTACTTTTTGATACAATGATACTGAGCTCTCCTATCTTCTATTCTTTCTAGTGGATTGCTATCTGTCACAAAGTTAAAGGTTTCCCAATTTTTCAATATTTATAGAAGTGATCCAACAGATTCTTCTCAACATTCTTAACACTATTTGAAAGCTTAACACATTATTGAAAGCTTGTTAAAAAGGGGGAAAAAATAAAAAACAAAAAAAACCCCAATTCAGATACTTCTAAGGAGCTTTAGCAGCTTTTTTTGCTTCTAACTGAATGGCTTCTTTTGGAAAGATGGAAAACCTTCCTATCTACTAGAGCTGCAGGCAGATATACTGATTTAGCACAGCATCAGCTCTCTACAGCACCACTGAAGACAAGGTCTCCGCAGTGGAGGACAAATAAAAGCTTGGCACCCTTAGTAAAAATGGCAATTAATTCTTGTTTCTCTACTGGTAGGTTATCTGTTGCTCAAGCATTGATGGTTGTGTATCTGACAACAGCTAGGGGTAATTTTCACCCTAATATTTAAACCATAATTTATGTTAAAAAACAATGATAAAATTTCTTAAAACGTACTATCTCACCCATCTGATTTTGTGTTGATTTTTCTCTCCTATGGCCTTTTGTTTTCTTTTAGACTATATTTTTCATTCATCTTAGCTATCATAAAGACTTATGCTAATTACATAGAATACATCACATTTCTTTGTTTTATTAGCTTTCTATAAATAGCCCAAAGATGCTCTTAGCAGAAAAATCATGAACATTTTTGGCTGTGGTAGAAGCAATCCACTCGGCTGACTCTTACCCATTACTTTTGATTGGGTTCACAACTACTACTGTTGTGAGTCAGTCTGTTTGAAATGCAGACATTTGTTGTGGTGTTTCATACTTTCATTAAGCAGTTATTGTGACAAGAGCATTTTTTCTGGTCCTCATAAATATTATGGGGACATCAACAGATGCGTTAGAAAAAAGATAAGGAGCGGCATACATTTTTCCAAGCTGTCCTGATCCTAAGCCTATCAAGGCAGGCAAAATTTCTTCCATTTACTTTATCATATTTGGAGTCTGCTCCACTATTCCTTCCATGTGCCATTATGGATTTCTTTTTTTTCTTTCTTTTAAACAGGAGGAAAGGGAGAAGGAATGCAAAGACATCGTCACAGCTACAATGCTGCCAGTACTAACCATCTAAGACTAAAAAGGCAGTTAGTAACAGAAGGGTCTGATACTGTGGGTGAGCTCTAATAGTTGGTTAGATCAAACAGTTTCTTAACAGAGCCTTGACAAGTTTCTGATTTAGTGGGATAAGCCTGCTTCCAGCTGTTCATAATCTAAAAGATTTTAAGATTTGAGAAGAAAAAACTCAGTCTGAATTGCCATTGCCAGGACTTTCTTCATGATTATGGTAAAAGCAGTCCATTTTCCTCCCTACAGAAATGGTCATCTTTTCGATCATTTTTAGTTCTTTTCTTGACTTGTTCAAGAAGGCAAAACTAAAGATAGCAAAGTTTACAGGGGCTGTTAATGGAGGCAAGAGTAACTGAATTGAAACCACTGAGTGTGAATTAATGCAGCAGTGGTCAAGCTTAGTGTTATACTTGATTACTTCTTATTAATATCTTTTTAAGATGAATGTGTCTTAGATGTCCAGATGTGAATGTGTGATAATTACATGCAGCTAAAAATCAGATGTTCTACCAGTTAAATGAAACTTCATCACATATAAACAAAGAAGAAAAGCAGTACTGAAAATCATGATACCAGCAGTGAAAGCAGAAGAAAGACACTGCTGTTTGATAAAGAATTTGAAATATTTCTTTGACAAACAAAGCTGCTTCAGTATTGTCACCTGAGGAATATATTTATATTTTTCTGAGATGAGTTGTAAAACTGCCAGACAGTTTTGCTTGAAAGGGAATTGAGCCATGCTGGTTTTTTTTTCACAAATATAATAATTCAGATATTTTTGGTTTAAATTTGATATCAAGATTTATATATGCTGATTGGTGAAAACTGGATAGTGATGTTTCACAGGATGATGATTGCCTGGTGAATAGTGTGTTCCAGCTGCAGCACTGCCTGCCTGCTGACATATCCCTTATTAGAAAAGGAGTGTGATAAATAATTCTTATGCCTGTGTGACTTCAGCCAATGATTTTTGTACACTGCAGGAATACCTAGCTTTTCGAAATGACCCTTTATTCTGTGGCTGTATGAGGCTGAGTGTAATCAAGAAAATCAAACTGTATATAGATGCAGTTTTAATACAGTTAAATACTAGTTTTAATACAGTTAAATACTAGTTCTTATCATCACTGTCTTTCTTATGCAAGTTTTTACTGATTAACAATAATGGGCTTTAAATATTTTCATTAATACATTTATATATATAAGACTTAATGACAACAAATCTTCCATTTTGGAATTTGGATGGTAATAACAAGATGCTGCTTTGTGTGAAACTTGTCACTGAAAGAAAATCTTTGTTTCCTTTAATTCTGAGCTTTCAAGTTTTCTAGCTTTTCATGGTAAAGTGTTTTCTTGTTGGATTTCAGAAGTCTCAATATAGAGTGAATGGATAGTTTAGGAAAACTACAGTTAAATATTGGAATGTGTTACATCCAGAACTTGTTTTGTTTGGTTTGGTTTTAAATCTTGTTGGATTTCAGAAGTCTCAATATAGAGTGAATGGATAGTGTAGGAAAACTACAGTTAAATATTGGAATGTGTTACATCCAGCTGGAGTGAGGAGATGTTTGTAGTGGCTTATGATGACTGACAGTGAGTGAGACAGCACTGCTCCAGTGTTGGTGTGGTTGGCTTTTCTTCTCTCTAAATGTCTACTGGAATTGACTCTACTGGGGATAATCTCAGTAGTGAAGAGAAAGATACAGTTGTAGAAATGGCTTTTATGAGGTCTTCTGGTGACTTCTGGTGTGGTACATTATAGCTGCACTTACAGAAAAACTCGAGAAATGTTAACTTCTGCTCTGTCCATGGTGCTATTCCTGGCATAAATGGAGAGGTTTGGTCTTTGATGCTGTGATAACTTTGAAAGCAAGTCTAAAGGGAGTGGGTTGATTTCTTTTCCCCTTCTCAAAACAAAGCAATTTAAATGCTGCTAGTGTTAATTTTTAGCCATTTCCATGACTGTACAAGTAGGATTCTGCAATACTACTTTCTTAAGATACCACTTTTCCTGCTTTGATGCAGATGTAATAATTTTTTACCTGACTGTGGACACAGGGCAGCAGAAGACTCTCCTGGCTTTGCTGGTTCAGGCTTGAGTCCCAAGTGTTTGTGGTGCCTAGTGAGTTAGTAAAGTACTTGGAAATCTATGCTGCCACAACTGTAATCTTATGAAAATCCAAATCCAGATAAGTGGAAAAGGACTCAATCAACATGTCTACTAGAATTGCTAACCACAGAGATTCAAAAATTTTAAGTGAGCTTGCAAAAAATATGAGACAAGATTAAACCATCTTCTTAAAAATATCACAAAGAAATGATAGGATTATCATGAGTGCAATACCGGTTTATATTGTCTCAATTTTACTTACATATTTTTAACTTGAGAAGTCAGCCCTTCAACTTTCCATTTATGGTTGCAAAAGAAAAAGGACTTTTTTTGGTTTGGTTGTTTTTGTTTTTGTTTTTGTTTTGTTTGTTTGTTTGTTTTTGTTGTTGTTGTTTGGGTTTTGTGTTTGGGGTTTATTTGTTTGTTTTTGTTTGGTTTTTTTGTTTTTGTTTGTTTGTTTGGTTTTGTTTGGTTTTGTTTGGTTTTTTTAATATTAAATTAGGGAAATTATGTAATTTGCATGCTTTACAGTGCTTGAGCAGTTGCAGCGATAGGACACAAAATAGCTTTGTTTCTTAGTCTCAGTAAATTCCTTCATAAGTACTGGTGATGATTTTTTAATTAAGCATGCAACATTTGATTGCTGAACTATAGCATTAAAATCATAACTAGATGAAATACTCAGAGTAGGAAATCCAGGAGGCCTGAGCTATAACAAGATGGAAACATTTAAACAGGTCCTTGAAATGTGCTAACAAATACTGATGTAGATGGCTTTAAGGAATATTTCATCTAGGGAACCTTACTTGTCTCCAATGAAACTTCTCCAAGAAAAACTTTTCCTTTTTTAAAGAACCTGTGTGTAAGTTGGCTTATATGTTTTCTGGCACGGGTAAAGGAGGATAAGTGGATAAACACTCCCTTATCTCTTTCTCCTGTTGTTCAAAGCTTAAGAAAGTAGTTTTGATATTCCTTATGGGTTATTTATTTATGGAACTTAGTGAGTTGTCTTTTTCAGTTTTTCGGAGTTGTCTTTTTCTTTGGAAAATGGAGCATGGAAATGACCAGATTCAAAATCCAAAGAGAGGCAATAAAGAAATGTATTATAAATATTTATGTGTGTGTTTATTAATATTTACCTGAGTTGCTAACCTTAGAATATATTATGGCTTTAGTACCCTTCTGTGAAGCTCATCCAGACCCTATGCATCATATCTCTTACTTGATACTCTGTAGAGATTAGCATGATAGGTACACAGGCTTTCTTCTTGCCTTCTGAATGGGACAACTGTTTCTCTCTATGCATCCATATATTTCACAGCTGTTACTTGCTACATTGTTAGGTGGAGACTAAAATTCATAACTTTTAGTGCAGTCTAGGAAAAATAAAAACAACAATGCCAGATTGTGTTTTGCTATATGCAAAGCTTTACAGTCATGAGTTAGGTCTGCTGTTCTTTTTTAACTCTTTTTGCTTCTGTGGTTACCATTGTTAATATCTTTAGGACCTCCAAATATGGGCTTTACTACATTGTTCTAGGTTTTGTTCTAGGCAAACCAGAAAAACTTGTATAAAGTATGTGAGAGACAACATTGACACCAGGAGAGAGGAAAATGCAGGCAAATTGTGGAACAGACTTTATCTGAGTGATTGCCATGATCTCTGGAAGTCAAAGAGCTTTTATGTTATTGTAATCATCAGAGCATAGGTGGAACTTTGAAGATAGTACTTTGCAGACATTTATGGTGAATATCTTACAAGTGTGAGAATAGGGAATTTCTTGAGAGTGCCTGTGTGCCTACTTGGCATTCTTGGTCCGTCATGGAGACTGTAGTCTGGAAAGGAAGGAAACAGAAGCAGTTACTTCAGTTGTAGGAAGCAAGTTGTTTCGGATCTGTGAAGTAATTAAGTAAATGTGCCTCTGTCACCCCCTGTAAGACATGGATTCAGGGACTGGCTAAAATAATACCCTTGGGTAATCTAATAGCATTTAGTTAACCTGAGGTTTCATAGCAGCTGCAAGGGGTGATTACAACCTTGTGTCTGCAGTGGCTGCTTCAGATAGTCTCTGTGGCAGAGCTGGTCTGTCTAGGGAGCAAAATTCCACCTCCTTTAGGCTATTAGGCATTTTTCCCTACCACAGAGTAACTGGTGACAACAGGCTTTAAAATATATCTTCACCTACTATTAGGTATATATGTCATGTGAAGACAACATTATTAATCTGAACTGAGGGGTTTTTGGAAGGGAAAAATGAACATATTCTACTATAATATTGAAACTAAGTCAAGAAATGGCCCATCATGAAATTTCACTTAACAGCTGACTTAACACTAAAGGGAGTTTTTGTTATTTTTAAGGTACACGTCTTTTGATGGTGAGAAATACAATGGCATACTTTTTTATTTACCTTGAACTTGTAGAAGGAGAGGGAAGACCATAGGTTATCCAAGTCAGCATTTATGTGTTAACTCAGGATTGGATTTCTGATCATAGACTTACATTTAGGACAAGGAGATGAAGATGTACTCTGCTGTCGGGTTGTGAACTCAACCTTTTCTGACTCTCATATTTGCCTCAGATTGCAGCAACTAAGGTAGACTGGTGTCTTATGCTACTGCAGAATGTTACCAGGACTTGTACCCTTGGTGAAGAGATTTTGTTAAAAACAAAGAGATTTCTGCTACTTTACAATGATAACCAAATACTAAATTATAAACCATTTCTACTGCTGGTGCTATTTTTATACCTTCTGATTCATTACTGCTGATGTAATTGTATTTGAGTTATATTTCATTTCTTACAGCTGCTTTTAAAATGAGATTGCATAGAAAAATGGTTGTAGGACCAGTTAATGCATTTTTTCTGAGAGCACAATAGTTTAACGAATGTTTTCATGATAAAGAAATTTTCTTCTTCTTTTCAGATACCATGACCAACAGGATGTTACTAGCAACTTCCTTGGAGCAATGTGGTTGATTTCAATAACTTTTCTATCCATTGGATATGGGGATATGGTACCAAATACATACTGTGGAAAAGGGGTCTGTTTACTTACTGGAATCATGGTGAGTGAATTTTTTTAACTGGATATGAGATTACATTTGCTGTTAAGTAATTTGAAATTAAGCCCAAAACTTAAAGGAATATTTATCAGCTATCTTGTGGAGTCTGTATTTAATCAGACCATTCTCACAGTCTTTCACTCCTTTCATTCCATTAATAAAATGGAGTTTTCTTTTTCTTCAGGCAAAAATTTAGTAGCAGTGTAATGAAGTACAGAGGAACAAATTGCACCCTGACATAACGGATAGCTTCAGAAATCTTTCATTAAATGTTAAGGTATCATATCATCTTGATCATCTTTGGGCATGTGTAATTGGACTAGTTCTAATAATGGATCTTCAGTTCTGACTTTTCTTTCATAAAATTCATCACAAAGATGATGGCGACATGGTGGCTAAACTCTTAAAAGTATTTCATTTGATTATAGTTTTCCACTCTATTTCTTACAAGTCTTATAGCATGTTATTTACAGCAGTCCATTGCTTTAAGTGGAATTATGTTGCACAATTTGCACTGTAAGAGCTTTTTCTAACATTGATACGATGAAGCAATTGTTAGGTCACACATGCTCAATATATATTCATAAAGCGTATTTAATGTCTGGTTTTAGCTTTTTGTACTGCACCATTTGGTCAAAGTTAAGCAGGGAGTAAGGCAATGTATTTTAATGCCAGGAAAATTTACACATATCTGCAGTAAATTAGATGTAAATAAGTTCTGGACTCTGCCACTCTTATTTGTAAAAACTGTGTAAATGTCCCTGAGAAAGGTTGAATGATTGTCATATATGTACTGTACACAACGATAAGATACATACTTGCTTCTGAATTTTTGCCAGTGAGTATAACTAATACACTTCCAATACCTACCTCTATTAAAACAGCTGTATTGGGATTATGGCTGAAAGCAAATGGTATCAAAATGTTGCCCCTTTTGAGCAGATAGGTTGACAGAATATTTGTTTATAATAAGCCTATATTTTATGTCAAGAGAGTAAAAAAAGGCATATTTTTTATAATATTTAAAGATTTTTTTTTACAAATTATTAAAAAAAATTAAAATTAAAGCCTTTATAGATTTCAGTTTATTGACCTTTATTGATAAAAATTGATAAAGACTTCCGGTATATTTTGCAAAAGGTAGTAAATGCATATCTCCTTAAATACAGAGTTTACAGTGGAGTTGAAAAGTACAGGCTAAAAGCAGAGGAATGGCTCAGAGGACTTTTTTGAAGGCTGTTTGCTGAGCTCAAATCTGCCATCTTCTGGGGTATTTGTCTTTACTTCTTCCTTGCTGGATATTGATGCCAGAGAGAATAAAATGTGATTATAAATTCACTAGGAAAAGGGATGGAGAAGCAGTGTTTATTGTCACCTTGCAGTGCAGGGATTGCAGAATGAGGACAGAACCTTCATATAAAGTGACTTCCACTGCTTCCATGAAAAACTCAAGTGTGGATTCATACATATTGTTTTCACACATTGGCATCTCTTTTTCACACTTGTAAAACTTGTAAAGACTTGTAAAATGTATAGCTTCATGTTTCTGGTTGGGTTTTTTAGTGATTATAAATTCTACAGCTACTTTGGGTAAACAAAGGCTCGAATAAGGATGTCATGATAATGAATTTGGGATAACCATCTTTGGAGAGAGAAAGCATTCTTAGCAAAAAACCACAAGCCAAGTAGCTGCTGCATTGTGATAGTGAAAGCCTCACCATTAATTACATTAAAATAATCTTTGAGGAAAGAAAGATATGGAGCAATGAGAAAAAGTCAGATGTTGGAATTACTGTGGGGTTTTTGGGGCTTGTATTTTCATTTGGTTTGGTTTGTGTTTATAAAGGACCTGAGGAATATGAAGTATGGCACAGTAAATATAATAACAAACTCTCTTCCAGCCTAACCTGCAATACTGAAAAACTTACGAGTCTTGAATATCATTCTTTTAAACCAATTACTCTTCTGAAACTTGTATAGTAAGCAATTAATGTTTGTTGTGGAAAATATAAAATCCTAGAAGAACAGACCTAGTGATTTTTATTTCAATAGGAGCAGTTGATGATTTAATTAAAAGGCACACAAGGGTAATTGTTGAATGGATGTGGTAAAATAAAAGCGTATATTTGATTTTAAGAGGTAAAGTGTAATTCATTAGCATCTGAGGCAGCACATGCATTGGATTAGTGTGACCAATGCCAAATACCACTGAATGTTTGCTTTGGGGTAGGGTCCCTATTAAAAAGGATGGAAGGAGGAATAAATAGAAATACCTGTGCATACAAGAGTAGTTACATATACCACTGAAGAATTAATATTGGCTTTGTTGAACTGGTGGCCAAAGAAGCCTGATCCCTGTGAAGGAGGAGCTCTGGTGCCATGTCTGTCCTCTCACTTCTGCCTCAGGAACTGCTTTCTGTGCAGTGGAAATGGGAGTGCTCAGGCTGAACCCTGCCTTGTACTCCAGCCTGGGAAGTGGACTTTGTGCAGTCTGCTGGTGGCACCAAGTTTTGTTGGCGATTGAAATTTTAACTACTGCTGTCTTGGTCACTTGTGTCAAGTGACATCTTTTAAACTCTACAAATGCACACTGCTGGAAAATAGGAAAATCTTTACACATATTCAGATTTTACCAAAAGGAAAAATACCTTGAGGATTGTTGAGAGTAAGATAACTCTCTAAGAAGGTTAATTAATGTATTAAAGAAATTGGGAAGAAGAAGCAAAAACCCCCAAAACAAAACAAACCCTGTGAACAAAAAAGGCAAAGAATAAAAAATATTAACTATTTGCATTTTGAAATTGCAAAGCATTTAAATATATGAAACTCTAATAAAATTACTAACACAGTGTCATGAAGAGGGGTCAATGCAATGTTTTACAGTCAAGCAAGTGAAACTGAACTGGATGCCTCAATTACCAATCCGTCTTTTTCCACTGAGACTTTACTAGGCAGCAGTAGTATACTGTGGGCCAGGTGGACTGTAAATCAGTAGCAAATGAAACCTCTGCCCCCAGTATACATTAGGTATGGCTGCAAGAATGTGATGGATACATCAGCTGACACATACAGCTGCTGTGACTGTTCTCAGAACACGATGCAGAGGACATAGAGACCTATGGCATCTTCACCATGCCACACAGCTTGCTGGTGTACTCTATTTGCACATTTTATGCCTGCTGAAGATGCCATGCCTGGCTGTCAGTGCCCACCTAAGCAGGTCTCTCAGGTGCTCATCAGCAAGGTGATCTCAGCTACACGTGGAACACTTTCCTTGAATGGCTTCTTAACGGAACTGCTTGCGTAGGCAGCATTTCCACTTCCTTAATGACTTTCTGCAGCTAGGGCCTTGGAGTCATTAGCAAAATTTTCCTTGCTTTATAAGGACAATAATGAAGTTAGCAAAAAATTAAAGAAGGTCAGTAGAAATTGGTAAGGATGAGTGTAAGAAGATGTGGAAAGGTGCATAGTTATGGACGGTGAGATGGATAACTTTTGCAGACCTTTGTAAGCTTTTGGAGTAACACAAAATAAAACAATGGCAATCAGGTCTGACTGCAAATACAATGACCTGCTACAAGTTTTAAGAAGGACATTTTTACTTTTTTATCCATCATTATGTGGTGAGGTGTTGCATTTATTGTATGATGGAAAGCTTATGATGTAGAATCTTCCTGCCAGGCCACCCACCAACAGTTCGAAGCAGACATGTGGGCCAAAGCTATGTTGCTACAAATAAAATGGATGAATTGCAATTGTCCTGTCACAGGATTCGGTTGGTGGGTATAGCTTGATGAGGTTTCCTTTAAATGAAACAGATGTTATTTAAAAGTGTCTACTTTGCTAATGTGGAAATTATGCTTTAATTGTTTTCTTGTTGAAATGAACTTCAAAGAGATTGTTAGGCCTATGAAATTACCAAATAAATAAGTGAAGTTTCTTTAAAGTGTACAATAGCTGTGGACAAGAGTAGAGATTTTCTGTGCAAAATATTTCAAGTGGCATCTTTTAGCTACAGTATTTGAAGACCGTTCATGTAGATAAAGTATTCTTATTAGAGCAGTTGCAATGCAGTGATTGTGTACAATCTG
Source organism: Tachycineta bicolor (assembly GCA_025960845.1). NCBI lineage: Eukaryota > Metazoa > Chordata > Aves > Passeriformes > Hirundinidae > Tachycineta > Tachycineta bicolor. The sequence continues at coordinate 209,850 of JANEHK010000116.1, forward strand.
GCTTTAAGGACAACAGTTTTTATGAGTTCCAAATGGTGAATCAAAAATTAATGAGATCTCATTTTAAAACTTCTCATACTGAAGGTTTTAATGTCTTTTGGAAGACTGCATTTATTTCTAAACAATCACAGTGTCTTTCCTCTGTATCATGAAAAAAGCGATGAGGATGAGGTGTATCTGCTGTAAGAGCAGAGGACTCTTCATCTAAGGCTTAATTGTATGTTTGTGCAAATGGAAATTGTAGACACACCAATCTTACCAACAAATACAGAGAACTGCTTAAAAGAGGAACATGGCACTTAGAGTAAGAGTTTCTGTCTTTTTTTTTTTTTTTTTTGCAGCAGAATTTGGACTGTATCATTTTTTAAATTTAATAGTTGCTAGATTGTAAGGAAGAGAGGTGAAAACCAAGTAGATTCTAACCTGCATAGTTAACATTGTCTCCATGTGTTCTAGGATGAGTCCTGAAAATGAGAAAAATAAGGTAAACGTCAGATTTGAGAAAATACGAAAATTATTTTGTAGAACTTCATGGATAATGTACAAAAAGGTCATAAATATATTGTGCATAATAATGTCTAAAACAATGTGTGATTAGGAAAACTTTTTCACATTATTTAATTGCATAGTGTATTGGAGAAACATAATCATTTATAAATTACAGAAATATATTTTGAATTACACTAAAAGCTGAAAAGGTATGATCAATTCTAGTTAGGGCGCTGTGGTGAATAGTTCTGTGGATAAGAGGATATTTCAAACATCTTGAACGCTGCTCAATATTTTTTACTTCTCTGAGAGGTCAGAAAATATGAAAAGCTTTTCATGAGAATTGATAGCATCTTGGGTCCATGTCTCAGAAATATGCTAGCATATAATTCAGTTGATTCTGGTAATACACTAACAAATATAAGCAACATCAGGATTTAGAATACATTGTGGTTTTTACTTCTAGCATAGTACAACCTAAGTAGACAATGTATTAAGAAGAAATTTTATATGGAGAAGATAGTCAATGATGCCTACATTCTTAGGGATAAAGCTATTAAAAGGTGAGCTGCTGAGAAATCTGTCAGCTCCTCTACTATTGTTATTCCAGCCCAACAAATTGCAAAAATGGAAACTTCTGTAGGGAATAAAGAAGGGATTGTTTTATGTCTGTGGCTTGTTGTAATGAAATTTATAGCTGAAGTAAAGAACTACAAATTATCAAAATCAAGTTGAGATGCTTCAAAACATGATCCCTTAAGTAGTGGCTGAGAGAGCAGTAATCTGAAAGGTAAGAGAATGGCAGAGGCTCTATTCCATTTGAGTAAACAACATCTCTTAAAGCTTTCACCATCTCTCAAAACTAGAAAGCTTAAGGGAAAAAAGCTTCTTCAGAAGGTCTTCAGTTTGTACCAGTAGAGCAGGAAAAGTTTTGAAGTGTCAGAGGACACCAGAACAGTTTCCCACTTAGGTCTAGTTATGGATGCATTTCAGTAAATCCAAAGGCAATTAGTTCCTGGCAGGAATGAGAAGCAGTTGTATTATGCTGTTATTGTTCACATAGGTATGACTGGAGCTTGATGACTGTTGCAGCAAAACTTCTTTGTTCTGAGAAAATGTAATTTCATTTGCAATAACCTTAGATTTAATACAGCAGTTTTTGTATACTTTTGCACGTATTCTCATGAAACTTTTGTATTTACAACACAGGTGAAGAACATTAGTAGTAGCTTTCATCCTGAATTATTGAAGTGATATTTCACATCAGCCTTATAGGCTGTTAAACCTGCTTATTTAATGAAATCAGACTTCAACCTTTGCCCAGCAAAAACTTTTTATGTGTTTTGGGATAAACCCTCCAGGGGTGTTTTAGCTGTTACGACCACTGAAGGTTTACCAGAAGCCCAGTCAACAGGGTGTACTCAACTGTCAGGCTGCCCTGAGTTAACACTACGGTCATTTATAGGTTCTCCTGTAGAAGAGATGTTGTCTTTATGTTATAAATCGTTATGTCCTGTGCTGTCCTAGCTGTCTCTCCTAGTACCCAGCTCTCATGTCTCAAGAAGTTTACTTCATCCTCACTACCTATTCTTATGTGTAACAATATTTAATCAGTTTCACATTTACACATAACCTTTAATGGTTTTCGTAATTTTTACTTTTGTAACATTGCTAAAAACCTTATGGACTAATTAAAAGCAAACAAATCTGCTCATTTACTCTTATATAGGTTAGAAGTTTAAATGTTGCAATAAAATTCTAGATGTGATGCATACAAACTCCACTGAAGACAATAGTAGCCAGGCAAATACTGAATACCTGAAAGTATAAATAATGCAAAAGTATTTTAGCTGAGATAGGTTGTGGTCCTATTACACATTTTATTTCAGTCTTTCAAGGATACACATCTCTTCCAGTAAACAGTAACAAATGCAAACCCACATTTATACTGCACCATTTTCCTAGCCTCTATCCTTGTTTTGGAGAGGTTTGTTTTTTTTTACTTCAAGAAACATTTTTTTTTTTCATTTTTTCCCCCTTTCCCTGGTGGTCATGTATGTCCACCTTTGAGAGAGCCAAATGAACAAAATGCCTGTTTAAATTCTTACAGGATTTTCATTTTATGCAGAACAGCAGGAGGAATGTTGTGCCTTTTCTGGTGCAGAGCTAAATTTTCCACCAGAACCATATGTCTGCAAAGTGCACCTTCTCTCTCCCTCAGTGGATCACCAGGGAAGTGAGCAAGAAATGTGGCAACTGCCTTCTTTCAGCTACAGGCAAGTATAGCAGGACATTTTTGTGACACCTACACCACTAAAGATTGCATTTCACTTCCAGTCCAATAAACCAGAGATGCCAGGTGGCTTTCAATAGAGACACTGATACACAGTGTTTCTTCCCTTCTCACCAACAGCATCCTCCAGGTGGTCGCAGGAGTGACTCTATTCAAGACTGTTGTCTTGTAAAGGTATTTCAAAACCTTATCAAAAAAAGAACCAAGTGACAATGCCAGACATTTACTTAGAGGACTACAGGGTTTCTCTACTGACCAAATTCTGCTTTCAATTCCAACTGAAAATGCAGCCAGTGCTAAGCTTTATTTGCCTTAAATAAACCCCTGGTTGAAGAGCTGAAAGCACTTCTCTGTCTGTCAGTAAAACTGGGCCTTGACAAGAATGCTAGCCATACATGCTAGACTGCATTTGAAGTCTGAATCCTTGCAGTTTTGCAGTCACTGTCCTGCAGCAGTGTGAACGTTCAGTCTTAGCACTTCTGAGTGGTAGTAAAGGCATAGTCTTGATCCAGATTCCATAGCCGCATTTTCATTGGGTGCTGTGGGAAACACCAGCCTTTCTCCCCCCCGCCCCCTGTTGCCATGGCTTTGTACGCTGTGGTTTACTGTCACGTAAAAGTCTCTGTAGTAATTTCTAGTTAGGCGACTTTGGTATGGTGAGTCTACTGATATCAGCAGAAAACTTAGGGTGCATAAGTGAAGAGGACAGAGGACTGTGATTGGACAGCAAAAGGTGTCTCAGCTGGTATGTAGTAAGTAAATTGAGATGAATAGCTTTGACAAGGAAGAAAAAGGCGAAGTTGGGTCTAGTATGATGTGCACACTATAACTGGGTAATACAGACCTACCACCTTTATTAATTCTTATTTATATTCCTGTAGCCCTTCAGGACTCCTAATCCTATTGATACCAATACTATATTAAAGAGAATAGAAATACATAGTCCAAAATACTGAAGAGTTTACCATTCTCATAGAGCAAATAGAGTGGGAAATAAGGAGGAATTATGTAGGATCAGTAGAAGTGATCTTGGCGTACAAGAATCTGACATATCTTCTCTGGTTTTGCTAGGCTTTGTAGTGAGTAAAAACCTAAACAAAAAAGGGTAAGGTATTAAAAGAAAACTGTTAGATTTATAGGTTTCTAGGGGGCTTTTACTAAGTAAATAAGCGATGCTAAGGATCTTGTCTGAAAGGGCTTATTAGAGCTGAAATCCATGAGGAATCATAAAATATTGCAACTGAGGGCAAATCTTCTGTATATGATGCCATAGAGGAGGGACTACATCAACACAGACCAGAGTAACATTGTAAGAATGACAGGCAAAGAAAATAAACATTTCAGCAATCTCTGATGTGTCTAAGACAGTTTGCTAAAGCAGTGGAAAGGAGGCTTGCACTAATTCAGAACTAAGTGCTAAAGGAGAGACTGTGCAGAAGGTAGAGAAAGCTGCAATTTATGAAGCCTAAAAGTAAAGTGAAAGACAACACCAAGTAATAGTCATGATTTTTATGTTTTAAATGATTTTGTTCAGTTGCTAAATTTAGACTGTAACTTAAAATACAGTTAATTTAATCTTTCTTCTCTTTCCCTTTTTGAATAGCATGGGCCTGACATCAATGCCTGATGACATTATTTTTTCCCCTCAATTTAATGCATCCTTCCATTCATTTTTTAAGGAGTATCAGTCATCATTTAGACTTATGTAGCACAGAAAATCATTATCCTACTAGTGTTTAACAACTGTCTAACCATGTATAAATAAAATGCCAAAACTTTCACTACATTTCTGTCAGGGAAACTCATTTTGGATTCTGGGCATCAAAGAGGGCTAGAGAGGAGAATCGGCTTTCACAGACTGTTGCAAGCCTGGAACTTCAGGTGCCATTCTTTGTCCTTAACAGGAACAGTATATTTAGAATTAAAGATACAAAGAATGTCCTCAAATTGCTTGCAGTGACATCAAATTGTTTTCTTAAGGAACAACAGCTAAACAGATTGACAATCAGGGTGAGTTCTGTCCTGTGTAAATGGTTGTGGACCTTATGTAAAGGTTGTACTGCTCCTAAGTGTAAATTCTATATCATCATCAGAGATCTGATGCCACTGTGAAGTCCAGAGTTTTTGATTTGCTCAGTTGGAAGACTATGGATATATTTATTTTCAAACTTCTTGCTTTTACTGTAGACTAAAAGGCTACACTTCATAGCAAGCAAGAAATACTGTGTGTTCAGGATGAAATTCATGTGCTTCATCTTCTGATCCTTGCAAACAGGAAAGAGACATTGCTCAGCTCATCAGCAGAGTCCTTATGTTGCCTATTCTTAAATCTGTGATCTTTGAGGACTTCTCATGCTTTAGTAGATAATTTCATTCAACTTGTACATGCTTTCTGGAAAATAGAAGATTTAAGGTAGATCAGCTTTTAAAACGAGTGGCTGCTGATAAATGCTTGATCATGGAGTACTTGAACACCATCAAATTAATGGATGGTTAATTCTGTTATTACCTGTTTCTTCTAAGTGGAGCAAATGAACAATGTAATCAAACCTTAGCCTTGACTTGATCAATTTGCTTACGCTGCATGTGTTGTAATGATTTCTGTCGTAAGTGCCCTTAAAATCAGGCTGCTTACCAAACCAAAATACCCTGCAATAACAGTAGTGCAGAATATGGTCAGACAGCTGATTAAGGAGTATGAATTCCAGACAGAATTGATTAATGTTTTGATACCTGAAAATATATCCATTCCTACCTTTTTCATTTTCTTCATCTTACATATAATTCTCCCGAACAAGAGCTTGAAGCAATGACTTATTATTTACTTAAAAACTGGATAAAAATAATGTTGAAAGTTATAAAATGCAGAAATCCAATATAAGACTTTATGGAATTTTATTCTCGAGAAAACCCCTCCTTGCAGTTGAAATAATTATTAGCGCTTTTACTTAGTTTGAGTAATTTTAATAAATGAATAGTGGATGCGTTACATAGCATTGATATAACAAACGGGGCATATAAGCTGACTTTCATGTGAATCAGCATAATCAAAAAACATGGGAAGTATCATGCGCACAATGCTACTATTATTTAAATAACTATATTGCCCTCATTTAATTTTTGCAATTTTGAATAATTTTCACTTTCTTAGTATTTTTAAGAATGTTGAGCTTTTTAGGGGAGCCATGTGATACTGTAGGTTGCTCTAACATAAATTATTAATTAGCTTCATATAGTTAAGAGTAGAATTTTAGTCATTGTTGGAAGCTGCTATGAGTGGGTTTTTTGTTTTTTTTTTTCCTTCACAGTACTGTGAAATGTAAACATGCAGATAGTATATTACTTCCTACTTCTGGAGAAGTACTAAGAGAGCTCATGTTTGTGTCCTGAGATCCAATCATATAACACAAAACCAAGAAGTTTAAACTAAATATGAAATACCTTGCCATCACATTAAGCTGTTTAGGAGATGAGGAAGATGGCAGGGCATATACACCATAGAGGTGGTTGTCACATCTTGCACATGACAGTTTTGTGACACTGCAGGCAGTGTATTTTATGAGACATAAAACTCCTACTTTTGACAGCATTTGGCCCTTACAGCTGCTGGTGCCACATTGAAAAATCATGGGACTTAATCACAAGGGCTGGAATGATTTTGTCTCAAACTGAACTCTTTTGCCTTTCACCATTCCTCTAGCCTTTTCGAGGGGGATTGGGAAAGAACTGTCCAGTATTTCTCTCCCCCAGAAAATTGGCTTAAACAGGTGTTTTGTGCCAGTGGGGTCTGTATTTATAAGCTCATTTCCATTCTAGCTTTCTTGCTGTGAACAGGCAGAACTCTGATTATGTCATTAAATCAACATCTGGCCCTGGTTTTCCTGACATACTGAACCAAAAGATGTCTTCTTTTAACTTCATTTCCTTGCTATTATATGGGGTAGTTTATTAATTTATTTGCCTATAGAGATGTCCTCTGCATTGGCATTAGCATTTCCCTTGACAGGAAGAAGACCTAAAGAACACTGTTTTCTGGGGAGATATGACTTGTTAGAGCATCTCCTGCCTTGTCCTCTTTTCAGAAAGCTCAGTGGGCTTCTGAAGTGCTTAGCCTTAAGCTGTGCAGGCTTTATTCTTCCCTTTTAACTGTTAATGGGGTCTGGAAAAGCAAAAGAACTTTTAGCACCATTTGGACTCATGGAGAGAGCAAAACTTCAAGTTCCGTGAACTTCCGTCATCACAAGACTGGACAGCAGAGAGATAGAGAACAACAAAGGCTTAGTGTTGAGGACAGGAAAGAAGTGGGAAATGCAGCAAAATTATGAAGGAGTCATTTGAAGGAATGCTGAGAGCTGTTGAGGATGGAAGATGAGAACTAATTGCAGAAAATAAGGTGCTTGAGAGGAATTGGATAGATTTCTTGGAACAAACTACCAGGGAAATGGAGAAATTATTAATTGAAGGCTTTCACAGAATTCATTGTGTGCCTCAGGAAGTACACAGAGTGACAAAATCCAGTTTTTTAAGGACATAGTGGAAGAAGGGTTTCCAATGAGTTAATTTATTTTGCAACTTCCATGTGTTTATTGATGGATTTTGTATTTTGAAAGCTAAATTTTGAGATTTCTTCTGGATTTTCTGGAGAGTGTAAGACAGTTATAGAAGTTGGGGATAGAGAATACATTTATGGGAGAAATACACAGTGAGTAGAGAAAAGCTCTGTGAATGAAAATGGTTTAAGCTTCAATGAGAAGCTGTAAGAGATTGCTTTATATTGAAGAGTAACTGACACAAGTGCAGTAAGAACTAGTTTGGAATGAACCCGCAAGTTAAATACAGCCTTCTATATTTAATGAGATATTTATACTTTCTTTAAAAAAAAAGAACCTGTAAAATTTGTTTATTAAAATAAAATATTAAAGCATCAGAATTTATAAAAAATGTAAAACGAATGATACCTCTAGATGTATATAATCGGCACTGCTTATTACCAGGCTTATTTTAGCCTTCTTTCTGTTTCACCGACCCCATAAAGAAGCATTTAAATTTGTCATGCTGATAAAGGCACTGCCATTCCAAAGAGACAGGCAACTTCTGGAATAAGCCTGTTGTGCACATGCATGTCCATGTATATATATGCATGTGCATACAAATACACAGTACAAATTAGAAAATTGGTATTTTCTCTGTACAAGTTTTGAAGACATAGTCCTGTGTATGTGTTCTATTTTATATGGTAATAGGATGAGCAGGAATAATACAGGAAAAGATCACTGAATGACTCAGAACAACAAGAAAATATACTAAAGGGAGTAAATACTAATTTTACTATTTTTAGGCCCTGCAGAAAATCCTAAGAAACTTTTCTTTTGTGTGTGTGTGTGTGTGTTAAATACTAATATAATCTTATTTCCTTTTTAGCAGTTGCTATTACCTTGATTAAGGACAGGATACTCTGTTACTAACATTCTGGGTTTAAAAAGTTGGTTTTATCACCTCCTTTGTTTATACATTAGAAATGGGATATGTTCAAATTTTCAACCCCTGCAGGAAAAAAAAAAATCAAAACATATAAATGATTATGCTCGCTAATTATTTTGGTACCTTGACAGTTTACCAGCCTGTGTATACTGACTTTTCATAGTATTTGAAAATAAATATCTATAGCATGTTCATTGTATTTACCTGGGATGAATCACCTGATATCTGCCATACTTCTACAGGAAAGGAGAAGCTTCCTCTAAAAACTCTGCAAAATGCAATAGTAACATCTCGGGGATTTGTTTTATTGTTTTCAGGGTGCTGGGTGCACTGCACTGGTGGTAGCTGTGGTGGCAAGGAAGTTAGAACTTACCAAAGCTGAAAAACATGTGCATAATTTCATGATGGACACCCAGCTAACTAAAAGAGTAAGTCATACTTTATATTCACAACTGAAAAGGAACACTGTGTATTAAGTTATTTCTGCATTTGTTTTTAAGTAGTCTCCTGCTTTGTATCCTTGCTGAACTTTATCATGGGCATTATTTTGAAAGATTAGAAATTCAATGTCTTGAGTTTTTCTCTAAATTGAGGGCAACTACAAGTTGTCACCAAATTTTAAGGATTTGAATATCGTGTAGAAGGTCCTTGTAACTGGAGGGTATTTGGTGTTAATTAGTTACTGGTCTAGTTTCATACCAGTTAAGTGCTGTGAAACTAGACTATTGTATTAAACCAAAAGCTTTTGTGTGGCACATGAAAAAATTTTTTGTAGCTAAAATAGGTGGAATGACAGATAAAAACAAGGATTTCAAGCTATGAGAGACATTCTTAAGAAAACAACATATTTGGGGTTTGTGAGTGAGGTAGTATTTCCAACTGCTTTTTGTACACAATGCGTGGTTTGTTCAGTGGCACACAGTAGTGAGGAACCTTGAAAGGTGTTTGTATATATTATTTTTAGAAGAGACTATTTTTTACTAAATAGAAATCATTGGTATTTATAGAAATAATTTAAATGAAAGAAAATGCAGCATATAAAGCAACAGAAATCCTGTGCTAAAACAGGTCAGTGTTGAGGGAACAGGAAAATGAGTAGTTCTTATACAGTCCACTCAAATCTTCATTGTTCAATCTACATTGATGAGGAGAGTCAATGTGGAGACAAAGGTCTTTATAATCACAACGGGAACTCAGCAGAGTTTCTCCGTACTGATGGGTGCAGAGGGATGTCAGTGCCCGAGAGGGAGACAGTAGTTCTGCTCCAGGTGAGGAGGAGGATGGCTGTCCTGGCCAGCTCCATGCAGTGCTGCAGCGCTGCACTGCCATGGGGTCTGTGATGCAAAGAGCCCCATCCCCTCATGCTGTGTTTCTCAGAACACCGCTCTGGCTGTGCTGGCTCTCATTTCTCTGCTGCTCACCACTAGCAGCCTGTATCTCTTCTAAGGAGTCACAGCGGGGAAAGACTTAAGGATGAGTGGGAAGACAGTTCTTATATAGGTATAAAGGGTGTCTGACAAGGTCTCTTTCTGAGCTTGTTGATTTACATTCCTATTACAGTCAGTTAAGCTCTTGTTGATGCTAGACTACGGAAAACAATTTGTCCCTTCCTAACACAGTTACTTTTCTGGTGTTATCTGACAGCTGAGCCCAAAATGTGTCCTGGAGATTGGCCAGATTTTGAGTCTGGTGTTTATTTATGACTTTTGAAGTTTATTTTGTTCATATATTCTTCATATAAATCTCAGTGATAATCTAATACATTATCTAAGTGGTGCTTTCATAACTTCAAGCTCATTAAACTCAAAGCACATGGATAGTGAACCGAGCAAACAAATCCAAGATGCACATCAGATCACAAATCATGGAGATGCTGAGGAGCTTTCCTCAGAGCCTGAAGATACACATACTTTATGGAAATCCAAGGGCTATTTAGGGGTTGTGGGGAGGTCTCTAAACCATCGTTGTGCTTTTAATAAAGATAGGACAAGGTTCTCCAGCACTTACAGGTGCAAGATGGGCCTGTTGCTGGGCCAAGCTATTGCATGACATTCCTGCAATGTCTTAGCCACTGACTTAGCTCTGACACTGCAGTTATGGGCATGATGTATAAAGCTGGAGGGAGAGAAAATAAAGATGAATAATCAGGACAGTTTTTCTTTCCAAGTAACCTAGTCATTCAGCCATTAATCAACATTGCATTCAAATTATTTGTATGTGTTTAAGCATTCTTGAAAGTTTTGGAGGGCCTAAAAAGAGAACTGTAGATGCTATTAACATTTTATGGATAGCCTAATTAAAAAAAAAAAAAAAAAAAAAAAAAAAAAAAAAAAAAAAAAAAAAAAGTCAAAGCACTTTTTAAACAGAACTCTGCCCACATTAATTGACAACATTTTTTTCATCTTCTTGGAGAATGTTAAAAAAGAAACAAGTATAAAAACTAAATGCCACTCCCCCCCCCGAAAAAAAAAAAAAAAAAAAAAAAAATTGCCCAAATAACTCTGGAAGTTTAAAAGACTGTAAATTACTAAGAGAATTAAGAAGTGCTATCCATACAACAAGAAAGAGAGAAATGTTATGATCCTGTTGAATACATTTAATTAACATAACATACAGATAAAGCATTAGTAGTGTTTCCTCACTGTAATTTATATTGACATAAACACAAAATAGTTCCAACTCTTCAAAGAGAAAAATTATTCCTGGATGCAAAAAGATTTGATCCAAACATCACATCTATATAAAAAGGAAACTGCTCAGCAATCCCCTCAACCCAGTTGATGCTTTCTTCCCTCAATGCTGCATCTTCTTGGAGTACCCACTTTTGATAGTTACGACAGCATTTCAAAAGCCTTGGGAGGAGTTAATAACAGAAAAATGAAAACATAACATAATACTACTTTTGTCAGCCTGGTGTTTTTCTTTTATCAAACAGGTGAAAAACGCAGCGGCCAATGTACTCAGGGAAACATGGTTAATTTATAAAAACACAAAGCTGGTTAAAAAAATAGACCATGCAAAAGTAAGGAAACATCAACGCAAATTCCTGCAAGCTATTCATCAGTAAGTACTTTTTTGCTTTGCTTTTCCTCTCAAGGAGTTCGCTCTGTTAGTTTCCTTCTCTCTCAGACACTCCTTCCCATCTTGCCCCCTACCTCCTCTCCCCTCACTGTTCCCTTCCCTTCACAGAGGATTGTTCTGAAGGTTGATTTTCTTTCAGAGTAAGACAAAGAAAACGTTTTACTGTATTATCTGTTACAATAAAATAAAAAGGTACTCTGGCAGTTTATGTCTATATAAACTGGTTAATGTTTTTTAGAAGTTTACCATGCTTCTGGAATTATCTAAGACTTTTTTGTTCTTTGCAACTGATACTATCCTTTATTTTTATACATTTGCTTCCAGGAGGAAAGATGCAAACTACAATAGACAGAAGGAAATAAAATAAAATTTAAAACAAACAAACAAACAAACAAACAAAATCCAGCACATTTTCTTTGTAGTTGATATTTTAATATTTCAAAATCAGAATGATGTGATAGAAGAGAATAAGTACGTAGTGCTTAATGAAAAGAATATTCAAGTATCATTTCATGGCCCACTAGCATTTAGTTACCTCTCCCCACTGTATATTCTCAGTGCTTAAGATCCAATGGTGTTATGTCAGCTATGACCCCTGCCATCTGTTCTAAAAAATGGGGATGTAAGCCAGTCGTTGAGACCACTGAGCACCTCTGCCATTATTCACATGAGTTGTTCTCTTCTGCTTTAGGGTCTGAAAACAAGCCTGAGACCTAAAACTAGTAGTAGGATTAAGCTGTGCCATGGTATTGCCGAACTATATCTAAAATTTACAGTATGTATTTGTCATAAAGCACATCCAAATGAGCAGAATTACACAATTGTTTCTTGAACTATATGGGAAGAAAAATCTCCAGTTTTGTCCTCAGGAACGAGAATTCTTTTGAGGAGTGGTCAGGATCTTTGTCTGTTCTATTTGTTATGCCTATCCAGCTTGAGGCAGCCATTTGTACAGCCTGTGAAGATAGTTCCCATGAGTTACAGAGAAAAAGTAGATAATTTAATTTTAATTTCAAATTGATAGTTCATAATTTGAGTGTAGGTCTGTGCCTGAGACAACCAGTGAAAAGATGGAAGGGAAGCATCCATGATGGAAGAACATCTTGGTAGCATCTTGCAGGAAAAACAGGAAGGAAAGGCCAGGTTTACTCATTTCCTACTAGTAAATTTAGACTAACAATCATTCTCTCTTTCATAGCAACGTTTTAAAGCAGTAGGTAGCTAAGCTTAAGCTATGACGTATTCTGTAAACATTGATTACTGTATTACATTTAGAAAACATGCAGGATTAAATGTTACTGTGTCATTGTGGAAATACTTTGAGGAATAAAAAGACAAGAGAAGTTAAGGCATTTTATATAATGTGAATATAAAAAGTATATTTTTATAAAGCAGTTTGTCTGCTTAGTTTAAAAGGTTGGAAGGTGGAGGGGAGTGGTGGGGGTTCTGGGAAGAGGATGGCATGTTGTGTGCACCCTTGCTGGACTTGAATCCTTCATTGCAAAGGTTGTTCCTTAACATTTTAACTTTACTATTTATTTTGTGTGTATGAGTGTGTTTGTGTTTTTAGATGTGTATGAGCACATATGTTCAGAAAAGAATCTAAAAAGCACAGCAGGCTCAATCTCCAGCTTTTTATATCACTTAAGCTTAGAAGAATTTTGCAGGATATAAAGTGTGTTCTGCATCTCCCTTAAAAATTAATTAGTCAGGTGGGGTGAAGAAGGTGGCATCAGTAATGCTTTTCTTAGCTTGACAGCTAGCTTGCACAGTGATTTTTATCATTTCTGTCTATCTTATACCACTTTGCACTACAGCCCCAAAACGTCTGCATTCAGGAAAACAAACAAAATATGTATTTTTTCAATATGCTGAAGAATGCACCATGGATGAAAACATTGCAGTAGCAATTTGCTTTCTTCTTGTAGCTGAGTTGATAGATGCAAATTAATTTCTCATCCCTTTGCATCTTTGCACTTTTTCTCAAGTGACTTAGGGTGTTCCATCTTTTCATACTCTTAATTTTTGTTAGGTCCCCCTCCTTTGCCTTCCAGCCATTTCACTGGACACAAAAATAGAAAGAGTGACATTTTGGGGCCAATTTCATAAAAGAAAACAGACTAGATCATGATAACAGCTATGGTCACAGCTCTAAAATGCATTCACCTCATCTGGGTGTTCTGTTTCTCATGCACACTAGGTAAGATGAAGGTGAAATCATAAAAAGGCAAGCTATATATTATATGAATAAGAAAAGCTACAGATAAGATATCTACTGCTAGTTAATGGGAAGGCTCGAAGATATTGCACATTCCCTTCATCAGGAATGCAAGTGAGTTAGACTCCTCCTCAGGCAGCTACTGACTGAAAGTAGTAACTCGCTAGCAGTTTGTACCTGCTGAATCGAGCCCATTGCGGTAATTTGGTTGTTTTAGTATATTTTACACTTTGTTTTCTTTTATTTTGTCTTTTTTCACCAAAATGAAAATAGAGCTCGGAAGTAAGTTGTATAAGTTGTTCCTTTCTAAACTTGCAGAATTTACCACTGTCTGCATGCAAAAAATAAAGTTTTTATTTGTGAACTTCAGTGGTCTGATTGCTGCCATGGAAACACGATCCAGAATCATGATCTTTTTCTGTGATAAGTGAAGTTCATAAAATCAAAATTTTATTCTAATGAATTATGAAAGTCTGTTAGTTTTCTTTAATCCGGCTGCTGCAGCTAAAGACTTGCCATATCTATACATTCTTACAGCCTGTGATGGGTTGGTTAGCATGAAGAATTATCATGTTGATGTCAACTGGTACTTGTACTACTACAATAATAATGAACTTCCTCAAATTTTAAAATTAAAATACCAATTGTCAAACAGATGAGTCAGTGAATCTTAAGAAAAGCAGAAAACACATATTCTGCAAATTATTTGAGAGAATGGTCATCAAAACACTGGGGTTGTCATTCTCCAGTGAAATATTTTCCTTTGAATAATTATTCTGTTCTGACACTGTGATGATATAATTCTGTACCTTGGAGACTCCTTCATATTGTCCGCATTAGAAAAACTCCACCTTGTAGCCTCTGAAAACACCACTCTACAGTCTGCATTCATATTGTGCTCTGAAAGAAGCTTCCAGGGGAAGAAGAGCGTATGATATTCCAGTAACAAGGTCCTGGAATGCCAGTTTTATGTGATCAGTTCATTTCTACCTTAATGGAGTTATTTTTATCTTTAAGATATTTTTAAATGATATTTCACTCTCTACAACTTAATTTCTCATACCAGTTTGCCTAGATATGAAAGGAAATGCTTGTAAACTAAAGAGATGAAAGAAACTTTCTGGTTTTGGAATACCTTCAAGAAGGTTTTCTTTTAGCTTTCTACATAATGACATCATTGATAAATGGGCAGAGAATGCTTTAGCAACCCACCTGTCACAAAATGCTGCCAAACTCACTTCCATTTGATGGCTAACCAAATTGTTGTTTTGGTTGGCCCTTGGCACACTGGTGGACTGAAGTGTTATCACATGTTGTTTATAAATTGGTTTTGCAATACCCTATTTCCTACTCTACAACAGCCAAAAAAGTCATTGAAGGTCCAAGTATAGATCTATTATGAGATGTTGAACAGTTCAATGAATCATACTTAAGGTAGAAATTGCCTATTTGTGAAAATCAAATTTACAAACCACTCCTCTAGTAGTTAATCCAGAAAACAAAGGGTTTCTATCTTGGAATGTGTAAGAAGGGTCATATATCTTGCAAAAAATGTGCATAATCTGCAACAATAATGCAGATAGGTAGGCATCAAAGAAAAAAAAAAAATATATATATATATACCCTTGCTGCTTCTTTCATAGTTTTTCAATGCTGTAGTTTAAATAGTGCTTTGAAAAAGAATGATGTAAATTTAAAATGTAATCATATTTAAAGTCACAAATTATCTAAGAAAACTAAATGTATTGGCAAGCATGTTGGTTATTTAGCTGCTGGTCAGATGGAAGTTCTGTTTAAAGTAAGGAGAAACTCACTTATCACTGTGTGTTCATCAGGTTCCAACACCTGCTAATCCAATCCATTTCCGACAGAACAGGGATAATACCTGTATCTAGTCATGTAGGCATGGGAAGATTCTTGATTACTACAACAATAATGACAAAAACCTGTTGTTCTATGTTTCTTCCTATATCTACTTGTCACGATACTGAGGCTTTGAGGAATGTTTTTGCTTTCTTTCATGTAGTCTGGATAAATTGTTATCTTCCTTTTTGAATTCAACTTTGACCATGGCAAATGATATCTCAAGGACATCACATTTCCTTGCTCTTTCCTTTTTTGCGGTGTTGAAGAAGCATGCTTCTCATTGCAGCAGGCACATGACTGATTCTGACTCTACACAAAGTAGTCAAGGCATTGTCCATGGAGTTATTTGCTCTTGTAAGTTTTGTGCATGCTCTCTAGAAATCCTAGTATGACTTCATATGAAAAAAAGCTGACTTAAAATTCCACTTTTTAGATTAAGAAGTGTAAAAATGGAACAAAGGAAACTGAATGATCAAGCCAACACTTTGGTGGACCTGGCAAAGGTTAGTAGGCAGTTACTGTTGTTTCAACATTTATCCTTTCAAAATGAAGTGCTAATGTTATACATTATACGTGCAAATATTGTTAACAAGGTTGTGAGTTGTTGCAACTGAAATTATGTACGTAGCACCTTCTGTTTTGTGGTAGCACCTACTGAAAGAAACATCCTGATGAAAGTTTGAATGTGCCGTTTGTATCTATTTTTTTTTGTATATTTGAAAAAGACTTCACAATTGAGAGGCTGATCCTGAGAGCTCCTGAGGTGACTGCAGTGGTCATGGTAAATGCTGAACTGTGAGTGGGCTGTAGTGGTGTAGTGCTGTGTAGTAAGAAGATTTGCCATGTGATGATAGTGACTGTGCCATGATGTACTATAGTAAATAGCCTCTAGACTGGAGTTAGAGGTTCTGGTTTCCTGTTCTTGTTGTCTTATGCAGCAGAAACTTTGGACAGGTAAACTTAGATCTGCATTAATTTAAGTTTTTATAATGTATAATAGCTGCCTAGTTTGCCAATATATCATAAGGCTTTTAAAATATTTTTTTAAGCCATTTAAGTTGAGGTAAAAGAGGTTATTAAGTTGGAAGCTGCTTGTTTACTTTTGCTAGCATTTTTCATAAATATATGATAACTACAAAGCTAGAGGTCTAAGCTGATAGCATTTTTGATTTCCCATTAGATCTTAATATTTAACAGTTACTGTGAGCTTAATTTGAGGCTAAATTAGAGGCATTAATGGGCTCTTCCTAAGGGTTTCTTTTACACCTCTTTATTTACCTCAAAATCCCCCTCAATTTCAAGTGCATCAAAGCAAAGATTAAACTCTTCAGTGTTCATTCCCCTCTTGCTTTAAGGAATCACCTGACAACTTCAGGTGAAAATGCAATTCAGTCTAATGCTTCTGGCAACTAATAAGGACTTTTAATATACTATTTTGTGTAGACTGCTTCACTTTCAAGGGTTATGTTAGCATCCTGAAACAGGAAGCAGAGCAATGGGTTTTTACATACCGGACACTGAAGTGGTTTTACACTTTAGGCAGTCATTCAATTACTTTTCCTTTCCTTTGGATGGTTCATAAATTTTAGCTGTTTTCGCTACTGAATTGCATCCAGTTTTGACTCTAGTTTAAATAATCTGAAGCCTCAGTTTATAAGAAGCAGACATTCAGCCATTATTTTTAACCAATTCTAAGTCTCTATGAAATAACACATTTCAGATTACATTTTTACTGACCATTGTGTCATTTTAAAGTGAAGTTTATATATTTGACATATTCAAGCAATGTTTCATAGAGGCCAGATAGATGGGCGAGTGCAAAAGCAGAAAAGCATACAATTGAGTTTTTACTCCTTGCACTATTTTCCAAAAACAATCTGTTCAACTCCTCATACTTCCAATTCAAAAAAATTTGCTCAGTTTAAGGAGGAAGCCAGTGAGCAACATTTGTGCTCTACTTAGAAGAATAAAGGTATTTAAAACCAGAATAAAGAAAAGTTAAGGATGGAGCACATCAGTGGAGCCTTCAGTCCCCTGGTGGCTTACACTCACTGTTTAAAAAACAGCCTGGAGCACTCCCAAGCACCTAAATTTCCAAAAGAGGTCTGATGCCAACTTTGACGTCTAAAGTGCTACTAAAAGACATTACGTTTCTGCTCAAGAAATCTAGTAGAAAGTTTAGTTTACTGTAATTTAATCTACATGGAAAATTATTTCACAAAATTAGATATTGTAATACTCGTATCCTCTCGTAATACTCGTAATACTCGTATCCTCTTTTACAAGCCCTTGTAGAGTTGTGGTACTTGTTAAAATACTTATAAGGTCTTTCTAAACCTTTGCTTACATCCTTCTACTTTCAGACTCAAACCATCATGTATGACATGATTTCTGACTTAAATGAAAGAAGTGAAGATTTTGAGAAGAGAATTGTTACTCTGGAAACTAAACTGGAAACATTAATTGGTAGCATTCAAGCTCTTCCTGGACTGATTAGCCAGACAATCAGCCAGCAACAGAGGGAATTCCTCGAGGCTCAGATACAAAATTATGATAAGCATGTTGCCTACAGTGCTGAACGATCACGATCTTTGTCAAGAAGAAGGAGATCATCCTCCACAGCACCACCAACTTCATCAGAGAGTAGCTAGAAGAGAATAAGTTAACCGCAAAATAAAGACTCTTTGCCATCATATGGTCAATATTTTAGCTTTTATTGTAAAGCCCTATGGTTCTAGCCAGCGTTATCTGGGTTCTGATGTCAGAATCCTGGAAACCTGAAAACATTTTAGGCCAAAATGAGTGAAAACTTTTTTGTTTTTCCCCCCTCCTCTCAGATGCACAGTGAATGCACCTAGTATTGCTATATTAGATTGTTCTTCCTGTAATTTCACTTTTTATTCATGCACTTCAAACAAGCTTTACTACTACAATACATAATCTAATATAATAAAAATGTTAATTTCTGCACATAGTTACTTGATTACCTTGACCTAACAACCAAAAAAAAAAAAAAAAAAAAAAAAAGAGGAAAAAAAAAAAAAAGGAAAAAAAAAATCACAATCAAAAGACCTAATTATGAACTTTAAAGAAACTAAATTGAAGCTTAATAATTACTTCTCAGTGTGAAAGCTAATTGTCTAAACTTTGCTTGCAGTGGAGGGGGAAAAAAATTATTAATCTAACAGTGTGCTGTATATGTATAGTCATTTTAAAAGGTCACTGACAGCTTCGATTTCGGAAGTGATTAATTAAAAATATAGCTTACCCTAGAAAATAAGTCTCAGAATAAGCTATGGGATTTTAAAATATTATTAGGACTTTTATTTAACATGCATTGGTACATACACACACCCAGATAATATATATATACATATGTATTTATGTATATAAAATTATTTATGCACTGCCCATAGCATTGATCTTTTAAACTGACTATCCGTAAAGCTACTGGCATGCAAAAAGCACAGGCAAAGTCCTGTTTACTTATTCATAACAATGCCAGGTAAGTTTGTCCAGATCAAAAGTATCACTTTCTCCCAGAGGTCTCCTAATAATGCTATTTGGGTTTTGAAAGTGTTAGGTTGCTACTTTCTCCACTCCTTTCTTTGTGTTTCTGGACTGAATGATTGACACACAGACTTGCTGTATACACGGTTGTGTGATGGCAGCACAGTGTCCTGTATACATTAGGTTTGGGCAATCCCCATGGTTCCTGCTATGCAGTCAAGCTTAGCAAAACACTTCTAGCAATATTTCCAAAGTCTCCTGTAAAAAGCCACTTGTAGGCTGAAGTTACAACAGTAGGGTATCTAGTACTTTATTTTCATGCATAAAAATAAGATCTCCTACTTTATTAAAGGAAAAAAAAAAAAAAAAAAAGGGAAAAAAAAAAAAAAAAGGAAAAAAAAAAGAAACACACACACAAGCAAATCACAAAGCATAGTCACCAGTAGGCACTGGTGAAAAGGTGTTGACTGACATTTCTCCTGGTTTATGCTCCAGAGCAGCAAAACTAGGTTGCATGCTCAGTACATGCAACTTGCATTCACAAATCCTAGTTAAAACCAGAAAATTATTTGACTTTATGAGACATTTTTCAGTATTTACTACTTACGAAATAAGCCAGTCCAGTCTGCCTCTCCCCTAGTTTACAGACAAGGGTGACATCTGTAGCTGAACAAGTAGACATGGCTGTCTGTTTCTAGGTAGTACTATGTCTGCCTAGAGATAACCAACTTGCTCCTTGAAGGAAATGCACACTGCTCCATGAAACACTGTGACTTCTGGTCAGCAAGGACAGGAAGGAAAGAGTAATGCAACAAGTCAGGGCAGAGCCCTTCTGGGCAAGACAGAAGAGCTGTTCTTTCCAGAAACCGGAATTCCCCAAACCAAATATATAATCTGAAAAACAGCAGACTTTAGGCCTATTCAAATTAAAGGATCTTCCTTTTCCGGTGTTAAAGAATGTATAAATGATGAATGTATAAGTGATATCCAGAGGTATTGCATGCTTATTAAAAGGTCAAGAATTTCTCCAATTTTTTTATGCCCTTGAGAAAGATGATGACTTTTTCCCCCTAGAGCAGGACAGTTGCATGCCTTTGGCGTGCCTTATTTACAGACTGTGATATTTTGTGACTGGAAATAACAAGCAGTATGCATAGTATTTGCAGTTCTGCTTTTGTTTTTATGGAGTTCATTTCCAAAGGAAAAGACGGATATTATATAGTCCTAATACTTTTCTAGTGCAGTCCTTAACTAGTCAAGTTTTAGAATTCTTTTTTTCTTCTTTTTTCCATTTAATTTAGAATACTTTTCTTGACATTGAATGTGAAATACACTTTCTGTAGCTTGAATACATTCCTTTTTCTCCTGTCAGCTTGAATTAGCTCTTTCATTGTTTACATCTTTTTAATATATGTTTAACACCCATTTTTTGCACAACTGGGTTTTTAAAGAACTGTAGCTCCACTATGAAAATTCTTGTCAATCTGTCAATTTTAATTCAGATCCAGCTGTAAGTATTGAGCTGGCTATTTCTGTTGTGAAAGAGCAGCTGTCAATCTTTGACCTTTCCATTTCCTTTACTCACTAGGACTCAGAAGCCTGAACTTAATATTATTGCCATAGCTTTATGCAATGGTGAGATGCATCAGGATTACTTCCATCAGTAGCATTCTGTAACAACCTGCCAAATTATTTTGGATTCCTTTTTTTCTTTTTAAAGCGAAAAACAAATGTGTCACCATGTAATGCTGCAGTTCTACATCTTAATTTACCTTCAAGCTCACTACAGATACTTTATCTGCATTTTCAGCACATATGATTTTTTTCTTGTAATATCTAATTTCAGCACTGAGGTGCTGCATGGGGATATACTACATGAAAGGACAGATATAAACTTTTATTCAGGAGAGCACAAAGCACTCTTGGTTTGATTTTCTTACTCCGGACACTAAACTCCTTTTAGTCTTCCCTTGTCTGACTTTTGTACTACCACAAATTCCATTACTGACTTTTTCGTTCCAAAATTTTAGCTCTATCATTGTCAACATATATGATCACCAAAAGGAAAACATATTGTTATGACAGATCTTGGAAACTGTATATTTAAATGTACACTTTTTTTGGAAACATTGTTTACAAATGACAAGGAATCTTTACCATATTTACCATACTACAATTGTAAATCTTCATGCACCTCTTGCCTTAGTTTCACCAGTAGGAAAATTCTGCTTTCTGTTGCTGTTGTTCTCCTTTTCACTGCATTCCAGACACTGATTCCAATATCAGTTTCTTGGGAGTCTTGTTGATAGTCTGCCTTTTTAAAGACACCAAGCAAACCTACCTTGCTCAGAATGACTGAAGTGTTAGATCACAAATAGACCTGTTCACTAAACTTAAAATTAAATACAATGATTTAAATAGTAGTTTTTACTTACATTTAGGTTTTTTGCAGAATCAGAATAATACATTCATATGTTTTATGCTTGCAAGTGCTCTGCAATTCTTGATTCTGTAAATCATTATACTGTATTTTTAGCCTGCAGATCTTTCCAGACAGTTTTGTGCAACTCAGCTTTTCTTTACATCCTGCTGTTCCATAAGGATGTATGTAATATGGATGCTATCTAAACATTTGGCATCCAGCATAGGAGCTCTAAATGTCTTCTGGAGGTCCATACCTTGTGAGCTGTTTCAAAACTATGGCTCCCCAAACTGAGTTGGAATCACTGTCATCATTACAGCAAAGATAAGTGATAAGCATACTGTTTTGCAAATTGTAAGACCTTTCCATGTCAAATCATATGTAAACATTCAAGTTGATATGCCACACATTAAGAGCATACCTAAGCATAAAAGAATAAAAGGTGTTCAGTGTGTCTAAAATTCAGAATAAAATCTGTAACTCTTACCAATACTAAAAATTAAAATGATTTGAAAACTCTTTTCCTGTAGCTAATAGTTGTGAAAGATTCTTACTAAGTTTTATCCACAGAAGATTTTCTGATTAATAAGTGTGTTCTCCATCTGCCAGGCTTTTTGGTCATATTCATTCTTTTCTTAAATCAAAGTCCTTTAAGTCTTTTTCCCCTTTTATTAATAATTATTAAGGGGTGACAAGCAATGAAATAGAGGGGAAGGTACAAAGGAGCTAACATTTATGTGTGTTATTTTCCAAATTCCATCTCTGCATCAGGGTATCTAAATGGTAAGGTAAAAATGGAGACAAATTTTAGCCAGCACTCCTGGCTACCCAGGCCCAAGCCAGCCCTAGCCTGGGAAGAGCACAGCCATATCTGATGGTTCTCAGGTGGATCTTACATGCACTCAAAGCCAACCATTTATGTGTGTGGAAATTTATGTACACAGAACCTTATATGTGCATAATAAAATTAACCTACATCTGGCAATTAGGGCTTATGAATGTGGTCCTATATCTGTTGGCACAAATTCAGAGAAAACAAAGCTATAAGGTGTCTTAGTCTTTTTATTCTGAACCTTTAAGGTAGTGTATCTTTAAGAGCTTATATCTCTCCATGACTGGGAGACTAAAGAAAAAGAGATGCTTAGAAGATGCTTTGCAGTCTGGTGTGCATAGGGTTAGCTCTGACTTGCCTGAGTGCCTCACTACACATCAGTTTTGGTCCAGAAACCACAGGGTTTCATTCACTCCAGAAAGAATAGGTTTCGCTGACTATAAAGGGAGTTAGCACAGCACTGAGCCCGTGTCCTGCCTCTCAACAGCAGTCCAATGTGCAAGATGATCATAATAAGTAGGAGAGGTGGATTGTGTTAATTTATGCAACTCTGCTCAAGACTTATGGCTTAACACAGCATCAAGCCCAATGCAGGCACTTGATTCCCTGCCAAGAACTGCTTGCAGCTGGACAGTACAGCACATGGTTGAAGCAGGTGCAGTGTGGTCTGAGCTATGGTATGTTGACATCCTAAAATGGAGGCAGTTACCAGAATTAGCATCACCATACTGCCATATATTAGACTTTGTTACAGGGATATAGCTTAAGATCTATTAGATAAATAATTTAAGGTTCTTTATATGAGGAAGGTTCCCCTGAAGAGGATTGCAAAGCTTATCTGCATATTGAAGGATGTGCAACGCAGTGTCAGTGAAAGGAAAAAAACATAAGCCACAATCTTGAACCTGTTTCAAACTAGCATGGTAAGTAACAAAATCAGATGGAGAACTCAAGCTTCGTGCTGACTTGCCTTTCATTTAGATTCACTTAAACCCATTAGTATCTTCAAATATTTAGGAGAATCTATACTGGTTTCAATTATACATGAAGTGAGCTACAAGCTTTTAGTTAGATTAAAAGGTTTTACTTTAAGACTATGCCTATTCTGACCTACTGCTCCCTTTCTAACCTGAATTTCAAAGTACTTTGAGTCTAAAGAGGACAGGCATATTTTCCTATGTGGATTACAGCAATGTAGGTCTTTGAACAAAAAAGCATCTCCAGTCCAGATAAATGACCAACCATCACATAGCACCAGGAAAAATAATGGAGTTAAAATGTTAGAGTAGACGGATTGACCAGCTACAGGCTTCAGAGCTTTGAGAAGGTTTAAGTGAAGCCTCACTACAGATAGGAATTTCATGGGGATCAATGGAATGAAAGAGACTGTGTAATTATATTTCCTGACAATGAATTATAGGGACACACTGTATGTGTTTAATACCAGCTTATCACCTTATATGCAGAAGTTCTCAAAATGTGAATAATATGAAGGCTGATCATCACACAGAAAAAAAGCAGGATTGAGATATCTATATATATATATAGATATATATAGATATATATATTTAATTAAGAACTCCAAACTCTAATAGAAATGTGGAGATCTGAAAGAAATTGTGCTAGACTATTCTCTCAAAAGACAGGCCCCTAGCCTCCATAGGCTAATACAAATTGCAAGACATGAGGTTTTGAGTGGTTTCAAGCAAAAATCAAACAAGAAGTGTATCTCAGGAATAGTTCGGAACTTACAAAACACCACTGTGTTTGTGGTCAGTGCCACAAATCTGCACAAAATGAAATGTAGCAGATCAGTTTTCCTGATGGAGGAGTTAGAAGGATAATCATTTGAACATGACATGCACAATAAATCTATCTTGGAACTACTCTTTAACTTAACCTGAAATTTCAAATAGTATGGCACCCTAGGTAATATAATAATCAGAGCTCCATTTTTTTTTTTTTTTTTTTTTTTTTTTTTTTTTTTTTTTTTTTTTTTTACAAATACCACTTAGCATAAACGAATGCACTTTGGGTAAGAGGCCCACTCTTACCCAAAGAGGGTAGTGTCACTCCCCTCATTGTTGGAGCACACCCTCAATCCTTTGCACTGTGCTTATTCCTCCGGGAGATGCTGAGCACTGGGAACTCTGGTTCCCTCTGTCAGCATCCCTGGTACAAAGCTGCCCAGGCTGATCTGAAAGGAGGTGGTCCTGGGGCACTTGAGAGGCCGTTGGCCCAGGGCCTGATACTGGAGTGAGCAGATAGCAACGCTCAACCTGAAGGCGGTCATGGCCCCGCAGTGGAGCAGGAGCATTTTGCCTCTGTTCATCCTCCCACACCACTGCATTGTTACTTTCTTCTGTTTCTTAAATGGTCTAAAAGACTGAAAAATGCTTTTCTTATCACATCTGAAATGTGATGTCACTTGTGACAGGCTGTGCTACCACTGGGAAGAAAGCACAGGGTCTAGTCCACTGTGCCATTCAGCAGGACTCTTTCAGACATTGACCTTCTTTCTAGAAAGAAATCAACAACATTCCACCAACACCAGTTATCAGGATTCAAGGGGAATAATCCAAAGTGTTCTGGCTTTGCAATGAGATTTGGGATCTTGACTTCTCCGTAGTTAAACATTAAATCGACAATTAAAAAAAAAAAAAAATAGCACAGGAGGAGATGTCAATTAGCCTAGTCTGTGTTGGCTGGGGTTCAGTCTCACTTGTGTTGCATGATTATGAAACAAAAGACTTGTAGATTGATTCCTAACTCCACAAGTTCAGAAAAGAGTCCCAAGGTTGAAAAGTGTTAGGAAACCAGCTGGTTCCACTGGCTTTCTCTGAAACAGAGCTTTCAGTCAGTGTGGCCAGTAATGGTGGATCAAACACATTACATTTCCAGTGGTTTCAATGTTTGAAAGCCCTTCTTTCTGCAGGTCTCTGTACCCTTGCACTGACTTGAGGCAGCTCAGCTGGCACTGCTGTCATGCCAGTTCCACAGACAAAACAGAAAATATCTATGCTCATTGAATTCACCTGGTCAGCTGTATTGTAACACCTTCCACTGAGCTCAGGACATCACCCCCAGTCAGGTCGGCAGAGAAGAAGCTTTTTTATGATTTGCGAAGCTGCTTTGGAAAATAGTGGAAGAACAGCTGGAAGAGTTTCTTTCAGGCTTTTTAGTTGCAATCTACACAGAGGAAGCTGTTCAGTTATTGAAAGCACAGTGGTAGGAATTTAGGTCATATTTTTTTCAGTGCATAAAAATGAACACAAAAATTGAACATAAGAAATAGATTGCTTTTCCAGAACTTATATATTCAAGGTTATATTTCCTGCTTTTATACCCTGTTTTATCCAGACTTTAAAATGCATTTAGTAATTCAGCTGTACTTATTTTCAATTTGAAGCAATTACTGTAACACAGCAGCATGAATATATGCATTTCCAGAACTACAGATACTCTTTTCAGCGGAAGGGAAACAAAAGAGAGAGAGGCAAAAAGCAGGTAGGATTTCACATAATTTTTTGCCATGAATTTCAGAGAGGCAAAAATAGGTCAGAGAGGGGTTTGTTCCTCAACCTCCCTATTAGTGGGCTATGGATACATCTGAGTTGTCCCTTGAAGGTCATGCCCACATTTGCCATGGAGAGGAAATAGGCCTATCTGCAGACAGTGTGTCAAGAGTCTGGTGTCTGGTAGCAGCACAAGGGCATCTCTTTGTTGCCCACATTTCACTCATGTGAATCTCTACTTCACTATCAGCTTTCTTCAAAGATCTGCAGCTGAAGTATACAATATTTAAAAAGGACTATACACACACACACACACACATACACACACACACACAAAAAGAAAGAAAGAAAGGAAAAAAAAAAAAAAAAAAGTCAGAGAAAAAATTTCTTACATGTGTATGACATGGCCAGAGACTTACTGGTGGTATTTCAATGCACAATTCAGGATATTAAGTTCTTCCCCCTGTGATTCATGCAATTTGCCCTGGGAGGAGCTACTGAGTACCACACCTCACACCAAATTTCACAGTTTTTGAGCAGTTCTGGCTCAGTTCAACTAAGGGCATGACAAATGCAAAAGGTTGAGCAGCACAGCTGGGTACAAAGCAGCTGCACAAATAAGCCCGGCAAAGAGTGTGGTGATTTGATTCTGTGAATGAAGAAACATTTTCCCACGACTCTGTTTAATTCACTTAAACAGAGCCAGAACCTTCCCTGCATGTTTATTATTGTTCCAAATAACTTCCAACATGACTGTCTGAAAATTTTGATAGAAATAAATTGTTTACGTTGTAAGCCCTGGCACTTCTGCTAGATAGCTTCCATATGGAATGGAAGTCTCTGAGAACAATGAAGTTATTTATCCAAAGTAATTTACAGGAAATACCACTCTTTTCACTGAGATTATATTTTTAACCATCAGGGATGGATGTATATCTCCTGCAGCTGTAAATACACATTTCCTTTCATTTTCAGACAGGTGAGAGATAAGGAATATTGAATTAACTCTGAAGCAGAGTAGCAATGACATTTGTAGGAAAAATATATTTTTCATGTCTGGAAGGTTTAGCTGCCTAATTTTCTCTGTCTCTTCAGAGGACTGAAGTATAAAGAGGCTTAGAGCAAGCACCAGTGATTTCTTCTCCTTTCCAGTTATGTGCTGTAATAGTTGTCCATTCATCAACTTCATTCTTTCAGTGACAGGATGCTTTCCTTGAGAAAACAGGAAAACTAGGTTCAGGTCCCTGTAGAAAGTAATACGTGCACACTTTCCTACTGCCTCTTTCTTGTCATATTGTCTAGGAAGAACCCTAGGCAGCTTGGTGCTTAGCTTCTTCCTCTCTGGGTCAGAGACAGCCTGAACTTCTGCAATCAGGCAACACTGCAAGAGTAACATTGCCAAAAAACCATGAAGCTCTTTCTGGTGGAGTTTGAAAGTAAACCAGACAGAGAGCAGGTCAATGATGCAAGTGCCAGACACAGTTTTGAGAACTAATGCCTCATGTGAAGTTAGTCCTGGGCTTTTTCTGTCCCCTGTCTTTTTTTGTGGGAAAGAAGGAGGTGTTTAAAAAAAAAAAAAAAAAAAAAAAGAAAGCCTACAGCATTTTTAAAAGAGGAAGCAAAAGATAATTACTTTAAAAATACTCATATAACAGAAAGAATGAACAAAAAATATTTTTTTCCAGAAAGAATGGAATCGTTCTGCACTTTGGAGACTAATCCCATAAGGAGCCAGAATTAAAAACGGGTAATTTCACCAGCTGCCCTATCAAGTTCTGTATTTTTACTTTCTGATACTCAAGTGCAACTTATTTTTTTCCCCCTTGACGTATTTTTTACTTTACTTAATGTAAGGTATTTATACATTATGATACACGCATACCTTCACTTCAGTAACAGAAGGGTACTTCTCTGGATTATGTTTGAGGTGTACAAAATCACGTATACACAAGTATGTTCATCTTTGCTGTTACCCTTGGCCACTCTGCCTCAAACTGTGTGACATCTACAGAGAATTAAACAGAAAGCATAAAGCAACAGGCTCTTGAAATCAATTGGTGCATTACACTCATTGTTTTCTTTATCACTAGTATTGTGGATGATTTGTAATGACCATAAGGCAAAATAAGTTTACTCTGGTTAGAAAAGATTGGGGTTGTCTTGTATTTACGTTATCATTGAACACAGTGAGACAATTCCTACTCTCTCTCAAATGCATTTCAGTGTATACTAGTTTAAAAGCACGTGGAAACCCATCCACCAGTTTTGCCACATGAAACTATCATGGAATTTTAAGGTTTCAGTCTAGACTGGAGCCCTAAGCTCATAGGCCACCTGCTGCTCTACACTTATTTCTACCAGCAATCTTTTGGCAGCTCTCAGCTAAGTATGTGGAATCTGCAAGTCATATTTCAAAAGCACATAAACTTTCAAATACATTGCCTGCAAATCCTTGACATATAACTTTGGCTGTCAGGGTCACACAGGATAAACAAGGAAGTGCACGACTCTCACATAAAGCTTTTGTCATGACAGTTCCTGCCTTTCTTTCTTGTTTGGTGTTTTTTATGTTTTGGTTTGGTTTTGTTTGTTTGTTTCTTTGTTTTGGGGGTTTGTTTGTTTGTTTGTTTGTGGGGTTTTTTGAGTTTTTTTGGTTCATGGTGTTTTGGTGCTTTGTTGTTGTTGTTGTTGGGTTTTCTTTTTTGGGGGGAGGGGTGCATTGGGTTATTTTTATTTCAAAAGCTCAATATATCACTGTATTAATTTTATTAGTACTATTTTATCACTAATTTGAGATAGTACCTTTAGCCTAAGATATCTTTTGTCCAAAGTAACTTCTTCAACCCTTTCAAGTCATAGTGCAAAAAACCTGAAAACTTTTATTATGACTTTAGATTTCTATGTTACTCTTCCAGTAGTTTTTTACTTTCACTTTCCTTATTGTATTGGTTTCAAGGTTTGAGGTCTCTCTATACATCCACTGTAACTTCCTTGGGCAGAGTAACTGACCTGGATGGGTACCGAACACCATAAAAATTTGAAGGCTGTTCTCTATATAGCATTAGGAAAGCTAAATAAATAGCTTATACTGCAGACAATTGTATGCCAGATTTAAGATTAAAAAAAAAATAATTCTGCATATTTAATCTTTGCTATTTTTCTTCTGTTCCTAAATTCCTGAGATTTTCTGCAATTTCTCTATTTGCTTTGGAGCTCTCACCCAAGAACTTCAGTCCTTACGGTCTTGCAATTTCACCCTGAGAGAAGGCAGCCAGAGACCAAACCAGTGGCAAACTTCCCTGGAGAATTCCACAGAGGCAAACACAAAAATGCTTGTAGCAACAGATGAAGCTGGAAAAGGAAAGAGAGGATTCCGTGTTGATTAAAAATATGTTGCCAGTTAGACAAGAATAATATTGGGTAATGCTTTTGTGATGTCTGCATCTTCCTTACAAATACTTGCAAGATTTAGTATAGCTGTGAGACAAAAAAGATGGGGGATTGTGGCCATAGCTGAGTCTTGCAGATGAATAGATGCTGAATGTCAGCTTAATCACATAGGAGCTCTCACAGATGCTTCTAAACCTCAATACTCTTTCAGCTCATGCATAGCTGGATCTGCACAGCTGGTAACTTTACCAAACTTCAGAGAGCTGTTTTTACCTTGGTTGTTGCAAACTGATCTAAAAGACTAAAATGTGTCTTCTATTGCAAGAAAGTTGGTATAATATTCCAAAACTGTCAGGACAATCCTACCATGTTCTTAAAGAAGACAAAAAACCACCACCACCAACAGCAAAAGAG
Source organism: Tachycineta bicolor (assembly GCA_025960845.1). Classification (NCBI taxonomy): domain Eukaryota; kingdom Metazoa; phylum Chordata; class Aves; order Passeriformes; family Hirundinidae; genus Tachycineta; species Tachycineta bicolor. Next base: position 239,361 of record JANEHK010000116.1, read on the forward strand.
AGAGAGAGAGAGAGAGAGAGAGAGAGAGAGAGAGAGAAATCTGAAACCCAAACCTCTACAAAGGCAATTGAAAACCAATAACAAAACCCCAAAGTCAAACGCATCCACCTTTCTCCAAACATATCACTCAACACCCTCCACATAATTCACAAAAACTGACAGATAAACATTTCCTTCAGTGGAGGAACCACGCAACTTGCTGCCTAACAGAAACTGAGGATCCAGTTCTTGTGAAGGTGACTGCATTGTGACTGCAATGTCTCGTTCACAAGCAGTGTCGTAATAAAACCTCTCTTTCTCCAGTTGCTGAGATCCTAAAAGTTAAAAAAAAAATTAGTTTTGCCTTTCTACTACAATGTTAGGAATTTTCTCTGAAATTAGGCTTAAGAAGAAAGAAGGGACTGATAAATTTTATAACCCTGCACGCCTGCTTCATTTAGCATGCTTCCTAAAGCAAGGAGGCATGCTTGGGGTATATAAGTGCTTTGGTAGAGGTTGGTAAGAATCTCCACCAAAACTACCTAGATGAAAATATACTCCCTCTAGCCACCCCCCTGGCTCTTGCTAGCTCAGTTATTCAGGGCTTTTAGGGAAATATATTTCAGAGAGACAGAATAAAGATTTCAAAAGAGTGGCTCTCACCCCCAGGCTTCTGTCCAAGCTTTATTCCTGATGTGATGTTCCAGGAGGCCAAGAAGAGAGAGCGAGAACCAGGAAGAGACAGGGGTATATCTAGTTTTGGGCCAAGGAAAGATATTGGCCCTGAGCCAATAGGGTCAGGAGTAGGTATGATAGGGAAGAAGGGTTAAACTACATAACACAGGCTTCAGGAGGACTCTGAGGGGAGAAACGATTCCTCAGTGGAACACAACATCTCCCCCTTTTTTGTTTAAGAACATTAGAAGAAGAACATTAGGTTACAAGGAACGTGGGTTTTCCCACCAATTACAATTGGTGGGGGAGTCAGCCTGCTTTAGGTTTGCCAACTCGATGTGGTTGACTTCTGAGGTAGAAGGTATGAGACTATTGATAGCCTTGAAGATCAAACAGCGTAGGATCCCAAATGCTATTGTTACAAGGAAAAGAATAACAAGAAATAACAAAATTGTTTTAACCATAGAAGTCTGCCACCCTGTAAGTCCCCAGCCTTTGAACAGTTCTTTGATCCAATCCTCAGATTCTTGCTTCACTTTTCCGATAAAGCTGTTCGTGCTTCGAAGGGCAGCGTGGATGTTTGGAGCTTTCGAGGTCAGGCTTAGGCAACATAGTCCTTCAAATTCCTGGCATTCATGTCCATGAAGTAATAAGAGATAATCTATAGCAGCACAGTTCTGGAGAGTGACCTGTCTGGTAATTTCCTCATCTTCTCGGAGAGAGCTGATGGCGATGGACGTTAAATTTGCCTGTTTGTCTACCCAGCACTCTAGATGGCCTAATTCACCTAGAGCTTTGGCTGCTGCGACCCACGGAAGGGACAGGGACACAACAACTCTTTTTGACTTGGCCCAATGAAGAATTTCTGAATCACAATTTAGATCCAATTGGTCAGCACTTCTCTTTAGAATTTTGTTTGCTGATTTGTGTGAGTCCATTCACCAATTAAAGTTTGGTTGGGTGTCAATACGGACAACTGCCCTATGGAAAATGGCCCTCCTAAAAGCCGAGATGGAATTCCTGCCCGTAATGGAATTCCTACCAGACAGGTGGACATCTGTTGATACAGTGGACAAACATATGTTTTCCTGCTGAAGTGTCTGTGTCAGGGTCACCCAGATGTTTTTGATGTGTCTGAGGAATGATCCTTGCTGCTCCCAGACTGTTCAGCAATAATGAGGTGACAACTTGTATGGAGTTCATCACAGGGTTGAGTGTGAGGTAGGTTTTCTCGAAAAAGAAAAACAAACATTTTTAAAACATGTTAAAAGTTTCTGTTTCTGCCAGAAGGAGTCCACATCTAGGAAGAGTCTTTTTCCTCCATCCGTCGGCATCTTCTTTTGGATGCAATGTCTACTTGCCTCTTATCCCCTTCTGCTGGAGCTGGATTTTTAGGGACAAAAGGTTTCACCCACTTCTGGGGAAACCACCAAGGGCCTGAGGGAGGGGCCACGCATGCATAGCCATGACCCCAGGTCACGAGCTCATAGGGACCTTTGGTTTCCCAAGTTTCTGGATCCCTAATCATGACCGGTGGATGCTGAGACAATTTGAACTGATTGCCACTGTTAAAATGGCGTACCACTGGTGCTGCCTCTGCTGAGGCGTAGCGACCTGGTTCAGGAACAACACGGCAGCCACACCCAGGCTGCTCGGTCCATCAGCTCACAGACACCAATGTGGTGGACGGCAAATGGCGTTTATTAACTGGTAACATGGGGTTATAAAACTTCTGTTTACTACATCACTTCCATCTGCTTACATTACAAACTATGTGTTGCTTACCTTATCAAGGACACTAAACAACTAGCTGTTGAGGGAGGGGTTCTGTCTACCCGTACAACGTGATTTCTTCCGATCGCCTGTCCCTAAATCACCATCTCCCCCCCCCACCATGACTAAGTAAAAAACCTATGAAAGGATCAATGTTATAAAAAATGCAAAAGCTGCTAACATTAGTATAATAGGATACAAAAGTGATGTAACATGTTAGAAATAAGCACACTTCATGGTAATTGCAGGTGTTCGACAAATAGGATGTCGACTTTCTCTAAACTACTTCTAACAAACAACACTAACTTATTCAAAATGCAAGGCCCAAAAATCAATGTCAGGAGTATCATGGTGAGAGGGCCTATTAAAGTGGAAACAAAGGTGGCTAGCCATGGGGACCGTTGAACCATGACTCGAACCATCCTTGCTGGGCCTCTCTCTCTCTTTTTCTCTGGGCCAGTCGTTCTCTCAGTTCGGCCATGGAGTCTTGCACAACTCCGGTATGGTCTGCATAAAACCAGCATTCTTCTCTCAAGGCGGCACACAGGCCTCCTTGCTGCATGAGCAAGAGGTCCAGTCCTCGCCTGTTCTGCAGGACAACTTCTGAAAGTGAGGAGATAGTTTCCTCCAGAGAGGAGATGGATTTTTCAGTTCTTAAGAAGTCCTCATCAATGGTCATTTGCAGCTGAGAAAGTCCTTGATGCTGGGCCACGAGAGCTGAAACACCTGTGGCTGCACCAGTGGCTCCTAGGCCAAGGAGCATTGCAATTGTTATACCTGTCAGTACTTCTCTTTTGTGGAGCTGGATGGTTTCTTCTAAAAAGCAATACATTTCTTCCTCTTGGTGACATAGAACTCTAGGAACAATTAGAACTTGGACACAAAAGTCAGCAACGTTATAGAATTTACCAAGGTACACACAGGGGGTTATTCCACATTGTTGACAGACCCACATTCCTGGTACGAACAGGACTGCCCACTTATCAGTCTTTTGGCTAGGTTGGATGAACTCAGTACAGATATTGCCCATCTGCTTTGCTAAGGTTACATTGCCAAAGCACTTGCCTTGGCCTGTGACTTGACTCAGGGTAATTTCCCTCTGGGGGGTGTCCCACCTACATTTGTGTGGATTATCTGCTGCTGAATATTCAAAAGGAGTATCAAGGGCGACGCCCTCATAAAAAGGATTATAACGTAACCAGCATGATTTTGTAAAGTTTAGGTTGGATTGGTTCAACGACAAAAAGGTAGCGTTTAACACACTAAGAAACACTAAGGATTGTAAGGAGCAGACTTAGGTTTTTGGTAAATAGTTAAAGGGCTAGTTTAGGTAGTTGTCATGACCTCGTGGGCCCATAGGCCCTCAGCCTGCGCCTGGGGGGTGATCATGGTTGGGTCTGTGCCCATGAGCCACCGCAGGCTGGAGCTGTATAGAGGATGATCTGGACCAGTGACCAGAGCTAGTTGCTTTGCACAATTATCCTCCCACTCTTGTTTAAAAACTATCATCCCCGTCCCATCAAAAATCAATCTGCAGGTTTGCTTTATGTCAAATGGGAGCATGTCATCCCCTCCGAAAACGCTATCAATGAGAGTGGAAACCATAGCTGAATTGATCCCTCTGTCAGTGATTGCTTTAACAATTGCTTGTACATCCTTAGGATTTACCGGTGAGTACTTTCTCTGGCTCCCGCCTTGCCCCCCGACTCGGACTGGAAAAGCCAGTGTGGCTGATGCACCCCAATCGCCGCATGCAATTTTTATCTTCCTCCAGTCTGGGAGAGGAGTCCCTTCTTTTTCTGACCTCTCCTCAACCCAAGTAGAAACATTGTTGTTACTGATTTTATATACTGTTACTTCCTCTTTGTCAGAGCCGAGCCAGAGCCGGCAGCAGAGGACTGGCTGTCCCAGTCCTCCGAGCTAAAGTCCGATTCAGAGTCGGAAGTCGACTGACTGGCTGCTTCCGGGCTCTGGAACCTTTTGGTCGGGCTCTGACCCCGCCCCTTTCCCTCAGGGCTGGGCCGTCCCTTCCCTCTCGGCCCCCGACCCTTTCCCTCAGGGCTGGGCCACTCCTTCCCTCTGGGCCCCCGCCCCTTTCCCTCAGGGCTGGGCCGCCCCTTCCCTCTGGGCCCCCGCCCCTTTCCCTCAGGGCTGGGCCGTCCCTTCCCTCTGGGCCCCCGCCCCTTTCCCTCAGGGCTGGGCCGTCCCTTCCCTCTGGGCTCACCCCGCCTCCTGCTGTGTGAGCTTCTTCCCTTAAAAAAATGTGTTTTAAAAGAATGTGGTTTTTGGCAAGCGTTCTGATTAGCTTTAATTCCCCCTTTGAGTTCCCCCCCTTTCTCCTGCTCACGCGCATCCACGTTATGAAAAAGACTGTCTTTGTTCTCGCTGGCCACGGGCGCGCTATATAAAAGACCTTCTTTGTTTTCTGCAGCCACATTCCCGTTATCTAATAAACATTTCTTGTTCAGTCTAACTGCATTCCTGCTCTCCCCCAGGGATTCAGCACAACCTTGTGTCACATAAGGTGGGGGTCTCTCTCCAGCAGTTTCTGACAGTATTTCAGCGGCAGCCTTTCTGGCTTCTTTGGCTAAACCATCCCAAAATGATTGTGCCTGCCCTTTTCCCTCAGCAGGTGGACCTGGGCTTGAGGGTTTTGGAGAGAGCCTTTGCCCCTGCAAGTCTGTGCACTTGGCAGAACCAACCTTAACAACAGCCTGAACACTGTCGTTAACCTTCAGATTGCATTCTTTCACGGTCTGACAATCTTCTGTAAAAGCTTGTGTTGCAGCTCCTACACCCAGCTGCAGAGTAAATCACAAACAATTCTGTGCAGCTTTCCATGTCTCCTGCTCTTGCAGAGCCTTTTGCAAAGCCTGCACAACTTTTCCCCATAATTTAAGATTTTTCCCTGAACCAGAAGACATTGTCTCCTCAGCCAGAGGTTTTGTATATTTTTCCCATATTTCTGGTTGGAGAATGTCCATCAGTCAGTCTATGACCCCAAGTTGCAAAAGCCTCGTCACTGCGAGGGTAAAATCTTTTGCTTTACAATCAATCCCCCATTGCTTATGAATCTGAGATGAGACCTTCGCGAGAGCTTCCATCCTCCTCCCGCTGGTCCGGGGCGTCCCCCCCACCAAGCTGGTCCCGCCGCTTGGCTGCCATTCACCTGTCCAGGTGATTCCCATTTTCCCGGGCGATGTCCTGGGGTTTCAGCACCACTTGCTGCCTCCACTGAGGCATAGCGACCTGGTTCAGGAACAACACGGCAGCCACACCCAGGCTGCTCGGTCCATCAGCTCACAGACACCAGTGTGGTGGACAGCAAATGGCGTTTATTAACTGGTAACATGGGGTTATAAAACTTCTGTTTGCTACATCACTTCCATCTGCTTACGTTATAAACCACGTGTTGCTTACCTTATCAAGGACGCTAAACAACTAGCTGTTGAGGGAGGGGTTCTGTCTACCCATACAACGCGATATCTTCCAATCGCCTTTCCCTAAATCACCCACACACTGGTGGACTTGTGGTGGTGCAAGAATTGTTTTATCAAGTTCTTAAGTAATTTTGTAAGTTTTATAGGAAATTTTATGTTATGGTTCATTCCACTGTGTCCCCAGTTCTGTAATGGTTCCTCCCCTATGAGTTTTCTGTATAGCAAGGTGTTTCATGTCAATCATCCCACCTCCCCACCTGTCCTTGTCAATCCCCTCTCCCCGCCCACTCTGGGGCATCCTGTTTGTCACTTCGGGAACCCTCCCCAGGCTCGGGAAATTCCCAGGAGAGGCGTCAAGTGATAGGCTGGTGCCTGGGAAATCCCCTTTTCCCCTCCTGTGGAGTGGTCCTGTGTTTACAAGTGCACACCTGCTCTTATCCCCCCGAATTCCCTGATTCGCTAACCTGTTGTTGCCACCCCTGAATCCTCCCCTGTTTATAAGTTTGGGGAGGGAAATTCAAAGGGGCTTTTTTTCTGGGCAATTTGAAGAGTGGCGGAGCTCCCACTGCTCTGACCCGAATAAACCATCATTAAACCTGCCTAAGAAAGAGTCACCTTTTGTCCACCACCTCAGTCATGACGCAGTTAAGGCCAGTCACCAGTGAGAAGCTGAGTCCCGCAAGAAAAAGTTGCTGGCTTGCAAACCCGACCGAAAACGCTTTGGCTGCTGTGCAGATCTGAGCCAGCCAGTGGTCCACGCCTGCCCAGCATGGAGGGACACAGCCTCATGGACTCATATTTTCAAATGAACAGTTCAGAAAACTGATGGTAAGCATGGCTTTGCAGAGTTTCTCATGTGGAGACATCCACACGGTTGTACTACTCTGTCTAGCCAGGACCTGTTCGAGCGTCTGATGTGCTTGCTCAACCACAGCTTGACCTGTGGGGGAGTGAGGGATGCCAGTTTTATGTTCCACTCCCCACTGCTGGACAAACTCCAGAAACTCCTTGGATGCACATACTGGGCCGTTATCAGTTTTGATTTCTTTTGGAATCCCCAACCATGAAAAAGCTTGTATTAGGTGTTTCTTGGCATGTTCAGTCGTTTCCCCTGCATGGGCAGAGGCATACACTGTGCCTGAATGTGTCTCAATGCTTACATGAACATATTTGAGGCGTCTAAAACTAGGAATGTGTGTGATGTCTGTCTGCCACACCTCACAACTGCCAAGGCCCTGGGGTTTAACTCCCATACCCATCGATGGCATCGCTTGGACCTGGCAGAGGTGGCCACAATGGCTTGAGCCTGGCTCCATGTTAGCTGGAACTGATGGATCAGGCCTGGCACATTCTGATGGTATTGTTGGTGACTCAGCTTTGCCTGTTGGAAGATATCAGGGAGACATGCTTTTTCAACAGGTGCAGCAAAGGAATCTGCCTGACAATTCCCCTCTGCAATTTCACCTGGCAAATCAGTGTGTGATCTTACATGCATCACATAGAACAGATGTTCTCAATGAGAAATTAAATAAATTAGCTTTAAAAGCAATCTGAAGAGAGGTTCATTGTAATTTCTTTGAGCACAGCCTGCTCTGCTCTGGACACTACCTCCGCCACGTAAGCAGAATCTGTTACCAAATTAATTGGTTCCAAGAACTTCTCAAAGGCTCTTACCACTGCAGCCAGTTCAGCCACTTAGGGGGATCCCTCTGCAAACTCTACATCAGCTTCCCAACGCTGAGTCTGAGGATTTCTCCAAGTCATCACTGACTTGTGGGAAGCCCCGGATGCGTCCGTGAACACTGTGAGAGCCTTGAGTGGTCTCCGACTCCTCTTCTCACAAGGAATGAGGTGGAATTCCTCACTGAGCAACTTGTGAAATGGGGCATGGACTGATATTTGTCCCCTGTAGCTGTCCAGAGATAACTGGATACTGGCACTGCTCTGGAGCAAATGCTCAAACATCTCTTTGGTCAATCTCTTGGGAGAGTTCCTTCTCTCCTTAGAAAGTTTGACCGGAAGGTGAATACATGTAAAGTCACAATCAGCTAGTTCACACAATCTCATCCTTGCCTTCCAAATCAGTTGAGCTATCAACTCTTGTGGCGCAGTGATAGTCTTGGATCTTTGGTGGGAGAGGAAGACCCACTCTATGATCAAAACTGAATCTCTCTGCCCCTCGATCCATTGAAAAATCAAACCATGCAAATGTGGCAGTTTTCCTAGAACAATGAATTGGAAAGGTATGTTTGGCTCACATCAATGAGCCTGCCTCTCTGATAAGGCCTTCTGTACCTTTTTGATTGCTGTCTTTGCCTCTGGGGTTAGTTCCCTGGGAAAAACCAGCTCCCTCTCCCCATTCAGAAAATGAAGAGAGGGTCTTAATTTGTGAGGCCTAGCCATGGTCTTAGCCAATTCAAAGACCCACACAAGGAGTGGAGATCTGCTAGGGTTTTGGGATTACATTCCATTTCCAGTTTCTGCAGAACAATGGTCCTTGCAGCTATCTGTAGACCCAGGTACTTCCAAGGTGGCATCCTTTGAACCTTTTCTTCCTGCAATTGAAATCCAGCAGAGGTTAAAACCTTAACCACTAGGTCAAGCATGTGTTGGAGTATAGAGTCATTGGGGGCACACACGAGTAGATCATCTACGTAGTGAAGGATGATGGCATCCTTTCTCTTGGCATGTACCGATGGCAGTAATGAGGCTACGTACTGTTGGTATATGAAAGGACTAGATTTCAGACCTTGGGGAAGTACTTTCCAGTGATATCTCTTCATTGGGGCTTCTCGATTAATGGTAGGAACTGAGAATGCAAACCATGGGGCATCTTCTGGGTGTAGAAGAATTTGGAAGAAACAATCTTTGATATCTAGAATAGCCAATTGCCAGTCTCGAGGGAGCATTGTTGGAGAAGGCATCCCTGGTTGGAGGGGTCCCATGTCCTCTATAATTTTATTTATTTCTCGGAGGTCAAGGAGAAACCTCCACTTGTCCTTTCCCGGTTTCTTTATTACAAAGACTGGGAAATTCCAAGGGCTTGTTGTCTCTTCTTGGTGACCTTGAGCCACCTGCTCCTCCACAAGCTCCTCAAGCACCCTGAGCTTCTCTTTGCTCAATGGCCACTGTGCTACCCATCTTGGGTTATTGTCCAACCGCTTTAGTTTGTGGGTAGGGCACTCCACAGCGGCTATTTCCAAAAATCCTGGGGTGTCTTAGGAATGACCAATTGGACTCCCCACTGTGACATGGTGTCTCTCCCTCGTAAGGGAACCTTATATTCAGCAACGAATGGATGGACATTTGCCAATTTCCTGTCAGGTCCCTAAATTTGCACTATGATTTTTGAGATTTTTGCCATTGTGACTCCTCCTACGCCCTGAAGTTTGCCTGCCACAGGTTGCAACTCCCAATGTGATGGCCACATGCTCTCAGGTATAACGGTAATGTGTGCACCAGAGTCAAGCACCCCCTCCACATGGAGGCGGTCTGACCCAAGGGCTAAGTTACATGCCAGATAAGGTTTGTTCTCCCCTACCACCTCCACCCAGTAGACTTCCGGTGATTTTCCATCCGCTAGGATCTCTGCCGGAACAGGAATGGCCTGGGCAAGAACTTGCCCCTCTACCAGGTAGAATGGTGGGTGCATGCAACGTGCCAACAGCATGAGGTCTGTTACCTTTCCCTTAATGATCATGGGAGCTACCTCAACCTCCAAGGGTGTGTATGTTGTGTCCCCAATAACGAAATACTCACTGTTTGGTTCCATGTGGTTAACCTTCATGTTCTGAGAAAAGTTTTTCAGGTCCACTGTAATTACTGTCCAATCAGTAGATCTGAATGAAAACCTCTGGTAGTCATGAGCCTATATCGGCATTGCGGCTGCCATACCTTGTTAGCTGAACATTTGACATTTTTATTTTTTTGTACCCCACACCCTGTGACCTGCTCTCCCCCTTTTTTGTTAAGAGAGAGACATTTGCCAGGGTATGGCCTTGTAAATTTCTTTCTTGGCACATCAAGGAGATAAAATCTGGACCATGCTGTGAATTCAGGTTTTTTCGATTTTTGGACTTGTATTTCTGGTTTTGTGGGCAGGTTTTGGCGAAGTGTCCTGGCCTTTTACAGCAGTGGCAGATGATGTGCTGCAGCTGGTCTGATGACATTGGTTGCCTCCTTGCTCCTGGTGCTGCAGCTGCCACAGGCTTTGAGTGTGTCAGTCCTGGATTCCTTTCAGGTGCACTGAAAAGTTCTGCTCTCCTGGTACAGGCTTCTATCATCTGTGCGAGACTAGGCGATGGGTCAAGGGGAGGGCTAAGAATGATTCTACAACAGGTCTCATTAGCGTTCCTCTGAGCCATCTCCTTAATCAATTCTGCCTGTACCACTGGGTCTTGCACTTGTCTTTCCACTTGAGTTCTCAGACAATCCACAAACTGCAAGAAATTCTCTGAAGGAAACTGTTTAATGTTTACATATGTCTTGGTTTGAAAAGACAGGTGTCTGCTATGGAGAGGCAGGCCTCTCTAGGAATAAGAAATTTAAATCCTTCCCTCCATGTTATTATAATTAGGAAGATTAAAAAAAAAACTTTTCAGTCAGAGCTATGAGGAAGGGAATAACAGTCCTTTACTAGTAACTATAACAGGACAGACAAACAACAACAGCAATTATAATAATAGTAAAACAGAACCTAGAACCCCGAGGGCAAACGATGGAAACTCCGGCGCTGATGGCTGGAAGCTGGAAGCGGTGGATTGTCCTCGGCAGGCAGGGGGCTGCCCTGGCAGGCAAAGTGGACAGTGCTGAAGAACCAGCAGCGGCTGGACCCGGGCTGACCCAAAATCCAGCAGGGCAGCGAAGAAACTCCGAATTCCTGGGTGCTCCAACAGATGGTAGAATTCCCAGGACCAGACTCCTCCGTTAACTGTGGACTCCACTCAGCTACCAGTCACCTGACCGTGCTCCCCGGAAACTGAGAGCAGTGAGCTCCCCACCCTCAGCTCTCCAGGAGCTTTTTCCTCCCCCAAATCTAAGTGATCAGCTCCCTTTGTCCGGATCAAGCACCCTTTAACTATCAATATTTAGTCTCCTAGCAACTTATGGGGGGCAAAAAATTCTACAGGAAACTTAACCCTCAACATTAGCCACCCCAAATTCTTTCCCATACTAACATATTATATTGGATTTAAGCCTTTAAATGATATACATATATATATATACATGTGAATATAAATACAGACACAGTCACAGTGTTCACTGGAAAACAAGGTCCCCTTGAGGTATGCAGCAGGTCTCTCCATCCTTTTGTATCACCCACCATGTGCAGCCAGGTCCCTGAGCAAAAACAACCCCATGAGCAGGATTGCCTTTGCTGGAGGCAGAATTAATCCAAACAGTTTTTCCCAGCATTCCTCTCATGTGTACTACTGGAACCTTATCTCCATCTCTTGTTCTCAGGGGCACAGATTGGGCAGGGCCTGCTCGGTTGGTGGAACCTCGAGTGTTCACTAACCAGGTGGCCTTTGCTAAATTAATCTCCCAGTTCTTGAAAGTCCGCCCACCCAGTGCCTTCAAAGTGGTTTTAAGCAGGCCATTGCATCGTTCAACTTTCCCGGCTGCTGGCGCATGATAAGGAATATGGTCCACCCACTCAATGCCATGTTCTGTAGCCCAGGTGTTTAAAAAGCTATTTTTGAAATGAGTCCTGTTGTCAGACTCAATCCTCTCAGGAGTACCATGTCTCCAAAGAACTTGCTTTTCAAGGCCCAGGATGGTGTTCCGGGCAGTAGCGTGGGGCACAGGGTAGGTCTCCAACCATCCAGTGGTGGCTTCCACCATGGTCAACACATAGCGCTTGCCTTGGCGGGTTTGGGGAAGGGTGATGTAGTCAATCTGCCAGGTGTCCCCATACTTATACTTGGACTATTGCCTACCGTACCATAGGGGCTTCACCCGTTTCGCCTGCTTGATTGCAGTGCACATTTCACAGCCATTGATAACCTGAGAAATACTGTCCATGGTTAGATCCACCCCTCAGTCTCGTGCCCAGTTATAGGTGGCATCTCTGCCCTGATGACCTGATGAATCATGGGCCCATCGAGCTAGGAACAATTCTCCCTTGTGTTGCCAATCTAAGTCTATCTTTGACACCTCTACCTTTGCAACTTGATCTACCTCCTCGTTGTTTGGGGGCTCCTCATTAGCCCAACTCTTGGGGACATGGGCATCTACATGACGGACTTTCACAGGTAGCTTCTCTATCCGAGTGGCAATGTCCTTCCACTCATCTGCAGCCCAGATTGGCTTTCCCCTACGCTGCCAATTGGCCTTTTTCCACCTGTCCAGCCAACTCCACAGAGCATTGGCCACCATCCACGAATCAGTGTAGAGGTATAGCTTTGGCGACTTCTCTCTTTCAGCAATGTCCAGGGCCAGTTGAACAGCTTTGAGTTCAGCAAGTTGGCTTGACCCACGTTCTCCTTCAGTGGCTTGTGCAACCTGTCGTGTGGGGCTCCATACGGCTGCTTTCCACTTCTGGTTCATCCCTATGATGTGGCAGGAACCATCAGTGAAAAGAGTGTAGTGTGTTTCTTCTGCTGGCAGTTGGTTGTATGGTGGACACTCTGGCACGCATCACTTGTTCCTGCTCCTCTTCATCTGTGAAACCAAAGTTTTCACCTTCCGGCCAGTTTGTAATTATCTCCAAAATCCCAGGGCGATTTGGGTTTCCAATGCGGGCATGCTGAGTGATGAGGGCAATCCATTTGCTCCACGTGGTGTCGGTGGCATGATGGGTGGAAGGAACCTTTCCTTTAAACATCCACCCCAGCACCGGTAGTCGAGGTGCCAACAGGAGTTGTGCTTCTGTGCCAGTCACCTCTGAGGCAACTTGAACTCCTTCATAGGTGGCCAAGATTTCCTTCTCTGTTGGAGTGTAGCTGGCTTCGGATCCTCTGTAGCTTCAGCTTCAGAATCCCAGTGGTCGGCCCCGAGTCTCTCCAGGCACCTTCTGCCAAAGGCTCCAGGACAGGCCATTTTTCCCAGCTGCTGAGTAGAGCACATTCTTCACATTTGGTCCTGTCCTGACTGGGCCAAGGGCTACTGCATGAGCGATCTCCTGCTTGATCTGGGCAAAGGCTTGTTGCTGTTCAGGGCCCCAGTGGAAATCGTTCTTCTTGCGGGTGACCAGGTAGAGAGGGCTCACAATCTGTCTGTACTCAGGAATGTGCATCCTCCAGAATCCTATAGTGCCTAGAAAAGCTTGTGTTTCCTTCTTGCTGGTCAGTGGAGACATTATGGTGATCTTATTGATTCCCTCAGTGGGAATCTTCCACCGTCCATCTTGCCACTTTACTCCCAGGAACTGGATCTCTCGGGCAGGTCCCTTGACCTTGCTCTGCTTGATGGAAAAAACAGCTTTCAGGAGAATCTGGATGATCGTCTCTCCTTTCTCAAACACTTCCATTGCCATGTTCCCCCACACAATGATGTCATCGATGTACTGTAGGTGCTCCGGAGCCTCACCCTTTTCCAGTGCAGCCTGGATCAGTCCATGGCAGATGGTGGGGCTGTGTTTCCACCCCTGGGGCAGTCGGTTCCAGGTATACTGCACGCCCCTCCAGGTGAAAGCAAACTGAGGCCTGCATTCTGCAGCCAGAGGAATGGAGAAAAATGCATTAGCGATGTCAATAGTGGTGTACCATTTTGCTGCCTTGGACTCCAGCTCATACTGGAGTTCCAGCATGTCCGGCACAGCAGCACTCAATGGTGGAGTCACTTCGTTCAAGGCACGGTAGTCCACAGTCAATCTCCATTCTCCGTCAGACTTGCGCACGGGCCAGATGGGGCTGTTGAAGGGTGAGTGGGTTTTGCTGACCACCCCTTGGCTCTCCAGCTCACGGAACATCTTGTGGATGGGGATCACGGCATCTCTAGTTGTCCAATACTGTTGGCAGTGCACCGTCGAGGTGGCAACTGGAACTTGTTTCTCTTCTACCTTTAGAAGTCCTACTGCAGATGGGCTCTCCGACAGTCCAGGCAAGCTATTCAACTTCTTAATGCCCTCTGCCTCCACAGCTGCTATTCCAAAAGCCCACCTGAGTCCTTTAGAGTCTTTGTAATACCCATTCCGGAGGAAGTCTAGGCCCAAAATACACGGGGCCCTTGGGCCAGTCACAATTGGATGTTTCTGCCACTCCTTCCCGGTCAGGCTCACCTCGGCTTCCAACAGAGTCAATTCCTGTGATCTCCCCGTCACCCCGGCAATGGAAATAGGTTCTGTCCCCACATATTCCCATGGTATCAGGGTACACTGTAAACCAGTATCAACTAAAGCTTCATATTTCTGTGGCTCTGATGTGCCAGGCCATTGGACCCACACCATCCAATAGACCCGGTTTTCCCGTGCCTCTCCCTGGCTAGAGGCAGGGCCCCTCTAGCACCGGTCATTATTCCCTTCCTGGGCATACATGGTAGAGGTTCCTTCACAGGGATCTGACGTATCTTCCTCACTTCTATAATACCTGGCAGCCTGGTCATGGGATGCTGAGGCTACCTTCATCTTAGTGGAACCCCCTCGGTTAGTGTTTCTCTCCTTGAGCTTACACACCCGTGCTGCCAGGGCAGAAGTGGGCTTCCCATGCCACCTTCTCATGTCTTCCCCATGGTCACACAGAAAGAACCACAGGTCAGCTCGTGGGGTGTACCCTCTCTCTCTAGCTGGGGGCCGTTGAGCTCTGACTCTGGGGCCTGTAACTTGCACTGGTGCCATATGGGAACTGTTCCTCCTCATCTCCTCCCTCACCTCCCTCATCTCCTCTGTCACCTCCTCCATCTTCTCCCTGAGTTCCTTAGCCACGGCAGAGACCTGAGCCTGCATTGGGCCACTGATCATACTCTCATAATTTCTAAGCTTGTTCGCTACAGAACCCACTGTCTCTCGGTTGTTATCAGGATTAATTGTTGCAATGAATGTGGCGTATTTAGATGGTCCTAGAGTTGCCAGATTCCACAGCATTTGCCCTGTGCACCTGACTTTGTCAGGGACATTATCATGCTGTCCACCCCTCCCAAAGAGTACCTCCAGTACTGCCACTTCTCTCAGCTGTTGGATCCCTTCCTCAAGGGTCTTCCAGCACATTCTATGATGGTGCTCCTGCATTCTGTCTCTGTGGACAAACCTCTCCCTTACACTCATTAAAAGCCACTCCCAAAGGGAAAGGGGCCCTGGCTCCCTTACGAATACCTGATTCACACCTGAGTCCTGGGTCAAGGGTCCCAAATTCCTTGCCTCACTACTATCTAGTTGCACACCTGTACCTATAAGGTCCCAGACCCGAACTAACCAGGCTGCATAAGCCTCATGTCCCCGCCGTGCAAGATCTTTTTGCAGATTACAGAGACTTTTATATGTCAAGGACTCAGTGATGATCTCAACCTCTGATTCCTCCGCGGGTTGTGAGGGCCCTCCTTTCTTATCCTTGTTGCCTGGGTGCTCTGATTTCACCTTATACTTCTTTGTTTCCACAGGGGCAGCTGCTGCTGGCTGTGGCTGCCCCTGTGGTTCAGCTGGAACCTGGACGGATGTAACGTCTGTGGGTTCTGCTGAACCATCAGAATATCCTTTGTCGGGGCAGGGCTCGGGTTTCCCAGCAGCTGGAGCTAATGAGGCTACTACAGGGGAAAGGTACTCCCTCAGCATCTCACCTATCTCTTTCACCAAATCAGGGTGGTTTATTCCTGAGGCAGGCTGTGGGGTGGGGTCAGGCTGTGGGGCAGTATACTTATTCTCTAGGGTAGGTATCAGGGTGGTTATCCAGGTCAGTATCCCCTTATCTCTAAATGCTAAACAGAACAGGCATACCAGCAACACCAGCCACTGTATGACATCATTAATATTCAGAGACTTGAACCCTTCAAAGACTAGTGGGGTAGGCCCAAAAAACTGGGTGAAAGGTTGTGGAAAAATTTCCCCTGGTGTCATTTCTTCACAGTAGGTACCATTGTTAAAGTAACCCCAGAAACACACAGTTAGTGTATGATAGCCCTGAATCCATGTGCCTGCCTTCCAGAGGAAATTAAAAATCCACGAATTCCTCACATCGTTAACCCATATAGCAAACTGGATGACAGCCACAGTAGCCTTAGTTACAGGGCCCATGTTTAGAAAAGGGCCTGCAAAAGGGAGAAATACGGTCACCACCACATGTCACCCAAACCAGGTTAAGCCAGACCACATGATATCCAGTACACAACAATGTAGGCACTTAAGAACTGGTATTCCTTTTTCTCTCAATGCCCTCGTGCCCCACATTGTGCGCCAAATTCTGTCTTGGTTTGAAAAGACCGGGGTCTGCTATGGAGAGGCAGGCCTCTCTAGGAATAAGAAATTTAAATCCTTCCCTCCGTGTTATTATAATTTGGAAGATTAAAAAAGAAACTTTTCAGTCAGAGTTATGAGGAAGGGAATAACAGTCCTTTACTAGTAACTATAACAGGACAGACAAACAACAACAGCAATTATAATAATAATAAAACAGAACCAAGAACCCCGAGGGCAAACGGTGGAAACTCCGGTGCTGATGGCTGGAAAGTGGTGGATTGTCCTCGGCAGGCAGGGGGGTGCCCTGGCAGGCAAAGTGGGCAGTGCTGGAGAACCCGCAGTGGCTGGACCCGGGCTGACCCAAAATCCAGCAGGGCAGTGAAGAAACTCTGAATTCCTGGGCACTCCAACAGATGGTAGAATTCCCAGGACCAGACTCCTCCGTTAACTGTGGACTCCACTCAGCTACCAGGCACCTGACCGTGCTCCCCGGAAACTGAGAGCAGCGAGCTCCCCACCCTCAGCTCTCCGGGAGCTTTTTTCCACCCTCAAATCTAAGTGATCAACTCCCTTTGTCCGGATCAAGCACCCTTTAACTATCAATATTTAGTCTCCTAGCAACTTATGGGGGGCAAAAAATTCTACAGGAAACTTAATCCTCAACAACATAACTGGTCTTTATCTCAGATGTTGGAACCTGATAAAAAGTCTTTTCTGCAACATTACAGATCTTATCTAAAACAAACTTGGATAACAATAGGGTCTGCTCCTCCAGAGCAGTATAATCACCTTCACCACACAGATGGTCATGCGTGATGTCATTGTAATCACTGTCCTGAGCATCAGGAGTTTGCTGAATTTCCTGCAATACTGTTTTCAAAGCTTTTTTCCGTAATCCTTCCCATAGGTCATACTCTGAAGGAGTTAATAGGCATCTGAATAAATCTTTAATGTCACTGGGCACCATCTTGTTTGAATTGAAAGCAGCTTTCATCATGCCCTTAAATATTTCACTGAATCTCCCAAATTGCTTCTGCATTTTACAAAGCTCTTTTTTATCTTCGTATGTAAAGGTGTGATACTCTCTGCAAATATGTCTTTTGCCTACATAGACAACAGGAGCTACAGATGGCATGTTTCCTGCTCATTATTCTGAGCTGCTAAAAATCCTGCTGCTTCTCCATTGCCCAGGCAGCCAGAGGGTGTTGTCCCCCCACCTCTCTGGGGTCCAGCAACAGGCAACTCCTCCCTCCTCCCCTGGGGCCCCAGGTTAAGCTGGTCCTTAGCCCTTGCAGCCGGGGGCCCACTCCCCCACCTCTGCTGCGGGCTGGCAGCCGCCCCTCACTGTCTTTCCCCCAGACACGATGGGACTGGTGATTGCAAGGGACCCTCCCCCTCCCCTTTCACGCAGCTGCTGGGAGGGAGGGGAGGCACTGGGGGGAAGGGTGGCGTGGGGGACTTGGTAAGAGATATGGAGTCAGGGTGGGGACTGGGGGGAAGAAGGGATAGCGGGAAGGACGAGGAATACAATGGCATCCGCCATCAGGGTTGACCGCGTGGTGCGGGTCTCCAGGGACTCACTTACGCGACCAGAGCCCCGAGAGGAAAACACTGCATCTTGCTGGGGAAAAACAGGTGGGAGAGGAGGGTATAAGGAAAATGGGTGGGTTTGAGGAGCAGAATTCAGCATGGAATCAGGAAAACACTGCTTCTCGGGAATGGGGAATTGCCGAGAGGATTTGCATGACTGACTGCTGTTTTCTGCTTCTAACAACTTCTTGTGTACTTGTAAGAATATTGGAATAAATAAAGAAATTTTGTTTTCCCCATTTTCAACCTTTAAAGTTATTAATTTTCCATGAAACAATTTATATCTTGTAAAGCAATATCTGGAATCTCCGCTGACAGCCAGCAGATATATTTTGTTAAGAGCTTATCTGAAAACTTTAGATCTGTTGAAATGTTTCTAAGTTATTAAAAGCACTCTTTTGATTAATCGATAAACGTATGCCCATGTTTCTGATGTTTTAAAAGGCAAACTGTTTGAAAATCTAACCCCGATGTGAAAAACGAAAGACGCCGCGTCCCGCTCGTCCCGCGGTAAGAGGCAAGGCGGGCTGACCGCGGCTCGGGGCGGCCGTCTCTGGCCGCTTCTCCCATCTGCGGGGACACGGGTCGGGGGGCTGTCCCGGCGCTGGCCTCTGTCCCGGGACCTTCCCCTAGCTAGTCCACCCGAAAACCACACAGTTTCCCCTGGTACAGAACACCAGCCGTTCTGCAGAGGAGAAAAAAAAAAAAAAAAACAAAAAACAAAACAAAAAAAAACCCCAAACCCAACGGCGTTTCGCAAATACGCTGTGGCTCAGGGTCCTAGTGCCCTCCCATTATTAAACTATAGGGATCTTAGCGGACCCTGGGGCACGTGTTGCAACGTCAGGGTTTTCCATCTAAAGGTTGACTCACTTGTAGTAAAAGCAAACTCCCGACCTTCCTAGCACCCCCCAGCTGTGCAAAAACAGTTGATAGGGACTAGGTAGTTGTACCTCCCAAACAGCTTTTTTTAACCCCTTAAATAGGGAGTCATGCTTCATGTGTGGGCTTATTAATATTTCATACCAAATCCATGTTGGGGGCCAACTGAAAATATACTTCCCTCTAGCCACCCCCCCAGCTCTCGCTAGCTTAGTTATTCAGGGCTTTTAGGGAAATACATTTCATAGAGACAGAATAAATATTTCAAAAGAGTGGCTCTCACCCCCCAGCTTTTGTCCAAGCTTTATTCTCAATGTGATGTTCCAGGAGGCCGAGGAGAGAGAGAGAGAACCAGGAAGAGACAGGGGTATATCTAGTTTTGGGCCAAGGAAAGATATTGGCCCTGAGCCAATAGGATCAGGAGTAGGTATGATAGGGAAAAAGGGTTAAACTACATAGCACAGGCTTCAGGGGGATTCTGAGGGGAAAAACCATTCCTCAGAATGTAGAGCACAACCCCTAGCTAGTTGCTGTTGCAGTTATTGGTAGCTGCCTAAGTAACAAAAACTTGTTCCCCTACAACTGCAAAAAATCCTCAGATGGATGTCTACACAAGAGTCCTTCCATGCACAGGCATATGCTAATCAAACCTCCTGGCTGACTGTGGGAAAGATGTGCATTGCACCTTTCAGAGGTGGCTGGTGGGTGCAGGTAAAAAGGGGAAAATTTTTGCCTATAGTTTTCTAACATATGCTTTATGCGTTAACTACTGGAGTACTTAGAAAGTACTGTCAACTCCTTGGGAGCTGGAGTCCACAGTATCTGGAACATATCAGACCCTGACTACTTTACAGTACAGCTTTTCAGGCCAGAGTTACTTAGCCACATAAGTACAGAAGCAAACCAGCATTTGTTCATGTACATATAAAGAAGCATGCTTTTTCCTCTCAGCCCACATTTACTACTGATGCTTTGATTTCTTCTCCATATAATGCAGTATTAGCTATCCATTCTGTTTTTCAGTGTGTGTGTGTTCACTGGTATGGTATGACATCTCAACCCACCCTGCTTAGAGATCACAGAAGACATGAAGACTAGGTAATGAATGGGATGTAAATTGTGCAGTTGTCTTTACCCTGACAACAACAAAGTCAAAGATTCTCATTTCTTCCTACCTCATCTCAACTCTACCAGATACCTCAAATTTGTGCTTTCATAGAAGAAAGTCAACACTATAGCAGTTCCCTCCTAGACACTTATATTCAATAAACATGCATTTAATAACCATGTATTCAGATATTTCATTGCACACACATGACTGAAGAAAAAAGTAATTTTCAACCTTTTGTGCACATTTTGGCAGCCATGTCCATGACTTACTATTTTGCTAAGTCCACAGTTCTTAGTTACTAATCACCTGTTATTCCAAACCACAGGACGTACATTGCATTTATATGTGCAGGAAATAAAACATACCAAAATTCTCCTCCCAAAAAACAGTTAGCATTATTTCTTCAGTAGAATAAAAATGTTACTTTGTAACATTTAAACTTGTCACATTTAAATTTGTAAATGTTACTTTGGCACATCAGTTATCAAGTTTCCTCTTTAGGACCTTTTTTCCACAACAGCTTTTACTAAAGTCCATTAAATGTGAACACCTGTCCAGCTTTTATTTGCCATGGACTGGAAAAAAAAAATTGACTGGATAATGTTATGTGAAAAATAATTTTAGGGAGATGCCAATAAATAAATCAAATTCTTGGTGAATATATAATACACCCTGATTTTCCTACACACTTCAAAGTTTTAATGCTGTTAGCCGGACTTAGTATTAATCTTTGTACACAGTACATTTCTTGGTGTAAGTTTGAGGAGAAATATTGCCTTCTTTGTGTTGGTCTTAAAAGACTCCAGGTATAACTCCTAAATCCATATACCAGTACAGAAATAGCCAGCTTAGTTTTAGAGCTTGGAGAATGCATTAGCTTCTACGAAATTTGTTGATACTTCACATATTGTAATATTAATAAAGTACTTCGCTTCCCTAAACAGCAGCACACCCCCCTGAATTCTGAACATACTGTCTGCTTAAACTAATTATTATATGTGTTTTGTAAACAGGTGACTGCTGTCTGTGGTGTAAGCAGAAATACTACTGTCCATTTTGATCAGCTTCCACTCCAATATAATTCACTGCACTATCCAAAAAACTAAAACTGAACTGTAATTGCATCATCTGCTACTGCTTTTGCAGATACTGAGTCTCCATTGTGTGCATCTCATTTCACAGAGATGTAGTAAAGAAAATAGGAAGGGATAGGATGGATGGTGCTGTGTTTTTGTTTTCTCCAAAACAAATCCAGGACATGCAGCACTGCAAGAGGCAGAGTTGCTTAGTACTACAACTCATAAGGAAGACAGACATCCTTCTGTATGATCTCTTGAAATGAGAACTTCTGACTGCTGTCAAGATTAGTTGCAATAAGAGAAAAAATCAGCTGTCGTTTGCATCACTTCAATGAACCTTGGAGGTAAATACCTGAGTGATGAGTAACAGAAAACAAAAGGAAAAATTCAGACCTTAGCAATAAGCTGAAATTTGACATGAAAATAATTCTGACAGAATTATTATATTTTCTGACAATGAAATGGAGTTTCTCTCAAATGTGATTGAAGGCCAAGGTGATATAATTGAATCCACTTGTGTTGCAGAGTTGTTTGTTTTTTAAATTACATTAATGCTAAAAGGAAAATATGGAGTTCATATTAAGTACATACATAAAAAAGAATGTAAAGTGTCTTATTGCAAAGCAAATTCAAGTATCATACTGCAAAATAAATATCAACTTCAGTCTCCGTTGTAGAGAGTAGCTCTCTACTTCTCCTGTGAAGCATTACTCTGGCAGCTGGAGAGCAAGATACAAGGCTGACCACAGCCTCGTAATAGCCAAAAATTAAGGTGGAGATCCAAAGCATGGAGCAACTGTGCTTGTTCTTCTTGTGGCCTCCTATCCCCTGATATATTGGTCTCACAGGAAGCTCAACCAGTATCACGTGTCTCTAGAGACACTCAGTCTTGTGCTCTTTAGTGCCTGACACCAGTACAGAATAGAATATCTCAGGCTTATTTCTTTCAAAATTGTGTGAATTTAACCAGAAATTTCTTTTAAATTTAAGTGAATCCCACTTAAAATGAAAAGCAGTGTTTTTTAGTTCCTAAGCTCTGCTTCAGAAGAGACATGGACCAAAATCTTTAAAGAGGTCTTCCTTTTTCTCTGTGCTTCTTATATAAGATAATGAAGAAAAGGTAACTGAATGCTTTCAGACATGAGACCTTTGGGAAGAAGGAGGCAGGGAAAAGAAGGAGAGCAAAACCAAAGGAGATTCATCTTAGCACTACAATTCTGAAATTGCACCTCAAGAAGTATGGGTCAGACATACTACATTTCTTACACAGGTGCAAAGATCACATATTCTAAAATATATACTAATTAATGAATGTTATTCTGTCTTGCTAAACAAATAACTACCTTAGTCCAAACTTCTTTGAGCAATGATATTTCTAGCCATGATGACACTGGAATAAAAATTCATTTCTGGATGCACTGGCAGTGAGTTCCTTTGGGAACTGTCTTTTAGCATAAACTAGACTTTTTTTTCCCCCAGTACCACTAAATAGTGGAGGATCCTTGTGATGTGTTAAGCCTTCCACCACTTCACAGTAGGCAGCTAGAATAAGAAACACATACTGAGTAAATTCTTCCTTAGCACAAAGCAGAAATATAGTCTCAGCCCAACGCAATTCTGCAATTCTGTCTACTGCTTTAAAGATCTGATCAGAGGCTGATGCAGGTAAGGGCTTGGAGTTAGATTTATTACTGTCATAAAAACCACGTCCAGCAATCTGCAGGAACACTTTGTGCCATTTACAGACATGTGCCCAACAACAACTTGGTGTGTGGGAAGGGACAAATGAGGCATGTAACTGGATCTTGTCTTGGATGATAGTAATGTTTCTGGAATGATCTGTATTTTCACAGGAAGATGCAGCAGTTCTCCACAGATGTGGGATTTCAGTGGATACCCCTGTTGAGCAATACAGATTATGGTGCTGGGGTTACCTGATGGGCATGGCTTCCAAATGGTTGAACTGCCTTATACTGATGTAAACTGCAGTGTTGACACCAACAAGAAAGAAACCAACTAAATAACAGACCTCAGGAGTGAGTTTTATATCTTGATCCTTTACCTCTGGCCATGTCATGACAAAATCTATAAGCTTTGTTTTGGCTACAGCTTTCAGCATCCTTTCCCTCAAAAGCCACAGAATTAAGGAACATCTGGCTGGATGTTAATATAAATTTTCTGGAGTATCGAGATTTTGCTGGCTACCATTAAACCACTGACAGCAGCCATTTCACCCTCCTTTGTGAATCTGGAAGCACTCAAGAGAAAAGAATAAAACAACATGACTGCTGCTTTCAGTCAGAAAACTGAGGAGTTGAAAATTTTTAATTTTTTAATAAAATTCTGGCTTTTCGCACACAAAATACAGAGCATTCTGGAATTACTTTGTTTTACCATCTAAAAGGTCTTTTATAGGTTTGTGAAGAGTCCACAAAAATCTCCTGTTTTATGATTGAGGTCATCAAATGTTAACACGACTTATTTTTCTGAAGCTATGGCCACAGCTGGAAGGTAAAGGGTTGTTGAAAAGATAAGGGAGATGGAGAGGCTCATTAACAAGATGCAGATAATGGTTCTGTGACGGTCTCCTGAACTGTCTTCAGTCTATGATGGGAAATCCTGTTGACCAAGTATTGTTTTTTCTTTTATCTACAGGCAAGTTTTGTATTGTGTACAATGAAAAATACAAACACCCATAACTGAGGAAGACTAACTCTTTTTAAATGAATTTTGGGGAGTGTGGGGGTAGACGTGAATAGTGAGGAGATGTTCATAATCATAAGGTGAAAGAACTTTTCCTGCTACTCAGAGCACAGCCACGAGAAGCACCTAAAAATAACTTTCAACTTCACAAATCCACAGTCCTGCAGCACACATTAATTTCTACCAATAGACTGAAATTCCATGGGCAGTTGAACATGAGCAAACTTATTATTGAGAGCACACGGTTGTCTTCCAGCAGCTTCCTGAAAACAACAGAAGTCTTCTAGATAGAAAACTGAGCCTGGTGGGAGCTCCAAGTACTTCTTTAAACTTAACTTTGACAGAATATCCATTTGGGGAAGCAAAAACTTAAATTAGGTTACTATAAATACTCTCAATCCCAGTGTCATAAGAGGAAGTTCAATTATCTTAGACTAGTCCCAAACTCATGTTCTGAAAATGAAATTATGAAAGACCATGGGTTTTGGGTTTTTTTTTGTTTTGTTTTGTTTTTGTTTTTGTTTTGTTGTTGTTGTTTTGTTTTGTTTTGTTTTTTTAATTAGCTATTCTGTCAGTCGCTCTGAGGGAAAGGTCAGCAACATAAGAAAGCAGGAGTCTTCTGTTAATATACAACAGCTGTTTGTAAGGCCTTGTTGAAATCACTGTGAAACTTGAACTGTATTGGAGGCAAGACTGTGAAACAAAATAGCCTGTAATGAGCAGCTGTGTCTGAGGAGTTCAGCTTCAGTGTTTTTAAACTCCCAGCTCCTCGCAGAGTGCTTTTTCCAAGCTCAAGAATGGATTCTCTTGATACAAGGGTCAGAGAAATTTTTAAAACTTTCTGAGTCAGAGAGCTCATTTATCTCTCAGTTTCTTCCTAGCTAACCAGACTTTCAAGCACTGATAGCATCCCTCTCACTGGTAAGGAACTGGAGCAGCCAACTCAGTAACTATCAGGGAGACAACACTTGATCTATTTTTTAAAATCTAGATTGCTTACAGTGCAAGTTAAACCGCCTTGTATTCCATTCTCTCTGCTATAGAGGACAGAGTCAAGAAATTCCCTAAATATTGCTTTCCCCTAGTGAGTTGAAAGCAGGCAATCATAAATACCACAGAAGAATTGCCAGATTTGGAGCAATTTTTTTCTGGTTGCTGCCACAAAAGATTCACATGGAATCACAATACATACTTTTCAAAAGTTTACAGATACATGATTAAGACAAATAGGAAAGGTTTTAATCACAGACCATAATATTGGCTTTGTAGTACTGGCACAAAATTCACTTTTATAAAAGAGTGTTCGAAATTTAAACTGGAGGAATGAGGAAAGGAGGTCAGAATTCTTTAATAAGACACCTGCAGAGACACAGTGCACCCAGATCTTAGGAAGAGCCACCCAAGAGTAGCTGTTCCACTCTGAACAGTAGCTAGCTCTTTTGACACAGCTTCTCTCTTCTGAAACTACTGGTGCATATAGAGCAAGTGGAGCTGCATAACCTATTAAAAAACAAACAAACAAAAAAGAAAAACCCAAAACAAAAACACCAAACCAAAACTAAACAAAAAACACCAAAAAAACCAAAAAAACCCAAAAAAACCAAAAACCCCACAAAAAACCGCAACACCCTAGAAACAAACACCCAGCAAATATAAAGACATCTATAGCCTAAACAACAATTTTTTGCACAGGGGAAAAAAAAA
>JANEHK010000116.1:264723-286961 GCA_025960845.1 Tachycineta bicolor
AAAAAAAAAAAAAAAAAAAAAAAAAAAACAAACAAAAAAAAAACCACCAAAACACACCACCATGTGAGCCTGAAAAGACTGCACAAATTTTGCCATATTTGTAAAAGTGGGTTTAGCTGTGTTTGGGTAGGGCAAATTGGCAGGTTTGGACCTAACCCAAATTTTGTGCGTTCAAGAGGATGACACTTAAAAGGAATATGAACAAACTGCTGTAGGTCTGCACAGCCTCCATGACTCTAACATTAATCCTCTATGCTTTTCCAGCTTTTAACTCAAAACTGCAGCTCATGATTGGAGTGGAGAGCACAGAACCACTTTGAGGGTACATAGCTCTCTCCCTGCATCTCTCATAAGCTCCCCAGCTTTTTTGTCCCTTCAGCTAGAAGTAGGGGACCCAACTGGACCTGCAGAAATCCTCAGAGAAGAGGCTGGCCTGCTGTCTGCACCCATGCTGGCACCTGTCCGCACCTGTCATTTGTCACAAGACATGACAGGGCAAGGGCTGGCTCACCACCATGAAAGCTGCATCTGCTCCTGGGTGGAATTATGGGAAGATGTCACGTAGACAGGTCTATCAGAACCAGACTTGTTTCACCGCAGAACCCAAAGCTAAAAAGATCACAATCAAATAATAATAGGTAGAACATTTGTAAAGGAAAAAAAGGATTTTTTTTTTTTTTTCTTAACCAGTCCAAGTCAAATCTGAGTTCATCCCTACAAACTCAGAGCAGCCAGTGTAGTATGCTTCTAAATCCTGACGTTTCTACTTTCTTTGTCGTTTTGGTACTACGCAAGGTTGAAAAGGGAGGGGAGGACAGAGGAAACTGAAGATGGGAGTTCATCCTGGGAACTGTCAAGTTCCTTTGAGTGTAACTTAAGAGATATTTTCTCCATTTACAAGGTGTCTCACCCAAACAATTCACAGCATTTCACACTCAGTTCTCACAATATTACACTTTTCTGCCTGTGTGGGCGTCTCAAACCCACATGGTACCAAACTGAATTAATATGATAGCACAGCATGAGGGCCAATGGAGAGTGTTGCCTCTTTCATATACCCCCATAAAGCCTCCACCTCCACCACTGCAGCTGCTCTGTTTCATCCCTTTGTGTTGTTTGGTTTGCTAGAATAAGTAGTGCCAGAAGGATGTATGAAAGGGAAGGTTTCCGAAGAACACTGTGTGGCTGCCACATTCATTTTTGGAAATGGAGAACAGACTCAACAGGAATGAGAAAAGGGAATCACAGATCTCCACTGATGGCATGTTATACTTGGATCAAGACAGTCAACAAAGATAAGATTAAGAGTTTTCCATTTCTAATATTTTCTGTAGGATGCCAGGGCCCTGTGAAGAGGGAACACGGCAATCTTCCATGCTGCTTCTCGGGGTTTAGTTGCCTTTGTCTCTGGTTGGCTCTGCCACAGTGCACTCTTAGGTGAAATACCTGTGTTAACAATTTTATTGTGAGAAAGGCCTGTGTGATGACTCTTGGAGCACCCCTCACCCCTTGGCTCAGGGTGCGGCTCCTTGGTCATAGCTTGAGCCATCATGCAGATACACATTTCCTTCTGCCGGCCTCCATTAGCAGCTGGTCCCTTGCAAAGATTATTTTAAAAATTAAACTGTTTTTTGAGTCAGAGGATTATCAAGTATTAACATCACAAACTTTTCTGGAGGATGCACTAGGCTACCCTCCTGCAGTTGATTTTCTGCTTTCTTCCAGGGATGTCCACCCCAGAACGTCCTGAGCAGCTGCTCTTCTGCCCTCCCTGTCTATTTTCTTTCTCAAGGCTAAGCCAGTGTTCCAGGGGCAGAAAGCAGGAAAGCTTGATGGATTCCTTCAGAATTTGTTTGAGTTGGGGTGGCAGGTGGAGAAATCCATGAAGAGCATATATATTTTCTCACTCACCCTATAAAACTGCATGCCAATCATCCTGTGCAGTCTGTGTGGGATCCCAGGGCTGCTCAGAAATCAGGACATATAATATAATCAGGACAAATCAAGATGTATAATTCACAAATTATATTTGCTCCAGGGAAGGGGTACTCCTTCTTACACATTTTGTGGCTGGTTCTGTCCCCGCACCGGGTGGGCGCTGACCTCCGGCTAGCTCTGGTCAGCACAGCTACAAGGTATTCCCAGTTCGGATTGGCACACAGGTGATCTTTACCTGCTGGTCAGCTTCTCAGCAGCAGCTGGACCAAATAGTGTCGTGACAGCAACGGCAGCAGAAGAAAAGGCTGGCTCTCAGCTTAGCAGGTTAAAAGATGTTTATTCAGGCCCAGCTGTGGGAAGTCCGCAGCTGGTCCAAACCTCAGGCCAGGGGGGCCAGCAGGCGAGAGAGGAGAGCAGAGCAGAGAGAGTTTGAATCTCCCTCCTCCACCTTATAAGCATGGGAGAGGTTCAAGGGAGGTTACAACAAGACAACAAATCAGGGGATTCAGGGGGTAACAAGGTGTGCCCACCCCCAAGCCTCTGACAAACCACCTACAGAGGAAAAGAATTCCCCCCAGGCTACACCTCATTATACAGAAAATACAAAAGGGAATGGATAGTTACAAAACTGGGGATACAGTGAAATGAAGCATAACATAAACTTCTTATAAAAAACTGATAAAACACTTCTTGCACCGCCACAGCATTTGTTTAGCCCTGCTGCACTGCAGCCCCTAAGCATCAAATTATTGTAATTTCTGTTCTGTTTTCAGAACATGTCAGAAATATCTGAAAACACCTGCTGAGAAATGTTTGCAAACATTCCAGTGAATTAAGTGCTCATTCAGGGGCTTTCATTTCTTCAGCTTCTGAAGCTTGTCTAGGAAGGAGGGTTAGGCTACTCTAGAACACTTTCCAAGTACTGTTGATTTGGATCAAGCATTTGCTTCTTTGCTGTTCACTTTCATAAAGTACAAGAGAAAAGTCAAATCTTATCTGCGACATAGGTTCTTTGCCCTTTTGTTGTGATATGAAGAAATAGTTATCTGCTGAACAGGAGGAATAGAAACCCTCATTCCTCTTCTTTCACCCAACAGCTATATTAAGATACTGGAAATTATTTCCTAAAAAATCTCAAAAAAATCTTTACAAATACATAATATCACATCACCAACTAGTGGGATTTTCTTAAGCAAGTTGCCATGTATCATTTTAACATGTGAACTGTGTAGCAAAAAACTTTCTGTAGTAAACATTTAGGGTTTTGCTTATTAAAAATCTGGCATTGTATTTTATATAATATACAAATAACTGCAAATTGCTGGCATATAAATGCAGCTACTCTGAGCTATCTCATCTTTGAAATTATACCTATTTTACTTTAATTTCCATCAGGAAGAGAATTTTTTACCATGAAATGTTACATTTTCAAACAGTGCATCTCTTTATGTATGAACAGTGGGTTGTCCACACAGGACTCACACTTGCATTCCAGAAGAAAACAGTTGTTAGGATTATACTAGTTTAATAGTACATGTTACAATCTGGTTATGTCAGATATTTCAAATTTTTTACATGTTTTGGCAATATTCTGTTTTCAAAATCTGGTGTATGTAGACAGGAATCCAGCTGCCAGCAGCACTGGAGTCTGTCGTCTGTCACTACTGCACCTTATCCAGTGTTATTAAAAGCTATCCCTGGTTTGGTAGTTTCTATATTCCTTCCCACACAATCATCTCCATTTTCTTTAATAAAATTATCTCATCTACTGTCAAACCATTCTCTGGCCCAACTGACCTGCCTTCTCAGTGAATTGTTTTAAAAAGCACCCACCACACTGCTGCAAAAATGAACAAAAACTGCTTTTCCTCACCCCTGCCATCAACTCTTCCTCATGTTGTATTGACCACAACTGGCTACTAGCTCTTACTTTTTCTTTAAAAAGCAAGAGTTACTCTGCAGGTGTTTTTAGAGCGTCACAGTGAATACAGAGTGAGTGGCTTTGGTGTTGCTCCTGGCCCAAACTTTTGTAGCTAAAAAATTAGCTTCTTGAATGTGTTTCCAAGTAGTCATGAGGACTTTTCGAGACTGCACTTTTCAACATCATAGAAATTCAGAAATCCAAGATAAGATTCATCCAAAAATCCCTCAAAAGCCCAAGATAGCAACCAGAAAATTAGTATAATTTTTAATATTGCTGAGCACATTTATTACATAGTCTTCCCAAACACATTCTGAGAATCTTTGTTGCAGTGTAAAGTTGAGTGACTGCAGAGCTAAACCAAATATTATCCCTCTACTACATTAAAGCATTGCCTTCCTCACTTTATTAGTCTGAAATTTTTTATAAAATTGTAAGATAAATAACATCTAGAATTAAAACTAGTGATGAAGTTTATGTAAAACAGAAAGAAGTTGAATGTAGAAGTAGCATGAAAAGTTTGAAGGAAACGAGTATTTAAGAAAGATTTTTCCCTTTCTCAAACTACACTTTTAAAAAGGGAGACAAATAAGAACCAGGGATTTTTTATTGTTGTTGGTGTTGTTGTTTATGGGTTTGTGTTTTGTTTTGTTTTGTTTTTTTTTCTTTTTGTTTTGCTTTTGCTTTTTCTTCAAGTGCCTCATATAGAATGTAGTTGCAGAGAGCAAACTACTGGGCAATACTGGGGCACTTTTCCATAATTTTCTACAGATTTCATTGATTACGCAGAGCCTCAGAACCACCGAGAGCCTATTTTTCTGGTCAGACATAGAATACTTATGGAAATACATGTTAAAAGGAGTCAGACACCTGTAAGCTTGTAGAGAAAGGATTTTCACATGCAAATAAGGTAGACATATATCTTTTTCCTTGACGATATACCTTTTAACTTTGAAATTCTCCACAATCAATCTTCTTCCCCAGCAGAAAAAAAAACCCAAACCAAACTAAACCAAACAAAAAAACAAACAAACAAACAAAACAAACAAACAAACAACCCACACACACACACACACAAAAAGAAACAAACAAACAAACAAACAAACCCATAGGAAAAACAACAAAGGAAAAAGAAAAAGAAGAAGAAAAACAAACAAACAAACAAACAATCAAAAATCCAGCACAAAAATCCAACTCAGATGCACTTTTCCCCTCTATATATATAGTTTCTGTTTGGTTTTTTACATACTACTACTTTTCTCCTTTGTGATTATTATTTATTTTTTATTATTTCTATCAGAAACTACTATTGCCTTTTAAAAACAAAATGTAGGAGACAGATAAAAGCAAGCCCCATGCTGAGTTTCATCATTTTAACAGGAAACAAGCCAAGCAACTTCCTGGTCTGCATTATCTGGTATAGATTCACCCTTTCCAGAGATGCTGATCTTTTCCCAGTTCAGTTTCTAGTCTATGCTGAAAATTTGTTTAGAATTGCTTATAGACCTCCCAGATACTAAGATGTTAAAACTGAGGTGACTTGATACCCAAACATTTTTCTTTTCCCATACTAGACTGCATACATCCAGAGTTAGGCTTAGAAGTTATTACCAATGGGAGTGTTGGAAATAACTTAAAAAATCATCAGTAAGGGTATGAGCAAAAATCAGATTTTATTTTTAAGTGATGAAGCACAAGTAGTTCATTAGCAAGATTCACTCTACTACTTACAAGACAGCTAAGGCACAGGAGAAAGGGAATAACAACAAAACCAAACAATATCCAGGCAATCAAACAGAAATTAACTGGAACCTCTCTAGGGGTGCGTGCGTGTGTGTTTAAAGGTCTGTGTCTGGTAAGGGGTGAGGTGGGGGGAGAATGTATCAAAAGACAGTGCAGGCAAGGATAAAAAGGAACACAGCCTAAAAGTTAACAATATCCAAACTTAGCAGTATTTTAACTTAACTCATGCCTTAAGCCTAAGAATTTCACATAGCAAAAACACTTAACCAATGCCCAGCTTAGTTTATAACATAAACTTAATTTGTGGCTTAACCTTAGCAATCTACCAGAGGAATAACACTTAACAGCATTTAACCAAAGTTATAACAATTACTTCAATGTCAAATTTAGAAATTTAACAGGACACTTAGCAACACTTAGCTTAGAACTTATCCTTAACAATTTAGAAAAAGAACAGCATTTAGCAGCATTTAAATTATTTTATAACTATAACTTAACCTTACTTACAGGCCTAACTTTCTTTGATATCCAAAGTACTTAAGAATCTAAAAAAGCAGTATTTCTCTCAGACTTGCTGTAGCATATGCACAGGGCATGTGTGCAGACAGAAATAGGCAGTGCAAGCAAGGTAACCTGTGAGAAATTCTCCTCAGAAGTCAGTGAAATTCTCACTTTGGATGCTTTTGCATCTCTCAACAGGAGAAGGATCAGGCCTTAAGGAGTGAGATATTGGCCCAGGACACATTGAGTTTTGGCAACCTTCCAAGTACAGTAAATCTGAGGGTTTGCTGGTTCTAAGAGGGGTCCAACTCAGAAGGACAGTGCTGGTCACAAGCCCACGGTGGTCCAGGAGAACTCAAAGGGCCCATTTTGGACCACAGTTTATAGGGTCACAAGAGAGCAGGTTTTAGTGACAACGTTTCATTGCAGCCACAGTTTGGATCAGCTCTTTCTTTGAAAGTGTAAGAACAGGAATGTTATGCCATTCAGGCCAGAGGAATATTTTCCAAGGCTCATCATGAGGTAAACAGGAACTTGTTAGCAATTCCTGGGTGTTTCTGATAATCTTGGAAAGAGCTGAACTCAGGTACTGCTTTCAAGGCCAAAGCCGTACAAGAGTTTCTCAGATCGCACTGCAGCCTGAAAAGGTGTAGGGGGGGATGAACCACCACAGAGGTATAAATGCCAACATAGACACTGCTGGATATTTCCTGCAGTAGGAAATATGTAAGAGCAGCTCAAATAGAAAATGTTCTTCCCACTGAGAGTCAGTCATCATTATAAAGACCAAACATGCTATGCTAGGTTCATGGGTCACAGCAAGACATCAACCTGCATCATCCTTTCAGATTAAGGATTTCAAAGAATTTTGTAATCTTACATTTTAAAATAGAAATAAAGAATGAAAGCAATGCATTCTTTAAAAATAAATTTACACTAGTGAACAAGAGGCAGTCCACTTTGTAACTCCATGAAAACAAAATTTTGTCTCTTTTCTAAATACATTTCCCATTTGCTCAAGAGTCAATACATTTTCTCTTTCAAGGTGGGATAAAATTAATGTGTGAACATTAAGTTTGAGTGAGATCATCTAGATGAGATTCTGGTGGCATTGAATCTGTCTGTCCGTGAGACAACAAAGGTATTTACTCTACAGTGCCTTTAGCTCTTGAACTCTCAGTGCTGGACCAGAAGAAGATGCAACCATGAACTGCTGTGGCATAAACTATTGTGAGTAGATAACATTCGTGTAAAAAGGTCAGTTTTTCTTAAGCAGGCTTTGGCTAGTTTTATCCTGGCAAATTAATGAAAGACAAGGGTTTGCTTGTTGTATTTTCTTTACCACATCATTTGACAAGTTCTTTGGAATTGTGGTCCCGTGCCATGTCCAATTCAGATTTTCATCCATGAGTGACTTGAGTTCATACTGCATCCATCCTGTTTTATGATTGTAGAAGCAGCAGTTGAAAATGGAAGAGACATTTATAAGAAAATGAACCTTACACTTACGAGTAAATTCTGTTCCATGGGTAGCACACACAAAGTTAGTGGGAGATAAACAACTCTACCATATTCATTAAATATCTCTCCACTGGTTTTTGTCTTTCCAGTTCTTTTTTTCCTGAGCCTTCTGCTTTAACATTAGTTAACACAAGACTGTTTTTTATCCTGAGGGGAAACTAACCACTGCTTCATGGCCTGGCACTGTTAAAGTCAATGTCTCAAATGCTGTCCCCCTCTGCCATAAGCGTTTGAATGCCTGCATTCAAGGTCATCTCTGCCATGGTGAAACCTTGAATGGAACTACTGGGAAAACACAATGAGAAAGAAGAGTGAGCTGTGAAATTACTTGCTGACCACCTCTATCTTCCTGGCTTGGGAACTGCATGACAGCTCAGGCAGAACCTGGCCATCTTTGACCTGCTGAATTGGCTTCCTGGACCATCCTCCTCAGTGGTGCAGCTGTGGTGGCCACAGACCTCTTGGCCATCCTTGATCACTCTGCCCAGCTCTACAGCACTCTCTTTTTTAAGATGTGATGGGTTTGCACATGGGCTGATACATCATACTGCATGGCAACCTTCTTAACACCCTCACTACTTTCTTCTGGCTCTTAAAAGAGTGTTAGCTCCCTGATGATATCCTAGACTTTTCAATCCCTTCCTTTACCCCTGAGTTAAGCGGTGGTGCTCATTTTATATCTGCTATTTTCAGCTTTGAGATTGTGTCCTTCTGTTGCTCTTTTTAATGTACATTCCAGAAGTCTCAGGGGAGATTATCTCTTTTTATTAGACGTTCTCAGTAAATTAGCATTTCGCACTACTTACAACAGTAGTAGTAGACTACGTAAAGTTATTTTTTTCTAGTTAAGGAGATAAAAAATGTTTTTGCATGAAATTTTTTTCCTCTCTAATTGGAAACTGACAGTCACCTAGAGACAAGAATAATTACATGGCTCCCAGTTATTTTTCTTCACACAGAACAGTGAATTCTGGATTTTTCCTGTGGCATACTGATTATTTATAACTGTTTTTAACCTCTCTGATGACAATTTGCCATTGGATGTTATGACACTCAACATACTGTAACTTCGGGTATCATGAAGGCAGATACTAACTCAAGTACATTAAAGTCTCCGCTTTTCCAGTATGGTACTCTGAAAATGAGCACCATTCAAATCCCACAGCAAAGTATTTTTGATTTAAAGTGCTCATTTAGTCCTTCTAGCAATTTTCTCACAATGTTTAAACTTTTTTTTGCTGTTTTCCAATGTTTGATTATCATCTCTTACAGGGTTGCTCTTCCTTCCATGGCAACCAAGTCACCGGTACCACTGATCTTCTCTCATACAATAGTCAGTAGTCTCAAAACTGGTCAGTGCTTTAAAAGCAAGCTAAGCATTGCAGAAAGTGATACTAACCACCTTTTCCAAAGTATTCAGTACGGAATTGATTGCACCTCTATGACTTCGATGCTGTTTTTTATCATAGTAAACACTCAATTGTGAAGCAGTTCTGTGAGCGAACTTTTATTTTTTCTTATTCAGTAAGCTGTTAAAATTACTGTGCATTGTTTTGGGATAAATGGCTATGACACAGTTGCATTTTGATACTTCAATGAACATAAGATAAAGAAAGTTACCTTTCCTGTCTCTCCATTCAGGAAGGCAGGAGGCCAGGTGGGTGATGCAGGACTCTCCAGAACAAAAGATATTTTTCCTTTTTCTTTTATTTATCTTGTATCACACTATTATTTTTATCTCCATAGGAGCTTAGTTTCTTTTAAAGCTCACCATAAGGCACAGGTTAGGAAATTTAGGACCCAGCACACAAGTGCTGAAACTGTAGTGTTCATTCTCATGGCTCAATAGTCATACAGGGATTGTAGGAAGATATGAGAAATGTCACCTTGACTTTTGTGCATAACAGTAACATGAACATATCAGAAATATGCCAGCACCCAAAATGAAAAGATATTCCTTTTTCCATTCACATCTTCAAAGATGCAAAGGAAACACAGAAGGAGCTACATAGTGCCACAGACCATAATGTTTATTTAGGGTTCCTTTATTTATGCCTTCTCAATACCTACTCTTGTAACCTTAGGGGTCTTCAACTCATTCAGATCTTCACTTGAGCAAACTGGCTCTGCAGCCATGAATTAAGGTCTTGAAAACTAATCCAGTGTGTTCTTGATGGACTTTGGTCATCCCTTTGCATTGGACACTTGCCTGAGAGGAGCATTGGCCATAATGTGCAGCCAGCAGGAGATGACAGTTCCTCAAGCTGCAGCTGATTCCAAGTCACTTTCCTCTTTGCTTAGCTTCCCTTCTGCCCCATACACTTCCTGTCCCTGACATTTGTCTACATGAGTAACCGGCTAACTTAAATTTTACTTCACTTTAAACTTGTTGTTTCATAGGACATATGTAATGAAAAATGTTGCTCCATGCCCTGGCTGTGTCATCTGGTTTAATTGATTACTTTAAGGCCATACTTCTATTCAGATATAATTCTTTACACCTTATCCATGCCACCACTTTTTGTCATGCCTTTCACAAATCTCAGAAAGAAGTTGTCTTGTTATTTAAAATGCTCACATGGAGTCTAGCAGGGTTTTTCCACAGTTCTTAGAGCCCTTTTTCTCATGTGTAGGCTCAAGCCCTTTTTGAGAGGTTTAGAAGCATCACCTTGATGACCCAGTGAGTTATATTTCCTTTGTTTATGACACCAACCCATAAACAATCACAAGGTCCTATTACAAAACTCAGTAACTCTTACCTTGTCTACTGGCACAGCAGCTCATACTCAGATCTCATTCAATATCACATCTCATATCTTTGTTATAAAAACCTTGTGTTGTTTTGTTGCTACCTGGAACTCAGGATCTGGATTCAAAAAGACTCCATGTCTTGACTGATGTGTAGGACAACACTGTAGAGGAACAGATTCCTGATGAATTCAAAATGTTGGTATTTTTTTAGAATAAGATTTCTTTAAGGTTTTGTTTAAATCCATAAGTAATAGAAAAAATGCTCATGAATATCCATTAAGATCTTCAGGATACTTACCTTTGGTTACATAAAAAGATTAAACTCTCAGAACATATAAATGTCTAGGAAAGGGAAATGAACAAAACTACTGACCAAAGACTTCACTACATAGAAACAAGGAGTGCAAAGGAGGATGGGACATAAAAGTATTTTATCTACTTTTTAAAAACAATAGGGCCTTCATTCCCACATAAAACTACTGGAAGTTCTAGAGACAGATTAATGAAGAGAATGTTCTGATGTTTGTACCATTTTTTTTATATCTTTAGTCAAATCACATATCTGTAAAACTGAGAAGGTAGAAAATATGAATTTCAAAATAGTAAGGTTACTTCTGGATAGTTCTGGAAGACTTAACAGGCTGGAGCCCAAGAAATAGTGGAAGAAGAAAATCTGTAAATTAAAAAGACTACAGGCATGAAATTGTTTTCTTTGCTACTTGTAATAAGAGCACTTTCCTGGATAAGGTTCAGGAAAAAGATGTTGAAGAGTCAGGAGAACCTGAGCAGCTAAGCAGCTAAAAGATTTATTGTGTCAGCAGTGGCAAATTGCAAATGCGTGCACGTGCAAGGCCATGGGTATTATAAAAGGAGCAGCACAATTTCCAATTCTATACAGAGAAAAAGGAAGTCACAAATTCCAGCTAAGTGGATTTACTATGGCTGTGTGCAAACCAGAGCATTTATTTCTAGGATATTTCCTTATAGGGAAATAGAGGCAAACTGAAGTAAACAAGAAAGAAAAACCAAAGCACAGGTTTAACAAGAATTTTGGACAAAGTTGATCTTACAGTAAAATAAGAAAGAGCTGCTGAT
The DNA here is from genome assembly GCA_025960845.1 of Tachycineta bicolor. Taxonomy (NCBI): domain Eukaryota; kingdom Metazoa; phylum Chordata; class Aves; order Passeriformes; family Hirundinidae; genus Tachycineta; species Tachycineta bicolor. The sequence continues at coordinate 276,194 of JANEHK010000116.1, forward strand.
CCTGAAATATCTATGCCTGATAATGTAGATATTGAGACACATTTCAGGCTTCAGAACCAACCACACTGCTAAAAACCCCACATTTCTCTACCATTTTCCTTCCACTCTTTTTTAAAAAAAGAACTATTGTTAGCAAAACTGAGAAGCACCCACATTTCTGTTCTGCACTGACATGTCCTTGGCAGCTGCTTCAGCAGAGAGTTTAGGACTGTGCTCAGGGAGGCAGAAAGGAGGAAATACACAACACTCGTCTATCTTTTCTCACAGGTTAAGTCATATGCTCAGCCCTGGCCACCTGTTCCTCTCCTCTCTCCCCCTCCATGTCCTCTCTCATTCGTACAGACTCCTCCTTCTCATAAATTTAGCTGCTGTCAGCCTCTTCTTCAGCATTTCAGTTTTCAACCTACTTCTCACATCGCAGCCAGTCCTATGTATGAAACACTCATACATGGTTAGCATCTTGCAGCTCGTTCTTTTCCTCACCTTGTTTACTAGAAATGCTCAATCTGTCCAGAGTAGTTTGCTTCTCTCTGTACCTTCATTCCAGGTGTGTGGAATATGAGCACAGCTGACAAACTGGGCACCTCCAGTGGCTGCGCCCAGGCAGAACTCAGGTCCAGGATGAGAGGCATCCAGCTGCTTGGAGTAGGGAATATGTGGAAAGGCACATACAGAAAACTCAAAGAAGGTCTGAGGCCAGCAGAGATTGCCAGATTCAGGATGGAGAAGAGTCCTGTGCTGATCAGCATCTCTGAAAGGATGACTCAAACCACAGCCTACACCATTCAGTGTTGTGACTCTTCCTCAGGACATACTGCACTGCTACTACTAATTTTGAGAAACTGAGAAGACTGTAGCTGATTTCTAGCAAAAGTTGACCTATGTAAAAATTAGCATGCTTCTCCAGATCACTGATATGCAGAAGTTTCCCTTCAAATACAAGAAGATTCCCTTAGTTATTATTTTTCTTTATATAATGAAGCATCAGACCATAGGAGTGATAACTGATGAGCATATCCCAAGTCATGCAACAATAAAAGAGGAATGTGTTATCCTGTGCTCAGGATTTAAAATTAGGTTGTGCAGAGCATTACTTAAACTACTTAAGCACTACTACTACCAAAAAAAAAAAAAAAAAAAAAAAAAAAAAAAAAAAAAAAAAAAAAAATTCTACTACCAGGATAATACATTAATTACTTTTAAAATCTTTTTCCTGAAGTTACTGTTATCTTTAGATATGTTTTTTCAAGGACCTAGTCTTTGGTGTGTTCAACAGGCCATACTATGAATTGGGAAAAAATGGAATAGGCTTTGAAAGCCTGTTGCTACCTAAGTGATCTGTTGCTGGTTTGATGTCATCAGGGAATTCAAAGAAATCTTTAATGCAAGAGGAAGGCATTAGAGAAAAAGGCAACAGTCGTTATATTTTGCATTCTAAATTACATGACAAAATAGCCAGAGAAGCCATCTTTTCTTTTTTTTAAATGTAACATCCTGAAGAAAATATATTTGAAGCTTTAGCTTTGTATGCTGGAAAGAGAATAAATAATATATGACCAATTAAGACCCAGGTAAATCTGAGAGTAGTACCACCATCATTTTTAAAGGAAAGACTGAGAGAGAGATTGTTATCCTATACGTCAATTTGTGGGCTCACACCAACTTCAGAAAGACCCTCCTGGATAACCAACAAGACTTGTCTAGCAAGATTGGCACTGAAGTTTTCCACATACATTTTCAACAGCAGATTGAATGTCCTAAGGAATCCTTTGGAAATTTTTTTCTGGGGTTATTTCTACTGGGAAATAACTATGCCGCTTCCATACTGAAAGCCTCTGTGATAGGAACCTTTTAGCAAACTGCCATTAAATCTTATTCTTGTACTTAACAAAAGTTCACAATGTAGTTTTTTCATTTCCTCTTCAATACTATGTCACACCTACAACTATTTTTGTAAAGAAGTCCCCAAAATCCTGTTTCTACTCCATTTAAAGATAATTTCTAGTTCACAGCCATAGCTACTTGTTATTTGAAGGAAAGTATGAGCTCCACTGCCTGCTGGCTGAGCTCTGTCTCCTACAGTGACTTATCTCAGCAGACTGAGATACAGCAACACATGGCACTTGGACCACAGGCTCCACACATATGATCACAATCCCTCAAAATTTTCAGGTGTCTATGGAGACAGTTTACTCATGATCCAGTACTCTCTGCATTCAAATGAGAAACTCAAAGCCTTCCAACCTGTGTTTTAGATTACAAAGTGTAGCTGTGTTATTGTAGCAGGTTCAAGGACAAGCAGGGGAGTACTACCCTCAAAAAAAAGCCTCAATTATCAAAGTTATCCCAAAAAAGTACAAAAGCCGCAATTATCAAACATTCTCTTTAATGAATTTCTTATGCAGACAAACACCAAGGCTCTCCTAATCTTACAGCACATAATATTTTGATTATCTTTTCTACCCCAGTAGGGTAAATTTCTAGGAAAGAGCAAAAAGTATTTTATTCTCTATTAGGTCAAAGGAATGTATTTTTCAAAAATCTGCATTCACACATTTATTTATGAAACAAACCGTAACCTCTTACTCAGACAAGAGATTAAAAAAATAGTTTTTTTGTTTTATTTTTCTTTTAAATTTGAAATAACAGAGGAATAAACTTAACTACTTTGTTCTCAGAAGTTATGACTATAAATCAAATTTCCATCTGTCAGACTTTTGCTACTTAGGATGCAAACAATAATTTGATATATCAAGTGAGTAGTTTTATAAAGACAGTGTGGACTAAGAATAAAGTCATTTTACCCACTTGAGACAATAGAACAGAAATATCAAGAATGTTTGAGGGGTATCTTGCTCAGGTACTGAAACCTGAGAGCTGTGAACATTAATCATAATTAACCAAGTACTACTAGAATTCAGCACATCCGTTAACCACAACTGTTGCTATATTCATAATATGGCAACACACAACTACTAGAAGTTAAGAATTATTTTAAATAGACATAAGGGAGATAAGGTTCTGAATCTCAAATTTTCATTATTTCCATAAGAAAGGATTTTTTTCTTTTCTTTTCTCCACAGAATCATAGAAGAGGCCTAAATGTAAATTAACAGTAGTGTATGAGGTAGTTTCCTCATCCAGAATAATTTAATGTGATACAAGTGTACTATATCTCTAGATGTAAAAGCATGCTTTCCACTTACAGTGGTAAAATAAAGGGCATTCATCATAATTTTTAGCCATTCACTCAAACAGAAGTGTATTTGTACTTTGATAGGACTTCAGTTATTCATGCATTGCTGAAAATTATTATCATGGACTAGTCTTTGCATTTTCCCTGATTTTTCCTCATATCTCTGTGATAAGGAACAAAGAAAATTCTAGTCTCTGTGATTAATTAGAGCTTACTCAGCACTGTTTTCACTCATGAGTGGCTGTAACCTGGCCCATTCTACCTCTTCTGATTGCAAGCAATTACTGGAATGCATAGGTGCTTGACTGTCGTCTCTTCTACCCAGAAATATACTTGCCATTAAGATCACAGCAAAAGGGATATGTAAAAGTATCTCAGGTTGTGTTAACCTTGGTTCTCAGAGTAAGCAAGATTAGTATTGTAGGCTTTAGGAATGTGTGTATATATATATAAATGTGTGTATATATATAAATATATATACACACACACACTTTATTTATTTATCTGTCCATATATAGATATCCATAGATAGATAAATATATATAGATATCCATAGATAGATAAATATACATAGATAGATAAATAAATAGATAAGGTAAAATAAGGTACATTGGAGTAATTTCTTGGTACCCTACGTATAAGAGTAGAGTACAACAGGTGATACATTTCTGGTGATATTATAGTTATTCAAAATGTATAAGTGTTCGTGTAGAAGCTGATAAAGACCGACTTGAACTAACTGAAAAACAACCACAGATCAGATGCCACAAATAAATTCCAATACTGTATTTATGTGCAGAAACTGAACTTGAACTGCATATTTTTTACTCAGAATTAATCTCTAAGCTAATTTTTAGAACACTTTAACCATTAATTTGTTATAATTTAAAAAGAGGTCTTAAGATTTATCCTATTACTTTATGCTCAGGAAATTTAAAAGTAATATTGTGGATAATAACAAATACAGTTCTAAAGAAAGATTCCCTGAAAAGGCTCATAATGAAACCTTCTTTAAAAATCACATGGAAATTAAAAATATTTAGTGTAGAAAAAGCCCTGCTGTCCTTCATTTGTCATTGAGAGGGGAGAAGAAATAAACGATGAGCCAGATATTGACAAAGTACATTTTTTGAAGATTTTTTCTTATATAATTAAAAACTGCTATTTCAACTTAGCTGTGCACTTGATGAGAGGAAGTGCTTTAATGTATGTTTGTATCCTGCCAAGTCATAGCTGGTAGCAGAGATGCACAGTGCTCCACTCTGCTGTGTCAGTGAAACATTGCAGTGTGAGTAGGTAGCACTCTCCTTGACTGAATGAGAAGTGAGAAAGAGCCTCCATTCTGTGCTGGAGCATCATCCTGGATGGTGTTACTGAATGGTTTCTATTAGACAGACACGGTCTGCTGGACATTTTATGCTGGGTTTGCTCTAATTCCAAAATGAGAACAGTTTCAAGGTATTTCATGAATAAATCATATTCAAAAGGTTATACTTATCATGGTGTCATACCCTACTCTTCTTCATAGAACCACTGTTCATTTTGCTGTAAAAACTCAGTTCAAAAAAATTCAAAAGACAGAGCTTTCATTTGTAGTCTGTTTCTTTGAGGGAGGTAAGTGTTACAGTGTTCCACATGTTTACTGAAGTTTCATTTGGATTTTGGATATCCTGAATCTCACATCCCTTTTTTCACCTCAAGGACAGCGAATTTTTCACTTGTAGTAACTATAAGATGTCTGACTTCCATCTTCTTCCATTTCTTTCTCTCTTTCTCACTTGAGGGACCATAATAAATTCTTTCTGTTACAAAGCAAATCATTGTTTCTCTCCTTAGGCACTTCAGCTAAGCCTTCCTTTGTGGGGGATACTAAAACCCACTGCTGGCATCAGTGGGATTCCCAGTCTCCTAGTGGAGGCTGTGCTGCCAAGACAAGGCAGAACAGCAGTAGTTGCAGCAAGCCAAACCTGAGCTAAAACAGGTGTCATATCTGTGCTTTGTATTGAGCAGGGTCTCAAAACCACACTAAAAAAAAAAAGAGCCAAACTTTGCAAAGATATTTAATAATTAATTTCTGTTAAAATAAAGGATTTCCTTTGTCTTTAAAAGCTACAGACATAGCAAACCATGTTACGTGTATATCTAATACTCCGGGTTGTCAGGTGGCACGAGTGAACATTAGACATTTGTCACAGTGGAACAATGTTTTTGATCTAACAGGATCTGTGTTTTCTGATTCTTTCACCAGCTAGCTTCTTTCTTAGGCAAGTATTTTGGAAGGGACATCTGGTTCCTTACCCATTTTGGTCTGAGACATTATGACTGGAAAGGACGGATTTGAAAGGGAATGGAACCTCTTTATATGCTTAGGAAATTTTGCTTGAACTCACTGTGTCCTCGTGGTCCTGGATCCCTCTGGTGCATTTCCCCTGGTGTTTTGTAAGTGCTCAGGTTTCATTTTAATTATTACTCTATAAACTTCTAAGAAGATACATGGAGAGACAGATTTTCCATATGTTTTATCTTGTAACTCACCATTTGATTCTGTCCAACTGCTGACAAATTGATTTTTGCCATTTTGTATATGTGTATATATGTGTATGTATGTATGTATATATATGTGTATATGTATATATGTATGTATATGTGTATATGCATGTATGTGTATATGTGTGTATATGTATGTATGTATGTTTGTAGCTTGGTATCCTATTACTGTATAACCACATAGATTTATAACTAGTATTTCACTTACTCTGTCAGACAGAAAGCAAAACACATTCCTAAAGCCTCCAATACTAATCTTGCTTCCTCTGAGAACCAAGGTTAACACAACTTGAGATACTTTTACATAAACAAAATTTAGTTAGTATCTAAAGGGAGAATTTTAGACAAGAATCAAACCAAAGGGGACTTACCTCATCACTTATGTCTCCAACTGGGGATACTTGTCACACATGCTGATTTACTAAATATATAAAGTTGTGTCTGCTTTATGCTACGGTGTGCATCTTTGGTGCATTTTTGGTGTGTATTTCGGTGTGTTATACACCATAAAGGATCCATTATAAAGATAACTGCATTTTTTCACCTGTGTCTGGCTCCTTGGTTTTAGGACTGGGAAAAACCATCACAACCATGTTTACGCTGAAACTATTGTAGAAGTTTTGCAGCAAATCTAACATTATAATATGAAGTGTTAGATTCTATTACATACTTCTCTGGATGTGAGTAGTGAAAAGAATTACAAAAGAATAATTGTCTATAATATTTCTCTGAGATCAAATAGTAATAATGTTTCATTTTTTTCCAGAAATCATAAAATGCACACATTTATCTCCAGTATATAGTTGTGGTTTGGGTTTTTTTAATGTAAATGTGTCATAAAAAATAGCACATTAAATATGCCTATTATATATGTTCATTATTGTTCCAAAGGAAACATTCAGCTGAATCACTGCTGAGTCAAAGTATAATGGTTACCTCTAAAATACAGAGGTATTCAAGTAAGTTATATCTAGGACAAACACTTATGAATTATAATTATCAAAATTTTATAAAAGATAACACATGAAAAAAATGAATTTATGTTTACTAGCAAATTATATAAATTACAATGGAACTGGGTAAAAGGTTTGCTTTAAAATAAAATTCTCTAGGTTTTGTATTTAAGCATTTAGAACTTTGGTAATTCTGCATGCCCACTTTTTTGTTTCAACTATCACTGAGTAGGCTTCTGTGCTCTGCAGCTGAACAGTCACGATAATAACACCAAGACATACACAGCCTCTGCTATAATTCTGCTATAAATACTGTAGGTTGAGCTCTGCTCACTAATGTCAAACTTCCTCAGTGAAATGTAAAAATAATTTTCGTGGAAAATTCCTATATTATGTAACATATCTATCCACTTTGAATGTTGTTCTTACACACAGCTACTTTTAATTAGGTAAATTTTAATTTGAACTTCAGTATTACATAGGAACTCAGCTATGGATTGGATCCCACCACACTTGCCACTGATAACCATAGATGTAAAAATAATCTGTGCCCCTAGTAATTTTAAAGATTTTTTTTTTTTCACTATTCTAATGGGCAAAGTTGCCAGATTTCCTCTGTTTATCCAAGGATTTCTTAGCTTGAAAAAATGGACCTGAACTTACAACATTATAGCAAAATATAATTCTAAAATATTAACTTAAAGGACAAAGGGTATGAGGGTATCAGACATACAAGGAACAGCTCAATACAATTCATCGTCTTGCATGTGGAATGCAGTCCCATTAAAAAAGGTAGCTCTTCAAAACTAAAAAAATCCCAGAATACTGGAAAACAAACTGTGCAGAGGCAGGTACAGATGCAAAAGGTCTCTGGTTTTTTAGGTATTTTTTGTCTCTGGAGTCTTGATTTTTCTATTTATTATTTATGGTAATACTTATTGTAATTTCAATTCATTGGCAAAAATTGACAGTGCACACTAGCCAGTAAATTCAAAGTCCTACTTTTAAACACAGAAAGACTGTGAGACTTCCATGGTCTCTTTCCAAAAAAAAAGATGTTAGTATTGTAGGAAAAATAAAAATGCTTATACTCTCTATAATTAAACAATGACATATAGAAGAACATGTACCAGTCGTAGACTGGGTATGGTGATAAGCCGTACAGATGTTAAAATGGTTAACAATAACTAAGAATTTCAGAGGCATAGCTTGAAGCTTGGAGACCCTATTCAAATGTCAGGGCATGATGGTTTCTGGGGTCTGTCAGATAATATTTCTTAGAGAACAAAAAGAGAACAGGGATTCTTGGACAAAATCTTTCTCTTGAGTTACGAAAGGTACTTAGATATTAAGAGCTGTCCTTGTTTATTTTAAAAAAAAAAAAAATCAGTATGACTACTAACTCATTACTATTATAGATAATAAATTATATATATGGTCTTGTCATGACTCTCAAAGTTCTCCATAGGCACTTCATACAACAGATAGAAGTACCTTTACAAACACTTCTTTTTCAGCAACTGAAGGCATCCAGAAATTTACGAAAAACAAGGGACTGCTATTCCTGCATTTGTGTGTATAGAGTTGGGACTTTTGTATGTTGCAGATGGAGATGAAGAAGCAAAACATCATTAAAGGAAATGACCCACAGAGCTTATATCTTTCATGGATCACAGTGTCTGCCTTTCAGAGTGCAGCTCTTTGGTGACATTTACAGAGTTTATGTGCCATATTTGGTTGACTGAAGGCTGTAAACTTTAAAAAACCAAACAACTAACAGTATAATGAGGTACAGCAAAACACACCATTGCTAATAATTCTTTGAGAGATCTGATGACTTAGTGTCTACATATATACTTACTATATGCTATGTCTTACATATGACTGTTCTGTGCATTTCAAAATTGCTAAAACTTGTTTTTAACAACTAGAGGCAGATTCATTTCAGACAAGTTATTATTCAAATGATGATGAACTAAGAACTAAGAAAACCAGCAAAGCTGAGTTTTGTGTGGTGGCTGTGAGACAGAGAAGTCAAGAAAGTTGTACAACTTTTGAATTTTGCAGATGTCATAAATAATTTAGTTAGCTCTTTTGGCTACATTTTTAAATTTAAACACATTCTTATTTTATGAAAACGTACACTACTTCAGGCTGTCGCTTTTATCAAGGCCTTCCCCAACACTGCATGCCATATAGCAATTGCATTAATGTTAGTAAGAATCATCAATTTGGAAATATCCCAACAGAGAGTAAATTAGTCCACTAAGATGCATTTATTATTGTGAGTGAATGCAATATTTATTAGTAATAGCAGACGTAATACTTACACAAGAAAGGAACAACAGTGAGCATCAAGTCATTATATTCCATTAAAAATAGAAATTAGCTTGAACTGAAAAACCTGCCATTTAAAAACCTAGTTATTAGTAATATCTAGTTGCCAGACTTCGGGTTCCCTTTCTTTTTTTTTTTATAAGGGGTTGTTTAGTAAGACTTTATTATATATTTTGATTCAAAGAATTGACCATGTTTTACACTGTGGAGATGACCTGAAAAACAGGTAGAGAAAAGGATGGCAATGTTTATGTCATAATATTTGAACTATAGTTCAGTCTATAACTATTCCTATGGATGTCATTGGGGTCATGTCCTACTAGAAAAGTCGACTGTGTTGTGACATATTTGTTGTTACCTTTTAGTCTCCACAAGATTTGGAGCGGATCACCTAAAGCTTCAGACTGGTGAAATAACTTGGTAGCAGCTTACAGTAGGCCTATAGTTCCCAGTGAAAGGTTTGTTCCAAATCTCATATTTATTAAGCATTGTGATATAATCACAGATTTAAATTATTTCTATATATTCTACTGAATTCTCAAGAAAGTATACAAGGTAGATATACTAGATAATATATTTAACTTCTAGCTGAGTTGTTTATCAATGAGAGTTTTGTCTGGAGAGGCCAACATATCATTTTGAGGTTTGCAGGGACAAATTTCAGTCTCTGGGCACAGTCATATTGCCACAGCCTAGTCATCTAACATGCTGCTTTTGCAAAGTTATGGCAGGACTATATACAATTAAAAAAAATTATCAATATACTAATATCTTCCTTAATTATTTAAAAATTTTCTCTATTAGTGTTTATTCAAAGTTTGGTGCCCTTGTTAGAGCAAGGTTATTTAATACAATGCAGAGAGCAGAATATATTTTTTTTTTCCTTATTTAAATATTTACTACTAACATCTGTGACTATGGTATGACTCCTGTTGTGTCTTTTTTAAAGTCTACCTCACAAATCATATCTACACATTGGCTCATTAAATCGCAGCCAATTTCTACTACAACTTAAATAGTTGTATAACTAAAATCAAATCTTCACCTATTTCTTCAAAGGTGCTTTTCATAGAGAAGATTTAGGTTCAGAATCATACTCCCAAAGAATAAAGAAGGCGTTCTTTTCAATGGTAACCAGATAATTGTTCTTTACTGGCTTTCCTCAAGTGGAAATAGAAGCTATTAACTGATTAAAATGAAAAATGTGTGTCTTGTTTCCCAGGTATGCAGTAATGTTCATGATCAATATAAAATGAGTTAAGAAATATGGAAAGTACACAATTTTTCAAGGAAATTTTCAAGAGAAAAGGATTTCACAATACGTATCTTCTGCTTTCCAAAAGGCATGTGAAATGCCTCAGAATACTATTTTCTTTCTGTTTCAGACAGAAATTGTGAGGTAAAAGCATGGTCTACTTTATGTTTTAAGTTCTTATAGATATTTTGAAAAAAATTGCCCCTTTCTATGAGTTTTTCTTTTTCTATTTCTTTTCCTTACAAATCAATTTTCATCTACCCTTATTTTGAAGTACAAAATATAAATGAATATTTATAAGGTCTTTTTCACAGTAAAATAGGTCTTGCTAATTTGTCATTCATGAAGATATACCCCTAAAAGTGGGTTAATACAAAGATACAAAAATAAAGATTGTTTGACTTATTACCCAAACCTGCAAAATAATGACTGTACAAAAAAAAAAAAAAAAAAAAAAAAAAAAAAAAAAAAAAAAAAAAA
>JANEHK010000116.1:287061-328264 GCA_025960845.1 Tachycineta bicolor
AAAAAAAAAAAAAAAAAGAGAGAGAGAGAAAGAAAAAAAAAATTCAGAATGTAAAAAGTCAGTGATTATTTTGTGCAGAGGTCTGTCCATATTTCAATGGGAAGGCAATGAAGGCTGTGTATAAGAAGCGAACCTGCATCAATTTTGGGGAGTGCAGAGTACTGAGTGTCCAACTCAACCAAACAATCAGTGTAAACAGAATTTTGGTTTTATAGATGATTTTTTTTTTTTTTTAATAGAAAACCATAATCTGTTATTTCTAAAAAAACTGACTTTAGAAGACCGATGGGGAAAATGTTTATTGCTAATGTTTAATGCAGTTGAAAAAATTTTGTCAGAAGCAATGATTAATGTGTTCAAAATTTTCTCTGCAGGATGTATTCTGCTTTAAAAGAAAGAAGTCTGGCCTGTTGAGAACCTGTTTCTATGGAGGGCACACAAAGTAGATTTCCTCCCTACTGCTACACCAAATTACCGTAAATTGCCCTTCAGTTGATAGCGGCTTCAAGCTATTATAAAACATTTAGAAAATATGATCCACACATTCAGTGGGGTTATTACACACAGCTTGAATAGATGTTTAGCAAGCAAAGGGAAAATAAAGAGTTGAGACTGGAAGAAATTATCACAGAATCACAGAATATGCTGAGTTGGAAGGGAAACACAATGATTATCAAGCCCAGTTCCTGGCTCTCTGGAGGACTATCCCCAAGAGTCACACCATGTGCCTGAGAGCATTGTCCAAATGCCTCTTGAGCTCTGTCAGGTTGGTACTGTGACCACTTCCCTGAGGAACCTGTTCCAGCCACCCTCTGGATGAAGAACTTTTCCTAATATCCAACCTAAACCTCTCCTGACACAACTTCATACCATTCCCCCCAGTCCTGTTGCTCTTTACAAGAAAGAAGAGAGCAGTGTCTGCCCATCCTCCTCCCCTCACAAGAAGTTGTACCTGCAGTGAGCTCTCCAAGCAACCTCAGCCGCTCACAGCTTCCCCTCAAGGCTCTTCACCATCCTCATGGCCAGGCAGTGGAGGTCGAAAGGGGTGTGAGGCAAAGCCCCACATGGGAGGCTGAGGGGGAGCTGCTGTGCCATTGAGAGAGAGCCCAAAGGTGTCACTGACAGGTAGCAGAAGATTTCACATTTTCATATTGAAATCAGGGAACCAGAATGACCTAGTGCTTCCTGCTACCCACTAGCAGCCCTAGTGAACCCTATCAGGTAGAACACAGTGGTAGACTTGCTCATGCTTGCAGCTCTGAAGAAATCAGTCCTACAAAATTCCCTGAACTGAGCAACACTATTGAGTTGTCACCACCTCATGATGGCTTGTATGATCTGATGATGAAAAGGAGCATGAGAAGAAGAAAGGAAAATTTAAGAAAGAAAAAAAGAACAGAAGGTTGTGGTGCATTTCAAGAGGACAATTTCTGTGATAAAGCTGAAAGTTCTTCAAAGTTGAAGCAGTCCAAGGGAATACAGATCCTCAAGGAACGGAGCTTTTCAAAAAAACAAAAAAGGAATTTAAAATTAAAGAGAAATAAAAAAATTAAATGCACTCAGAAGACAAACAAAGAAAACAAATATAAAAGAAAGAGTTAAAAGATGTAACTGCAGTAGACATTGTAAAACAGTGAGAAAAAAAGCAAGCAAGGAGCAACAAGTCAAGTCATTGCCAAGTAAAGACAGGAAAGGAATCCCATTTTGATCACGATCCTTGTCTATGCATAAAATCAACTGAACTGTGAAAATTACTGTAATTTGAATTAAACTGCACAAATTATTGCTGGCTGTGTAGGCTCTGTAAAGAATCCTTTCTTCTAAGCCTGGGGAATTCAATCAGACATCAGACTCCAGAGAGTTTAGAGACACCAGAAGAGTTTTCCAATGACTTTCAGATTACTTCAAGACTGGTTTTCTCTAGGTGATTTAAAACAATTTAGAAGCAGTTTTATTTCCAGCTGTCCAATGGTGACATTATGATGCTTGTATCCCCAGTCATCTGTTCTGTTTGTGCTGTCTATTGAGTTCTGTGCCTTTAAGACTGGTTCTAAGAGCAAGGAGAAGCGCGGAGTTTGTTTTGAGAAAACTGCCTGACTCCTCCACATTCTTCTGCGGACGGGGTGTTCAGCAGAGGCTTGGAGAGACTGCAGGACAGAGATCTTTTTGCTTTAGTTAGTTTCAGCAAGCTAGGGCAGAGAAGTTCCCTGGACTGTTTTTTTTTCTTTCCTTTTTCTTGGAACTGTTTAAACCTGCTCTGGACTGAAAACCCAGGGGAGCACTGGGGGCTGCACCTGCGGCCCACCGGGGCCTGGACCTCGGCATTTTCCAGCAGCGCCGGAGGGACTGGGACTGAGGAGAGACTGAGAGAGAGCCGAGCTCCACCCACGGCAAGAACTTTCTCCATTTGCCATCTCACTCCAGAACGAGAGGTTTTATTGTTTCATATTATTCATTCTTTATACTTGTATGCACTTTGTTTGTTAAGTAAAATAGTTTTTTCCATTTTTCTCCAAAGAAGTTTTTTGCTGGACCGGTGGAGGGAGGGGCCACTTGGGTTTGCTTGCTGGAGGGATTTTTTCAGGGGTTTTCTCCCAAATTTGTCCCTACACCAAGATACCAACTAAGTTAATTATTTATATTATGATACTTGTCTTGCTGTGAGCTTGTAGGAGGGTTTAGAATTACACAGAAAGCACCTGAATTTTAAAATGCTTTTGATGCATTTTCATTTTTCCTTCTGGACTCTGATTATGATTAATTTCCTGATAGAGCTGCTTTCTTAATTTCCAAAACATGGTTTCTATCACTGTTTCATTGCAATCTTCTGTTGATTGGTGTTGTTTGTTAAATATATTAATCAACACTGCAGTGTGTAAATTTCCTGAAAATCACCATCCAACGCAACATAAAATTGTCCACTCTGTATGTTTTCAAACTTAAGCCATGGATATGTGGGAGAAAAGAGGAAAACAGGAAATTGTATATCAGGCACTCTTTGTGGAAAGGCAGACTGACATCTAATAGTTTGTGTGGATTTTCTTGGTACAGCAACAGACAGACCTTTAACCTTAAACTTTTACACATGCTATGTACAGCTTAGTTTTCATAATTGTTTCAATTTTGTTTCTTTCTCCAGATTATTTACCCCATGGTTCCCTTTTCAGTGAGGAGGGTTTAAAAAAAAAAAAAAAAAAGGCAGCAAAATTTCAGGTTTGTATGGTGAAAGTACTTTAAAAGTGTATGAACTTGGCATCAATAATCACATTTGATGATCAAGGTCAATACCTGATTTCATTTACTGAGTAGTCATCAGATTTCATCAGAACACCCATCAGACTTGTAACATTTGCAGCCTTCCAAGAAGAAGACAACACCTAGAAAACCATTTGCTAGAGTGACTCCCATGGGCTTGGAAATCTCAACCTACCTCTTCACTTGCATACATTTCACAGCTGCAGAGACTCCAGAAAGCAGGATTTTATAAGAGGAAACACCAACCCATTTTAAGTGGAGACTGTGAAAATAAACAGAGGTTTTTAGAGCTCATCTCTTCAGTTTCCAGCCATGCACAACACACACCAGAGGACGCAAATGGCAGCAAATGAATTATGCAGGTAACTCATAAGCTTAGCACGTTTTTATAACTAGATATAGACATCTGTAAGGTTATTCAATGACCACTAAATGCATATGAGAAGAGTTGCTGTGATAAGCAGCTTCTGAAATTAGACAACTGTTTGTTTAGGTACTAAAAAATAATAGACGGTCATAAGTAACATTACTACAGACATTCATTATTATAGTTTGAATAGCATCCTAAATGAAAAAAATGTGAAAGACTGAGAATTGCATCGATCTGAAAATTTTATTCAGCTCAAGAAGTACACATAGCTATGACACACCTGGAATAAATATATACACTTTTAAAACATTACGATTTTCAATGAATCTGCCATATGCCCTATTTTTTCCCTATTTTCCTCCTTAAGTATCACACAGGTAGGAATGTCTTCAGACATCCTGGGATTTGGGGGTATGTGGGGAGGGGGAAGCTGACATTCAAGAACAAAAACAGAGCACCTCATGCCAAAAATTGCAGTTCCTAGTAAAGTTAGCATATGGCCTACATGAATTATTCTAACTGAAGTCCCTGCTTTTTTCTACAACCGTAGGACGCCCTGCATGACAGCATGGAGGGTCAACCCTAAATGATTACCTGGTTTTGGCAGCAAGCAGGAAGCCCTTCTGAGTCTAGATAACAAGTACATTTGAATAATTTAATTAAATTCCTAATGACTTCTTATAAAAAAAATTAATGTAGGCAACACTTGAAATTGTTAAGTCAGAAAGTGGACATAAAAAAGGAAAAACACTCCAAGGCTGTCATGAAAAATCTGGGGATATCTAATGCTGATTTTATTGTACTGAAGGGAAGAAAACTAGAAACACAGTCTGGGAAATTACATTGCCTAGGCAACAATAGTCTTAAGTAATTTGTTTTAATTAGTCTAATTATAAGCATCTCTAGGCCTTTTGTTATATTCTTGGTAGTTGAGTGACATTAGTTTAAAACATGTCCCACTCAGAAGAGCACTTTAAATGTGTTTAACTTTAAACACATGAATCCTTTAATTGTAATCAGTGGAATTACTGAATGCATACTGTCAGGCAGATGTTCAAGTCCCATGCTGTATCAGTTTTCTTAGTGCTGTTGAGTAGATTGCACAGACCAGCACTTTTAAAAGAAAATTCAACAAAACCCAACTGCATGGTTGAGTAAAACAACATAAGTTTCAGTTTGCCAGTGACATGGCTTCTCTTAAGACTAGAATACCATGGGACCATTAGTGCTCAGAAATTCCTAGTTGGTTCAGTACAACACTTGTATGTTTATTCAGATGACAGGAAACTCAGCTGAGTAATTATTAGGCAAGGAATACATACATCTTCAGAGTTTTGGATTTAACTTAGTTAAGATGCTTGACCAATTTGCAAAGAAAATGGACGTAGGCAGATGAAAACCTACAATCACAAAACTACAGAATCATTTAGGTTGGAAGGAACACAATAGCATTGAGTCCAACTATACACCTGACAATGCCAAGTCCACTAAATCATATCCCTAAGCATAGGTCTTTTAAACACCACTTCCTGGGCAGGAACTTTTAACTAATTAAAGGTGTAGAGTAGGAAGCAGAACTCTAAAAGTTAGGAATGTGCTTCAAAATAAAGAGGGACAATTTGTCAAGAAACACTGTCAAAATATCTTTCTCTACAATACTAATCCTAAAGACATCTAATGAGCCCAGGAAGCTAAGACAACTGCTCTGAATCAGCATTACTTTGAATCTAGCAACCATAACAGAGTGAAAAGAAGTCTTCACCGTAATTACAGCTCACAGTCTTTCATGTCAATCTATGGTACAGCAAGATTTCAGCATTCCCTTGATTTATCTGTCATGTGTTTAACATTGTGTGATGGCCAGCAGGTAATTGATAACATCAATTGATGATGGCCATCTCTCCGTTATCTCTCCGAGATTCAGGTGGTTTTAGAGTCTTTTTGCCTTCTGCAAAGCTCTGAGCCAGATGCAAGAAAGAGACAAAGCCTTCAGGTTCTGATTTTTCAAGGTTGCATGCTTTGTTTATTGTTTCTTATCTTACAATTTTCTCAGTGCCCAACTAAGGTCTGTGCAGCTGCTTGGGCATCTGGTGACTCCTCCCAGACTGGGACGTCGCAATCTTTTTTACTAATAGTTACGTGTTCTTTATTTATCATCATTTGCCAATACCTATCACTTATACTAAACAGGTCATCTCTACTTTGACCCAATCTCTTTAAACTACTTTGTGCCACCGTCACTGCAGAAAATGGAGTGAGGGAACAAAGAAGAAGAAGCAGGAGACAACGCCCCAAATCTTCCAACCTGCTCCCATTCAATTTGGTACTAAAAACCTAAACCTACTGTTTTTTCACCCTGTGATAAGCTAAACTACTATCTTTCACACTCTTGTGGCTTGCAGTCCTTCCCACAGTGCAGGAAGCCTTTCCCATGGACTGGGATCAAAGCCAATGTCCCTCTGGGCTCTGTTCCAGGGTCCCAGACCCCCCTGTCCAGGTCTCTGACCCTCCAGGGCGGCCAAAGGAATGCCCTAGACTCCAACAACAAAGCTGAATGCAGTGTTATAGAAAAAAAAATATTTGTTCTTAAGAGCAAGGAGTTTGAATTTGGGTGGGTTTAGTAATGGGCAAATCTTCCAAAGTTTACCTTTTAAATATTTTCCTTTACTAAAGAAGTAGTCATCTTTGTGCAAACTATTCTGGAAATTGTTGAATGAATTTTTTTTCTCAGTCCTTTATCTACTTAAGAATACGAATTCATACTAATAACCATTAAATCTTGCTCTTTTCTCCTTTTAGCCTTCAGGAGCAGCTCAGCAGAATCATGCATTTTTATAAATGTTCTTCTTACTTTCATTTCTAGGAAATAAAAGGGAAAATAAAGAAACTCTGCAATTACTTTGTACCAACTGTAGCAATGCCAAAAATCTTTGTAATCTAAATTACTTCTTCTATGTGTGAAAACAGCTAATAGCAACTCCCTGTAGCTAACAGCAGACTAAGCACTGGAGCAGAATATTAAACAGGCATACCTCTTTGTGGAATATGAAGGGGTTTTTTAGTCCACAAAAATAGCAGTACTATACCTGTCACCCACTGTCTCCCATACACAATGTCTGTAACTGCTACCATATGCAGAAATGTCAAAATGGACTTACAGTAACAAATGGTGATTTATTTAGCTCTAAATGAAGAAAAGAACAAAAAAAATTCTTACAAAACTCCAAGCTAGGAAGCACAAAAAACAAGCCCTGAATTACTGTCCTTGTGCATGAGCTGTGCTTTCCCAGAGTTACATTTCTTGAGGAGCAAACAGCCACCATGTGATGCTGATGTCCATGCTCCTTCTGAGTACTCAGTGGCTGAGTAGGGAAATGTGTTGACTTCCTCTGCATCTTCATGTTTTCTGGGTTGTTCTAAGGAAACAAATCTTAGCCATTGTCCAGGCAAGTGATAAACAAACTACCATAATAACAACATGTTGGCTAAATTTCCCTCTTTTTCTCTTGGTTACAAGTTCTCTAATCTTCTTTGAAAGATAAGTGGCATGCTAAAGTCTCCAAGTAAGTCAGACAGTTTTAAAGACCTTTTGTCACCATCTTATAGAGTGAAGCAGTATCAGGCTTCATAAATCTCTAGAATATCTTCAACTATTTGTGAGCCAGGTCTCTCTTTAGGTCACCCCTAGAGTAACAGATACAAAAGTGGCATCCAGCTGGCTTCAGAAAAATGGTGAAAATTGAATTATGTTGTATATAGCATTGCTACATATTATGTATAATATATATGTCTATATATATGTGTGTGTGTGTGGAGACCTTTCCCGATAGCTCACCAGTGCCAGGGTGCCGAGACCCAGCCAGTGCTTGGGATTTTTCCCCAGGGGGCAGGGCCCAGAGGCAGGGATAAGACACTGCCCAATCAGGGAGGGTAAGAGTCTGTCTGAAGTTCCCCTCATTTGCTTCATGATCATCATAAGGACCCTGAGGACCCCACTGCAGTTCTGGCCTGCTCGAGGTGGATGCTTGCCAATCGTCTGCAGGCGCATTTTCCTGTGTCACCATGCCACGGTACACGGGCTGTGAGCAGTGTAATGGTGGTTCTGTACCTGAAGATTACATCTGCTTCACGGTCCCTGCCTCATGACAATAGCCTATGAATTTCCCCACCTCTTGGCCAAGGGAACTTTCTGGGGTAACTTTGGTGCTCCCCCACGGAAAATCCTTCATCTACTTTGCAACCACCGTGACAGACAGAGATCAAAACCTCCTTCCAAGGACTGAGATTGAGACCCCTATATGAAGCCCCTCTCAAGGACTGAGACATCAGACCCTGACAACCCCAATATAGGGGGCTGGGGCTGACTCAACCAAAGCGAGATGTTTGCCTGGAGGCGTGATCGTTGGACCAAGAAGACAATGGCTCTCACTTACTGCTAAGAACATGGACTACCTGTTCCCCCCCTCGGGAGTTTCAATACATTCACCTGTTCCCCCCGCGACTGAGGACTATAATAAAAACCCCTGAGTTAACCAGAAATTTGGAGAGACTCTCCCTGATGTGACAGGCGGACCCATCGACCGGACCACGAGGACTCTATCTCCATGTTTGGTAGCTATATCCTCCCCTTTCCTCTATCTCTCTCTATCTCTCTCTCTCTCTCTCAATCCCTCTATTGCATTTGCTATGCTCAATCAATAAAAGGTGCATTTGTTTTAATGATGAAATCCCCTCTGTGTTGTGTTTTGCACTCTGAGATCAGTAAATGAACCATCAGGACCCCCGCTTGTACCAGCGCATCGTGACAGGGAGAAGTGGGAGTGGAAGAGTTAGGTTACAGCTGAGTAAGGACAAACCACATGATACAAATTACAAATCTGATGAAACACAATATAAACCCAATTAATGCATTACAACATGTGTGTGTATGTATATATATCTCCCAAATGAGGACTGTCTCAGTCAAGCTTGAGAATCTATCTTGTTATGGAATGGAACTGCCAGTTATGGCTTAGAAAGTGTCTTTGAAGTGCTTTATGAGTAGATTTAATCTAATACCAGACAGAGTTTACAAACTGTAATACTGCACAGTATACTAGAAAGTGTATAGCACTAATGGAGATTTGTCCTGTTTCACAACAGCCACTGTCAGTGACTGTAATCCACCACTGGGGTTCCCTTTGGTTTTGTTTCATGAATGAGTCTGATGGATAAACTTACAAGCTTAACTTAGAAAGGCTTATCGCTATGAGAAATGAGCTATAGGCTACCACAACAACACCTGCATTTATCAGTACAGAAGAATTTATTGTTGATAGTTTATTTACTGTGAACTCAGCAAGAAAAATGAAGATTGATATAAAAAACTTACAGTGTTATAGTTATATGGTAAAGAGAAAAAAACATGGTATATAACCTACTAAAACAGAAGACAAAGTCAGTAAATAATTTCATGGTTGTTACTGCATTTAGAAATGGAGTTAATTGCTTTACTGAGAAAGTAAACAAAAACATACTGGGCAATATATTTATTGAACTGTACCTCATGTGTTGCTCATGACATACTTGGAAGGAGATCCTGGAATTTAACAATGCTGTTTTTTAATAAATAACTATTATGATAGACTACTTACCCTGTGATATAGTATGAGCACCCCAGAATTCTCTGCATTTTGTTACAGTACAGAGTGTGACTTCATTAAGATGTTGAATTTTTTTTTAACAACTTGGAATATTTTTATTCCTTTCCCCTTGGTGAAATTTTTTACTGTTTATTTATTTATTTTTTAAAAATGTTATTTGACTGCTCTCTTCCATATTGCAGTAGAGAAGAGTTTTTTCTCAGACAAAGGAATATGAAGATTGGAATGGCACTTAGGAAGTGATAGATTCTTTTCTTCTATCTTTATAATAAATTATAATAAGTAGATAATTGGTTTTGTCACTTGGAATCTAGAGATTATCTGTAGGGACAAGTAGGCTTGCAGATTATTGGTAGGAACAGCTATGTCAGCTGAAAAATATCAGAAGAGAATGCATCAACACTACTAATGAAGAAGTCCAAGAAACACAGTTGCAACATTGGTGCTGTCATTATCCAGAAAATTTCATTGTTAATTGATCCCCTGTCCCTGGCTCTAAACTAACAATTTAATTGTTAATTGATCCCCTGCCCCACTATAATGGGGTCCATGACAGATAATCTCTTCCAAGCGCTAAAGCAACATCAACACTGGCTTTAGCATCACTTGACACTTGGCTTCAGCACTAGTGAGCAGTGCTTGTCCCTCTTTCATCTAGTGGTATAGACATAGTGAGAGACTTAGAGCTGCCCAGAGCTAAGCAGCCAGCAACCTGATTTTCACCTAAGCTTGGTGTTATCCCTAAGAGTTGTACAAACTTTCTCCTGCATCTTTTTTACAACACTTAGGGATGTACGGGTGAGAAGTGTTGTTCAAGTGCTAAATGTTGACTAATTCTATTATTACAAACATTGCAAATTTTGCCTGCTGGAAGTGTTCAGTGTGAAGGCCCTAATCACAGATACTGAGAGATGAGCGGGAAATGACACAGGTTCCTGTGTGTCATACTTTTAATTTTAAACTAGGCAGAAACACTACTCAATGTAGTGGTTTTACATTCACTAAATTTTGGTTTTGGTACTTACTCTTTTTGTGAGAGACAGACTAGGAGAAAAACAAAGCAGGCTTAACTTTAAAATTAACAAATAGTTTATTAACTTACACTAAAAGAACAGAAAAACAGAAAGTTGGGAAAAAACCTAAAATGTAATGAAACTTCAAAACCACTTTCCCCTCCCCTTACAAACTGTTCACTTTCTAACAAAACAACATAAAGAGACAAAACTTGTAATTTTCAGTCAGTTTCACTATCGGATAATAGTCTTTCATCAATCCATTAGGGGAAGAGTGTCCTTTTGAGTCATGGATCCCACTGACAACTTAGAACAGTTCTCTTGTGGGTTTTAAACTGTCACAAAAAAAACCGCCCGGAGAAACTTGCTTTTGTGACCCTCCCAGGAGCAGTTTCCCAAGCTGCTTATGGGTCATGGGTCTTAGACTTTTGCATACTGGGGTGTCACTTTTTAAAGATGAATAACTCCAAAGCAAAGGATTCTTCACTTCAAGGTACAGAGATATCTTCTCACTTCTTCACTGGTGCAGGGGGCTTCTCATCTTTATCTCTGTTTAAGCATCTTATAGGATATTACTTAGTCCATCACAAACACCTTTGCTTAAATATACACGAAAAACAATCATCTCCCCAAATGCATATCTTTCCTATGATTTACAGGAATGACCTAAATATAGAGTTCATTTCCATGGCTCAAGTAAGAATAGAACAACTAACTCTTCAACCCTCTGTCTTAATCGTCTTTTCACTCTTGCTACTGACTTCATGCTGTTGTTCTTTATGTTCATTCTGTCTTTCCTTACTCTCTCAGAGAAGGGCCAAGCTCTGGAAGCTTCATGTTGCTAAGAAAGAGTTAAATCTGCTCAGAGTTTTTGTCTCTCACTCTCTGTAGCTCATGGTATTAGATGTTCAAGGCTTAGCTGATAAGGAAAAACTCATGCAGAAACATTAGAAATTGGAGCACTCAAGCAGTCTAGAATCACAAAAAAAGCAGGCAAGATCATAAATGCCTTCCCAGCCCACCCCTCGGTGCAAATTGGGGTGGCCTCAGCCCAAACAGTGCTCATAGCTCCCATCAGGGCCCAGCAGAGATTTTTCTCTGCTCCAAGGAAACCTGAAGAAAGCGGCCGCCACAAGACAGCAACTTCTCCTTCCCCCCCTTCACCCAGGAGCCGATGGAATCCAGCCAGGCTTCAGGCCAAATCCCCCCAAAAAGGGGGGAGCAGCAGGCCCAGCTCGATGGTACCTGCCTCTCTCTGGCCGAAGGAAGAAGGAAATCAAGGGGTTTAAATTCACCTACAGGAAATCAAGGGGTTTTTTATGGTACTTCCCAAAGTTGCAGCCAAAATTTCAGTGGTCAGAATAGATGTCAATATTCTAACTAACTCTCTGATAGGTCTCTGTCTCTTACAAAGCAATTCCCAGGTCCTGACTTGGAGAATTATTTTACATTCTTTTATAACTAAAAAACTAAACTGCACTAACCCATGACACTGTGCAATGTATCATGGTACAGAATATGTTTCTTTTTCCCCTCCTAAAAACCTAATAACTCTGTGTTACTATATATCATCCCGTAATTGCAAGTACTTTCAAAGGAAAAGTAGTTGTTCTCTTCGGATTGGTGTGAAAGTGTGTATTTAGAAAGAGCATAATGTAAAATTGTGGTAACAGAGGAAAGTAGAAGGAAACCCCAGGGTTACAAATTCCCTTCCTAGAGACCCTAAGTTTCCTAAGTGTAAATTAACATAACTAATATCTACATGAGTTATACATATACTGTGCAGAGACTAGCATCCCTATAGAATGCTACTGTGCAAACACAGTTAATCACTATGCAATGTTCCTGTGTATTGAATCAGGACTGAATTACAGATGGAAAAGAGTAAGAAAGTTTTAAATATGTCTTTGCATTTAACAAAGTTGCAGTTCTGGGATCATCTGGAGAAAAATAAAACATAAAAGGAAGATAAGCTTATTATGGAAGTAGTTACATGCACACAAAAATAGTTTGCTGCAGAATCTTTTAATAAAAGATAGAATTGTGCTAAATGTGTTTATATTACTGCTTTCTCCACTTTCTAGTTGTTTTTGTATACAGCATACAGGGGGTTTTTTGTATGTAGTCTGAATGGAGCTGTTTTGCTTCAAGCAATGTCTAAACAATGACTAAAGAACAACAAGTGAAGATGAGACATTGTAGAAATTAGGATAATTAATGCTGCTGCTCTGTGTCAGCACATCCTAAACATGATAATCTGTTGATATGAAGGTCTTAGAACTAAATGTTTTTTAAGAATGCGAACACTTACAGAAAAAAAGGGGTGTTAAAGAAGGCCCATTTTGGATTTGAAAAGGTTAAGTGAAGAAATCAAGATGTAAGTTCTCAGACAAAAGTACTACTAAGGAAAGTCAGAAAGCAGATTAGATGTGGCAAAAACTACAACCAAATAAAATAGAAGAATACATGCTGATATTAAAGAAATAAATGTTTCCTTAGGGAAATGTATGTAGAGATTCTTCTGTGCCAAATTGAAAAAAAACTCTGTACCTCTTTTGTTACTGAGCTCACATCCCTATAATTTTACATATTGATTCTAATGTTGTTCGACTTTGTGCTCTTGCCATATTACGTCTAATTGTGGATTAATGGGCATGCTTGCAAGCATTTTGCAGAGGAGTATGCATTGAAATTAAAAAATGTGCATTATCATTACTTTTAGTCTTTTGTGTTTGTAGGAAACTGGGACTTACACCCCCACCAAAATCAGCCTGTATGTTCTAATATTCTATTCCGTATTCAATACTGCTTAAGAGTGATGCAGACAAAAGAAGTAGATCTTGAAAGCTGTAAAGGCAATATTGCTATCTTTAGAAATGGATATTAGTTGAACTGGGAACTGTTACATATAGTGAAAGACTATAGAGCCAGAACAACAAAGTCAGGCTTATTAGTTCTCCTGACAGCTGCTGTCAATTCATGAGGAGCACAGTGTACCTACTGCAGTCATGGAGAGCAGTGGTGTCACTAGGACCAAGCCAGCTCCCCCCTGGCCTTGTCACACCATCAGTCCATCACTTTCTGCAGTGGAGCAGAGAACTTGCTTGAAATTCCAAGAAGAAGGGAAATATCAACCCAAGACATGCTCTTTTTCTTAATTTTGTTGTTGTTCTTTGAAGGAGAGTTTACAGATAGGAGACAATCACAGGCTATACTACAGTTATTAGCTACAGTTATTAGCTCACTTTTCCCAAATATTAGTAACCCTGGTGTATCCTGAAAGGGAACTCAGAAGTTCATGACATCTGAGGCATCTCATAAATATATGTATGTGTTAGTTGCATAAGAAGGGAAATTGAAATGCTTGTCAGTCTTTGTTAATAAACTTGTTTCAGGAGGAGAAAATTAACCTGAAACTCTTCCATCGGTCCTTTTGATTTTCAGTACTTTTGTTTTTGGTCCTTGAGCTATGAATGAAAAGTGACAGGAGCTGCCATACAGGTGTTTGAAGGGACACATTCCAGATATTTAATTTCCTTCTCTTTACTGTGTTTCCTCTTGTTTTAATTTCCGTGGGAGAGTGAAGAGGGAGGAGGAGAGATTGGCTAAGGAGACTGCATCTTAGGTCAGTACAAATCTTTATTAAAGGAAATGGTTGTGTAGTTGCTGTAACTGGCACTTTTATTCCAGTGATATGGACTAATGACCTATTAGGAGACATAAGGCTGCTATTTCAGCCCTTCCTGCCCCTCAAATTGTATTCTTCCTCCCAAGACTCAAACACATTTCCATACTAGAGACTCATATGTTTCATTTCAGCTTCATTTTTTCCCTAAGAAATTAATTTCTTTGACAAATGTGATGTCTAATTTTTACTTGAAATATGTTGCTTTTCTTCCTAAATGGTGGTGGGTTTGTTTGTTTGTGGGGTTTTTTTTTTGTTTGTTTGTGTGTTTGTGTGTTTTGTTTGGTTTTGATTGGGTTTTGGTGGGTTTTTTTTATTATTATTTTTTTTATATATTATTTTTATTGGACAATTTCTACTGTATTGTGTTGCCAGTTTCAGTATTTCTTGCATCATGGTTTATTCTTCTTAAACATGGTCCACAGAGCTGTGGCTGGGTTTTTGTCGTCAGTTTAAGATCACTACAGGCTGCAAAGATCATGTGCCTTGATTACAGAAGTGCTTACAGAATGTTACTTCTCTAAGCATGGTTTCTTGATATCATTTCACTTCAGAAATACATGTTTATTTGTTGTGCACCTTATTCTCTTGTGTTATAATGAGGACTTTTTGTACAACAGATGATTTTCTAAGTGCTCTACTGTACCTTTTCTCTTGCATTTCCCCATAATTTTCTATTATAGACTATTGAGGAGCTGAAACATACTTTATACTTTGAGCTGTGGTGTCTTAGATTTCTCATGAGGAATAAAAGAGTTAATATTTATGACACTACAAAAACCAATTCTGATCAGTGCATTTAGAATTTTAATTTGGCCCAGTACATTTACTAGAGAATGATTTGGGGCTAAAGAATTATGATGCGAAAATTTAACTTGGAGACATTGATAAGGGTGTGTTTAATCTCTGTTTAACTGCAAAGCCTTCTCATATAAAGGTTGTTTTGATTTTAGTAGGCAGATCATGACAATAGCTGAGATCAGCAGAGGTAGCAACTGCATGTCTACAGCCAGAGAGTGTGATAGAATTCCTTCCCCAAGGAGCAGTGGAAATACAGTCTACAGACTAATCATCTTGATTGGTGCAGGCACTCTTCCAAGCACAAGAGAAATTTTCACATACTAGGAGCTAGAGGCAAAGTAGGGAGATGATTAGAAGGTAAACAGCCTGTGGATGAGATCAGACAACTTTTTTCATATTGGTCTTGAAATCAAATGTTCCTCTGGACATATAAAATTAATTTCATCCTGAAATAGCATTGAAGCCAGGTAAGTAGCTGAAAAGTGTCATGAAAAGTGAAAGAGTAAACTCTTTCTTTTACTTTGATCCTATTTTCCTTCTTTTAAAAGATATTTTATCTTCAGAAGAAATAGCATAATATAGATTTGATAGGCTTTAAGTGTAGAGTTTTCTCCCTTACATATAACAGTGGCTTAAGGCAAAAAATATCTATCCGTGGCTCAAACCCACACTAATTTCTTTCATTAGAAGTCAGGTTCACCAAAACTATAGGGCTATCCAAAGCAAATCCCTACAGAGCTGTATTAGAGGTGCACAGAAGCACTTGTCCTGACAAGATCAGTGTTTCAGAGCTGCATCTGGAAGAAAGGCAGAGGAGCCACCCATTGTATGTGTGAGAGAATGCTTAAACTGCTGCCATTCCTGTGCCAGATGGGCATGCCTAGTCCTGTCTGGAAATTGGGTAGCTCTCCTGGCTTTCTGAGCAAGAGTGTTTGTCACAGTCACAGTCACCGTCACAGTCACAGTGTATCAGCAAATGTTTGGCTGCTGGTGTAGCTACACAGCCCCTGCACAAGACGTGCCTTCAACCTAGCCAGCCTCAATTCAGGTGGAAGAGAAGGTTCTTTGCCCACACTTGACTACTTGTGGACCCATTCCTAAACAACTACATATAAGAAGTGGAAGACAGAGAACTCTGAAAGGAGTGAAGTAAAGCAAACAAGAGCAAATATAAGTACCTTGTAAAACAAGAGAAGTAGCAATAGCTGTCTGGTTCTTTAATTTCCATATTATTTTGCTAGAGATAACTTCTAATGTTTTTCTAAAACAACTTGTACACAAACTTTAAATGGCTGAGTTGTTACTGTCTGGTGCTTTCCATGACACAGCCAGCCTGGTTCATTATGAAGTTACTTGGTGGAAGTGTTTTTTTTTTCTTGGAAATTAACTACCTCCTATCAAGACCAAGAAGCAGCTTTGAGGAGATAAATTTTCTTGAGTCTTAGAGGTTCGTGTGGTCCCCAGGTATGTTCTAGACCATCACTCACAGTGCTATCAGACTCAGACTTCATATTACTGGTAAAAAGATGTTTTGTACAATAAAATCTGTACTATCACAAAGTAGTTGAAAAGCAATCAGTTTTGGTCATTGATCATTTGGTAAAAGCTGCGTATTCATTCTCTTTATTTCCACTTCCTCTCTATAGCTGAACACTTTGATAAAGCATAACACATCTCTACTCTTTTACTATATCACTTAGACTAGATTTCCATATG
Organism: Tachycineta bicolor; assembly: GCA_025960845.1. Classification (NCBI taxonomy): domain Eukaryota; kingdom Metazoa; phylum Chordata; class Aves; order Passeriformes; family Hirundinidae; genus Tachycineta; species Tachycineta bicolor. The sequence goes on from JANEHK010000116.1 coordinate 303,544, forward strand.
TCACAGAACAATCCAGCAATTACGCATCATTATTTATGTGTTAAGCTGTTGCATTACTTGCTACCACTCGCATATTAGAAATAGAAACACTTGAGTACAGTTAAGTTGTTAAGGGCAACCCACACTTTCATTTGGGACTTAAAGAATCTGGCGATTTCAAAAGTAATTTTCTTGACTGCCTAGATTTTTTGTAACAGTATTTTTCTCATGCTCAGACTTACACCTCTGTCATCATGGTTCTTCTCTGAAAAAGTTAAAAATTATACAATTATAGAGACCATTATAGTAGATCTCCTCACTTAAAGCTAAGAGGATATCTTTCTAAGTGGTTTGATTTTTCTACTATATCTACCAGATGTGGTAGAAAAATCAAACCACTAAATATTTTCTAAAATATCTACCATGGTAGATATTTTATCAGAGTGAGTTGGATTTATGAAACAACAGTAGAAGCTTGTAGTTGATAGTAGACTGCTTCCAGTCAAATAATGAGAGTCTGAAAACTCAGAAAACCTATGAATTCATGCTCCCCTTTTGCTCCTTTGGTTTAATCTATTCCTTCTCTTTGTTTTTTGTGGGTGTTTGTTTGTTTGTTTGTTTTTGTGGGTTTTTGTTTTGTTTTGTTTTGTTTTGTTTTTGCTAGCAGACAGAAAATCCTTGCACAGTGAGTAGAAGCACTTCCTGAAGTTTTTCCGCCTTCCTTTGTCTCCAGCTGAGAGGAAGTGTTGCTGTCAGGTAGATTCTCTGCTCACCCCCTACTGTGGAACAGGAAATAACCATACAAATATTTGTTTGATAGGCACATGAAACAGCAGGGAAAATTTTTGAAATGGTAGATTAGCATATGAGTACTAAGTAAGGATATTATTTTGTTTTACAAATAATGTTTTCCTTAATGTTTCTGCCTCATTTCTGTCTTGAGGCAGTCTATACAGAAATCCTGGAAAATAAGTATTTCATATTCTGAAGCTGCACATAATAAAACTGACTTGATGGCTCTTGGAGTCTAGGGCATTCCTTTGGCTGCCCTGGAGGGTCAGAGACCTGGACAGGGGGGTCTGGGACCCTGGAACAGAGCCCAGAGGGACATTGGCTTTGATCTCAGTCCATAGGAAAGGCTTCCTGCACTGCGGGAAGGATTGCAAGCCACAAGAGTGTGAAAGATAGTAGTTTAGCTTATCACAGGGTGAAAAAACAGTGGGTTTAGGTTTTTAGTACCGAATTGAATGGGAGCAAGTTGGAAGATTTGGGGCGTTGACTCCTGCTTCTTCTTCCTTGTTCCCTCACTCCATTTTCTGCAGTGACGGTGGCACAAAGTAGTTTAAAGAGATTGGGTCAAAGTAGAGATGACCTGTTCAGTACAAGTGATAGGTATTGGCAAATGATGATAAATAAAGAACACAGAATTAGTATAAAAGATTGAGACGTCCCAGTCTGGGAGGAGTCACCAGATGCCCAAGCAGCTGCACAGACCTTAGTTGGGCACTGAGAAAACTGTAAGATAAGAAACAATAAACAAAGCATGAAACCTTGAAAAATCAGAACCTGAAGGCTTTGTCTCTTTCTTGTGTCTGGCTCAGAGCTTTGCAGAAGGCAAAAAGACTCTAAAACCACCTGAATCTTGGAACAAAAACTGAGAACTGCCCCTCGAAAGGGGTGCCAAAAGGGTCACAGTGAACCTTCTGCAGTGAACATTGCAAGCCCTCAGAAGATAAAAAGCCAGACGGTCAGCTCCGGAGAAGATAAGAAGAACCTTTTTCTAACACTAACCTCAAATTCATCCCAGACCGACAGATCTCCAAGGGCCCTGGAATCCGTCACCCTGAAACCTGCTGGTCAGCGATCAGGAGACCTCTGAAGTGAATTCGACAACAGCTGCAGCCAAGCCTTTGTGCTTTGGTAAGAACAGTTGGATCTAGATCATGGGGGGGGACCACTTCCCAAGAACAAACCTCTATTTTATCAGCCCTAAGGGGGGTGATCTCAACACATGGTGTGGCTCTCAAGGAAAAAGAGCTTCAGGCGTTGATGCTCTGGGTCCATTGTAATTACCCTCACTGTGAGATCAGTGTCCTATTTGAGCCAGGGTTTTGGCAGGAAGCAAATAGGGAGTTGTATGATAGAGCCACAAAGACAAGATAGCTTCTAAGCTGTTGTTCACAGGTAGAATTATGTTAGAAGCTGTATTGGAGAATACCAGTGCAAGTCCCAGGATTGGGCAGCTGCCAAGCGGCAGGGGGGAGGACAGTAGCGCTTTATCTGTCGGCCAGTCAAAGGGAGGAGGACAGACAGCTGCTTTCCCCAGGTTTAATACTTCCTCTGGGAGATGGAGGAGGGGAGAACTCTAAGCTCTCTTGAGGTTCACCACAAAAACCACCAAAAGCTGATCAAATGCCAGTCCCAGGAAAGACGAAACTTCTAATTCATCCTAGCGATTAAGAAGAACTGGATATGCTTTATTTTGAAGCAGTTCCTGAGGGCGCATCACACTTATCCCAAGATGAGGGGGAGACAGGTCCAACACAGAGTCCACCTCGGAGCCCCTTCACTCCCCCACAGTCACCACGCAGCAGCAGCCCACTGCTCCTTTCCCTTTCTGTGCAGGAACAGGGTCCACAGGGGGGAGGGGGGAGCGGTGGGGGCGCTGGGAGAGCAACAAGTCCCGACCGAGCCGGTAGTGGAGGGCGGGACTGTGGTGCATGCACACGGGGGAGGTCCTAACCTATCTCACTGGGGCATGGAACACGGCGGAGCAGAGTCGTAGAGCGCGTTGGGTCAGGAGGGGGTGGATCACGAGGGAGAACAGTTCGTGGACAAGCAGCACGAGGTCGTGAGCGGCAGGACCGAGGCATAGGGGTAGGTGGGGTCTGTGTCGGCAGTTCAGCGCATGCTGATGATGCAAGCTACGGGAAGGAGCACAGTTCAAGATACATCCACATTGCAGGGCGCAGGGGGGAAGGCGAAATGAAAAACGCCAAGCAGGGTACTACAAACCCCACAAACACCAGAGGAAGGTCCAGGCGCAGGCACGGCAGGGGTGGGACGAGGCCCAAAACCTGATCCTGCTCTGGGCGAGGCAAATTCTGATGAAGAGGGAGAACTGGCGGCCTTTGGGCGTGAGCAGGGAGGAGACACTCCATCAGGCGCCGCTGGGCCAGGACAGGCAGGGGCAGGGCAGGTGGAGGCGGAACAGGCAGGGGCAGGGCATTGCCAAGGTGGAGATTTTCTCCAGGGTGCCATGTGGCAAACGTAACGGAGCTCGACTCCGCCCACCAGCGGCACACTGGTTGCAGTACCACCTACACGCAATGATTCAAATACAGCTGCTGCTTTTCTGCAGATGGGCGCATGTCCAAAATCTTACCAGGTTTTACAAATGTACCCAGAAATTGAAAGCCTTTTGAGAACTCGACATACTCCATCAAAGGCTGTGAAGGAAATGTCAGATCCAAATAGTACCGCGAGCCAGCGGATGCCAACTGTTGATGTGTCATCGTCACCTAAGGGCGGGACTGTGAAACCACAACAAGCACGACAAGTGTCAGGCACACCGAATAAAGCACGTTCCAGCAGCGAGACAACCATGTTACACTGCTTTTTTCCAGTTTCATATAAAAAATCAACTTCTTCAGAACAGCAGTTCAAATAAAAGCTGAGAGATCCTTTGTCGATGGTGAGGGACGATGAAGCTGCAGAAGAAGATCAAGATATGTCAATCTCTGATGACGACATCATCTGCATCACTGCTTCAGAGGGCATTCCTGTCTGGAAAGTAAAAGCATTTGAGTTTTCACGTCAAGCATCATCATTTTTGTTATCTAAGGAGTTTGTGAGGCAGTTTTTCCGGCAATTCAGTGAAGTAGCTTCAGAATTCCAACACGACCCAATGTCTTCTTTCTCTTGTATTTTTCTTCTGAAGAAAGGTGTTGAAGAGAATTTGTGTGATGCCCAGAAATCCCTAGTTCCTGTTCCTCAAGAAAAGGAAAAGGAAATGAAACAGGATGAGGTAAAGCCTCAAAAACAGGTAGCTCCTGGAAAGGATGAAGCAGCAGTGAAGCTGCAAACACAGCAATCAATTCTGGTGTCAGACAAAACACAGATTCCTGGTGCACGGGAATTTCTTGCAACAGACTGGACTGAAATAAGAAAGCATGCACTGAAAAGGGAGATGCTTCAGATAGGTTCAAGAAGTGTGGCAATGCCAGTGACTTATGATGCACAGGATGCAAACCCAAGATGGGAGCAATTGGATCATGAAGTCGTCAAAGATCTGATGAAAGCCATTCGTGATAATGGATTGGGGTCTCCATACTTCAAACAACTTTTAAAAGGGATATTTAATATATATGATTTAACACCATTTGACCTCAAATCCCTTGTTTCAATGATCCTCACTGACTCGCAGTTCATCATCTGGGAAGCAAAATGGAGAAGAGCTCTTAATGAACTCAGAGACAAATATCAGGGAGGAACGAATGCAGGCCTCACTGTTGCACAACTGGCCAGTGATCCACCACTTGACAATCCAGCTCGTCAGGCCAGACTTTTTCCTCAGGAAGTGTTGACAGACATCAAGAATGCAGCCAGAAAGGCAACGGTGCAAATTCCACTGACAGGAGTTATAGAAAGTAGTTACACAGACATAAAGCAAGGTCCTTCAGAATCTTTCACCTCATTCATCAATCGTCTCACACAAGCAGTGGACAGGCAAGTCAATGATGATGGGATGAAACCACATTTGATTCGGTGTCTTGCATTTGCAAATGGTAGCTCCTGGATGAAACCTGGATGAAACCACATTTGATTCAATGTCTTGCATTTGCAAATACCAATCCAGAATGTAAACATGTCATCAGTGCAATGCCAGGCCAGCCCTCTATGGCAGAAATGATAGAGGCATGCAGCAAGGTGGGGACACCACAGCATGTTGCAGCAATTTTGGGAGATCAAGTGGAAAAGGCTGTCAAAGATGCATTCGTGAATTTTCAACAAAGGCAGTGCTACAAGTGAGGCAAACAAGGGCACTTCAAGAAGGACTGCCCGCAAGTTACGAAGAGTGCAGACTCATCAGATGCTTGTCCAACATGCGGGAAAGGGAAACATCAGGCAAGCCATTGCCCTGCAAGAAACAATGCAAATGGAAGAACTTGGTGGGGAAACTTCAAAAGGAGCACGAGTCGTCAACGCTCAACGACACAAGTAATGGTGATGACTCAGAAACTGGCTCCACAACAAGGACAATCATTGGGGAATGACAGTCCAGCGCTCTCAGCAGGACAATCAGCAGGATCCCCTGTGATACAGAGTTACTACCACCAGGGGCGCAATGTGACTTGGCAACTTCCAAAATGATATGTTTTTTGGATGACAATCGCGTAGTGATACCCACTGGTGTCACTGGAACTTCATGGAAGAGAGAGGACTTTTTAATCATAGGTCAGGACAAGAGCAGTATTTTAGGACTTGGTATTTACCCTTCTGTCATTTCAGCAGATGGCAACGATGAGTTGGCAATTTTAGCAAAGCCTCATCAACATCCATTGATCATTCCTCAGAACACCTCAATTTTCACAGCGATTGCATTGCCACCCCATGCTGCAGAACAAGTCATGCCAGTGCTCCAGGAACAAGATTCTCCTTCAGGTGAGCACGTGGAGGTTCATGCCTCATAGGTGAAACACATAGGCTGAGACAGACCGATTCTCGCCTGTGAATTGACCCGTGGTGAGAAAACAATCACAGTCAAAGAAATGCTTGATACAGGGGCCGACATCACGGTAATTTCTTTTTTAGCCCAAGAGTTGGAACTTAATTGCTCCCTTGAGTCTTCTTTCAGGCATAGGGGGAAATTCCTTTTGTCTGCAGAGTGAAGATGTGATTGTTGTCTCGGGATCAGGAGGTAAGACTGCAATCATTCACCCTTTTGTTGTGCAGAGGCCCATCACAGTGTGGGGGAGAGACATTTTAGTACAATGGGGTGCAAGGTTGGAAGTGGATTTTTAGTGGGGGCCACTGTGGCACTCACCACTTTGAAACTGACCTGGAAAACAAACAATCCTGTCTGGGTGGATCAGTGGCCACTCAAGAGAAAAAAATTGAGTGCTCTCAAAAGTTTGGTCAGGGAACAATTGGAAAACAGACATGTACCAACAAACAGTCCCTGGAATTCCCCAGTGTTTGTCATTCACAAGAAAGTCTCTGGCTCATGGAGATTGCTTCATGATCTCAGGAAGATCAATGAAGTCATTGAGGAAATGGGACCACTTCATCTGGGGCTTCCATCTCTCTCAATGATTCTGAGAGATTAGCCACTTGTGATCACTGATCTCAAAGATTGTTTTTTCAACATCCCACTTCATCCAGATGATGCTCCTCAATTTGCTTTTTCCACCCCAAGCGTCAACAGGGAGAAGCCTCTGCAGAGATTCCATTGGGTTGTTCTTCCACAAGGCCTCAAGAACTCCCCAACCATCTGCCAATGTTTTGTTGCACAAGCACTGTCTCCAGTGTGGGAAAAACATCCAGGAGCAAAGATCATTCATTACATGGATGATCTGCTCATTGCAGCACCAACACAACAAGAATTGCAGAAAGCTCGTGACTGTGTGATCGCAGAAGTGCAACATGCAGGTTTGGAAACTTCCACTTCAAAAATTCAAGAGGTTGCACCTTGGAAATACCTAGGATGGAAGAACACTGAACAAACAGTGAAAACACAGAAAATTGAAATTAAAGCAGAATTCAACAACTTACAGGATTTACAACAATTTTTGGGAGAAATCAACTGGATGAGACTGATCTTAGGGGTCACAAACTATGAAGTTGCATCATTGTTCAATCTCTTGAGAGGGGACAACAAAATCAAATCTCCCAGAAATCTCACTCCCAAAACTCAGGAGGCCCTTGAGAAAATTGCTGGAGCTCTCCAGCAGAGACAGGCACGTTGCTTTGTAACATCATTACCATTCTTTCTTGCAGTGTTGGGAGAAAAAATACCATTGTATGGGTTGATTTTTCAGTGGGACTTGTCACAAAAAGACCCATTGTTGATTTTAGAGTGGATTTTTTTATCTTACAGGTCTCCAAGGATGATCCTCTCAAGTCTGGAGATGATAGCTCAGATCATCATCAAATCTAAGACCAGGCTGCTGACAATGGCAGGCAAAGATTTTACAAGAATTTATCTGACTTTGAAAAAAGATTATTTTGATTGGGCATTGCAGACATCAGAGGACTTGCAAATTGCATTGTTAGATTACTCTGGTGTTTATACTATTCATTTCCCAAACCATAAGCTGCTGAAGGCAAAAATAAGTTTTAGGGAAAAGCCAAAAATAAATGAGGTGCTGTTGGATGCGATAACAATATTTACCAAAGGCTCAGGGAAAACTCACAAATCAGTAAGCACATGGCAGGATGCCATCACGGGGCAGTGGAAATCAGATATAAGAATAGTACAAGGTTCACCACAAATAGTGAAATTAGCAGCAGTGGTCAGAACTTTTGAGCTGTTTCAGCAACCTTTTAACTTGATCACAGATTCAGCTTATGTAGCTAATGTAGTCAAGAGACTTGAGAGTTCACTCCTGAAGGAGGTTGACAACCAAGATTAGTATTCATACTTGCTGTGCATGAGAACATTGTTGTAACACAGAAAATGTAAGTACTTTGTCTCTCACATCAGGGCACATTAAACCCTCCCGGGATTTTTAGCAGAAGGTAATGAACATGCAGACAAATTGACCATGCCATTTTCAAGGACTTTACCAAACATTTTTGAACAGGCAAAATCGAGTGACACATGCTTCCATCAGAGTGCTCAAACACTAATGGAAATTTATGACATTTCCAAAAGTCAGGCAAAGGAAATCATTAGTACAGGTGAGACAGCACAACAGGCTTGTCGACATTTCTTGCAGGCATTTGCATCATTGGGTGTGCCGCAAGAAATCAAAACAGATAACGGACCAACATATATAGGGAAAGTGTGTGACAAATTCCTGAAGAGGTGGGGTGTCCATCATACCTTTGGTATCCCACACTCTCTGACAGGTCTAAGCAATCATTGAAAGGACACATCACACATTGAAATCCCTTTTGGACAGACAAAAAAGAGGATAAGCAGACACAACACTGTACATGCATTTGAATAAAGCCTTGTATGTGCTGAATTTTTTAAATGGCTCTTTTGCAGAGACAACTCCACCAATTGTCAGACACTTTTCAAACAGACAAAGAACAAAGCTAAAGGAATAATCCTTTGGTTTTGGTCAGAAACCCAGAAACAGGATAGACTGAAGGGCCATTCAAATTAATAACTTGGAGCAAGGGACATGCTTGTGTCTTCACAGCAGTCAGACCGAAGTGGCTGGTGGCGAGGCACATGAAACCATACCGAGACCAGACGCAAGTAGAAGTGGGCCCCAAGAACGGAGAAAGATAAGTGGGCACACAGATGTGAGCTGGTGTCAAGACAGCAGACATCCCTTTGTTCTATGTGCAAAAGAGACTCTGGGACTTGAGTTTTCCTTGGGGTTTGGGTTTTCTTTGGAACCTGGGTGGTGTTGCATTTTTAGAGATTCCCATGGGAAAAGGGCCATCGAACATGAAAAAACTATACTTGTGCCTCATTCTCTCCTTGGTTGCCTTGAGCAATGAGGCAGTTTTGCCTGTGGCCCAACCAAAAGAGAATGTTTGGGAAACTCTAGCCAATGCATCAAGTTTGGACACCATCTGCTTGACACACTCAAAGCCAGGAAAACCCTTCTCAACATGATTAGTGGGGCTGCCAGTGAGTGAATGGCCAATTCCAGAAAGTATCCCTCCAGTGATTTCAAAGTCCATTGTAAATCCAGTGGACAGATGGGATGTTTGGATGAAGTTCCTTCCTGGGGCTCCTTTTCAATCTCAGGAATTGGAAATCCTTGGATCGGTCCAAATGCAATTTTGTGTGAAATTCAGCCTTTCTGGAGTGGCACAAAACAAAAAAATAGACGCCACTACAAACATCAATTTTTACAGAAATTTATCATCTTGGTGTAATTACACTAAGATGCTGGACAAGCCATCCAACCATGTTCCAGCACAATTGCCGAGAGGAATCTTTTTCATATGTGGGGACAGAATTTGGCCCGCAATCCCCGCAAATGTCAAAGGTGGTCCATGCAGCATTGGAATGCTTTCATTGCTAACACCCAACATGATATTGTTGAGAGAACAAAAATATAGAAGGAAAAGATCTATCAAGATGTATGATCCAAATTGTAATGACAATGTTCACATGTGGGACAAAGCTCAGAGAATTGCGGTTGCTCTTTTTGCACAACAGGCAGCATCAGGGGTAGCCTTGACACAGTTGGATCTGGTGGGTTGTTAGCTGAGCAAACATGCCCAAGCCACCTCTCTTGCACTGAGTGACATGTTATTGGATGTTGACAGTGTAAGATGAGCAAGTCTCCAAAACAGAGCAGTGATAGATTATCTATTGCTGACATACGGGCATGGGAGTGAGGAATTTGAGCGAATGTGCTGCATGAATTTGTCAGATCATTCCAAATCCATTCATGAAAACATCAAACAATTGCAGGAGAGTGTGAACAAACTTGGAGAGGTAACTAGGTCATGGATGGATGGTGCGTTCAATTAGTTTGACCTTTCACCATTGTGGAAGGGAATTTTAAAAACATTTGTATATATTTTAGTAGAACTTGTAATTCTTCTCATGATCTTGTTGTGTTTGCTTCGATGCATACGGCAAGCCATGAACAGGGTTGCCAAAGAGGTGTTTTGGTTCAAACAGGAGGGGGAGATGGAGTCCAGGGCATTCCTTTGGCTGCCCTGGAGGGCCAGAGGCCTCGACAAGGGGGTCTGGGATCCCTGAAACAGAGCCCAGAGAGACATTGGCTTTGATCCCAGTCCATCGAAAGGCTTCCTGCACTGTGGGAAGGACTGCAAGCCACAAGAGTGTGAAAGATAGTAGTTTAGCTTATCACAAGGTGATAAAACAGTAGGTTTGGGTTTTTAGTATGGAAGTGAATGGGAGCAAGTTGGAGGATTTGGGGCGTTGTCTCCTGCTTCTTCTTTCTTTTTCCCTCACTCCATTTTCTGCAGTGACGGTGGCACAAAGTAGTTTAAAGAGATTGGGTCAAAGTAGAGATGACTTGTTCAGTATAAGTAATAGGTATTGGCAAATGATGATAAATAAAGAACACGTAACAATTAGTATAAAATTTTGCAACAGCCCAGTGCGAGGAGGAGTCACCAGATGCATGAGCAGCTGCACAGACCTTAGTTGGGCACTGAAAAAATTCTAAGATAAGAAACAATAAACAAAGCATGCAACCTTGAAAAATCAGAACCTGAAGACTCCATCTCTTTCTTGCATCTGTTTCAGAGCTTTGCAGAAGGCAAAAAGACTCTAAAACCACCTGAATCTTGGAACAAAACCCGAGACTTGGTAATGCTTCACTGTGTGGTCCAACAAATCTGTTTCTTCTGCTGACATTTGTTGACTATTAAATCCAACTGATGTAGTTTGTTCTTTGGGTGTTGTTGTTGTTGTTGTTTGGTGGGGGTTTTTTGTTTTTTTGTTGTTGTTGTTGTTGTTTGTTTGTTTGGGGGGGTTTTTTGGGGTTTTTTTTGTTTGTTTTGTTTTTTTTTTTTTTTTCCCCAGGTGAAGGGCCTCTAAAATGTATATAAGTTCCCTTAGTTTGAAAGAGGTCCCAAGCTGGAAAAACTTCAATATTGTTATTTTGGTGAGCTTTTGCTTGTCTGTTGTTTTGTTTCTTTTTGCATTTGCTGGGATTTTTGTTGTTTTGTTTTTTAGGGTTTTGGGGGTGGGGGTGGTTTTTGGTTTTTTTGTTGTTGTGGGGGTTTTTTTTTCCTAATTCCTTAATTTACTAGCTTAGTAGCACTCATTTGTTTTTTTCTTATTATCCATTTGGGCACACTTACCTGCCTTCTGTGGAATCGTGCAGTGAAAAGAAGCAGTAGTATTTTAGGGCTCAATGAAAGGGAAAACGCAAAAGTCAGGTTAAACATTCATATCTCTTGAATCTACAAAATACTGTGAGAGATCTTAAAAGAAAATGGGGTTTGACACCTTTGAGATTTCAAATATAATGAGATTATTTATGTTTTACCTAACTCTAAAAGAAAATTAAACTCTGTTATTTTTTATTTTATACTAAATATTCTGTGTCTTGGGGTACTAGTTTTGTATACCTTTTTAATGATGGTATTCCATTTCCACAACCCTAAACTGACATATCCAAAACCTTCTTGTTCTTTTGACATAAACTTTCTGGTTGAAAACCCTGATATAAATCATCAATGAGATGAAATCCTGATCTAAATGATCAATACAATGACAAAAGCAACAATTTACAGAATCCCAAAATATGTCATAGAATGGCTTGTATTGAAGGGACATTAAAGATAATCTAGTCCAGCCCCTCTGCTGTGGACAGGGACATTTTTCACTACACCAGGTTGCTCAGAGCCCCATCCCTTTCAGTTATGGGACACATGAAATTTCTCTAGGCAGCCTGTTGGCAGTACCCCACCATCCTCACAATAATTTTTTTCTGGTATCTAATGGAAACCTACTGTCTTTCAGTTTGAAACCATTCCCCCTTGTTCTGTCATTTCATGCTCTTGTAAATAATTCCTGTCCGGACGACTTTTAGTGCCTCTCCAGATACATCCCTTGAGATTCTTCTTACTAAGTATAGTTGGTGAGCATAAGCATAACATGTGACATGAAGACAATAATTGTTATTTTTATATTTTTATATTTATATTTTTATAAATATATCAGAAACTTGTGTTGGAAAACTAATAGGTAAAACCGTTCAGCAAGAAGGTTGTAGATAACCTTGGCATCTAGGATCTCCGCATTTAGAATGAGGCTAGGGTTCCCATTCAATTGGGTCTGTGAGACCAGGCACACAGAATGTAGTCAGTAACTTTGTAGGTAAAAGATATGAATAACATGCCTCTGAGGACAGCCAGCATCTCTCTTCTACACAGCTCACCTAATCAAAGGAAAAAAGAGGGCTTGGAAATATGCAAGAACACTCATAAATGTTTATTTTCTATATTAAAATTATGTTAGAATTTTCCAAAGTCATCTTAGGCCTGGCTACAGCAAAATGGCACTAAGAACTTTGCACAGAATTAAGAATCAGAGAATCAAACCAGAGACTGATTTGTATTGGAATGGCCCTTTAAAGGTCATTTAGTCCAACCCCCTTCAGCAATAACTCTGGTTGCTCAGAGACCATTCCAACCTGGGCTTGAGTGTTGCCACGGGTGTGGTAGCACCCAATGCTCTGCGTAACCTGTGCCAGTGTTTCAGCACTCTCCTTGTAAAGAGTTTCTTCCTCATGTCTAATCTGACTCTAACATCATTTATTTCTAAACTTCTGCCACTTTTCCTAATATTACCAGCTTGTCCTAGGGTGACCGTGTATCCCCCAATTGTCTATTGGGCGCAAAGGGGAGGGGAAGCACGGTTTGTTTTTCCCCAGGAAAACTCTGCTCCTCGGAGTGATCTTGAAGCGGGGCAGTTGGAACACTGCAAGACAAAAGAAGCCCTGTTGGTTTTTTCCCCTGAAGTTAGTTAGTTAGTTTAGTGCTAGCATAGTTAGAGGTTGTAGAATAGCTGAAGCTTTTTGCCTTTTTTTTTTCTTTTTTTTTTCTTTTTTTTCTTTTTTCCTCTTTTTTTTCCTTCCTTTTTTTACTTTTTGCCCTCTCCTTGGAACTGTTCCAACCTCTCTGGACTAAGGACCTGGGTGAAGCACCAGGGGCCTCCAAGGGGACCCACCCCACCAAGACCAGCCCTGCACATCTCCTTTTCTCCCAGCACCAGTGGAGACGGAGTGGCGGGGCACAGTGACTATCTTCAAGAGGAGACTTTCATTCTTTAAATTTGTTATCCCTCCGTAAGCAGCACGAAGCTCTTGTCATTGGGTATTGTGCTGGGAGTGCTTTGCCTGTGTAATAAACAGGTTTTTTCCACTTCTCTCTGAGGAAGTCTTTTCCCGAACCAGTTGGGGGAGGGGAGGGAGCGCCATGGGAGGGTTTCTCCCAAAATCTGCCTGAAACCACCACACAAACTTCCTGGCACCCAACGTGGGGCACGAGAGAGTGGAAAAACCCTGTACTGATTAGTATTTAGCAGTCAGTAACTATGCTGCTTGAACTCATGTCTCTTGGGGTGGGGGCCTTGATGTGTTTTGGATCCTTAGGCTTCTTTGAGGTCTTAATACCTTTGTGGTCCTTAGGTTTATTTGCATATCCAGAGATAGCCCCAATATTGTCACTAATATGCAGTTTTTACAGTAGAGGGACATGGATTAGAGTAGCCATTGGCCTTGGTTTAATGATAATAATTTGTAGGAAGTTTATAAAGGTGTTGAGATCTTTTCCTACCATGTATGGGTCATGGTTATGGTTATTCACCCTGTTTGTGGGAGGAGGAGCAGAGGATGAAGCGTTGCAGTCTTTTGTTTCCTTCTTCTCCTCTGAATCAGTTAAATCCAGTGGAGCTGGGGAAATACCTGAAAGAGAGGTACCATGATGGCTCTAAGGGGGAAAAGATCGCTGCAGTAAGCTGGGCCCTGGCATATGCTTATCACACATTGCTAGACACTGCAGGGCAGCAGACAGAGGCAGGGGGGAAAGGATACAAATCAAGAGCTACCCCAGTCACTCAGGCTGCAGCCAACACCCCAGTTAGGAAGCCAGCAGCTGAACTAGAACCTGAGCCTGAGTCGGCAGCTAAACCAGACAGTAAGCCTAAGCCCCTGGCAGTTGCTCCGGCAAAGAAGCACACACTCAAAACCGATTGACCAGTGGACAATGATGACCCAAGAGAAGGACCTTCACCAAAATCAGAAGCCAAAGCTTCTAGCAAAGGATCAGAAGCCAATATTGATTCCTTTTCCTTGAAGGGCCTTCAGGGCCTAAGAAAGGATTACCGGCGACAACTTGATGAATCTATAATTAGTTGGTTAGTCCGTCTCTGGGATGCTGCAGGCGAGGCTATGATTCTGGACAGCACTGAAGCGAGGCATCTGGGATCCCTGTCACACGATCCAGTCATCGACCAGGAGATGATGAGAGAGGCTGGTCCTTGCAGTCTCTGGGTATGGGTCCTAGGAAGTGTGGCAGAAAGGTACTTGTGTGCAGATGATCTCTCTATGCAGCAAACCCCATGGAAGACCATAGAACAAGGGATTCAATGCTTGAGAGAAATGGCAGTGGCAGAGATGGTCTTCTCAGATGACATAAACACTAGGAACCCAGACTTGGCATCATGTACCATCTGTGATGTGGTGAAAATTTATATGACTCGGGCCATTAGAATACACTTCTGCTTTAGCAGTAATGAAGTGGGAGGACATGGAGGAGACTGTGCTTGATATGGCAAAGAAGCTCTGAGCATATGCAGATCCTGTGCATGGCCCAACACACGCCAGAATTGCAGCTGTAGAAACACCTCTACAGAAACCAGAGGATAAGATAGATGAGAATCATAAGAAACTCAAGGGAGGAGATTAGAGAGGACCTTCTCCAAATCTCAGCAGTACAGATTAGAGGTTCTGGTACCCAAGGTAGATGCTCCCCAGGTAGGGAGAGAGGGTACCCTCCACGCGCTGAGCTGTGGTTCTTCCTGCGGGATTGCGGAGAAAATATGAACAGATGGGATGGAAAATCTACGGCTGCCCTGGCACAACGGGTGCGTGAATTGAAGGAAGTCAAGACTCAAAGAGGGAGTTCCACCAAAAGGGAAGCAGCTCCAGTTGCCCGTAGTCAAACTGCCAGGTATGATGATGATGACGTGTCTGATCCCCTTGAAGGAACCTCTAAGACATAAGCTCAAGGAAAGAAGGATAACCAGGCTTAGAGGGGCTCTGCCTCTAGCCAGGTAGAGGCCAGGGAAAACTGCGCATTTTGGACTGTGTGGATTCATTGGCCTGGCACATCTGAACCACAAGACTATGAGGCCTTGGTTGATACTGGTGCACAGTGCACATTAATGCCATCAAGACCTGTAGGGGCACAATCTGTCTCTATCGCTGGCGTGACAGGGGGATCACAAAATTTTACTTTGGTGGAAGCAGATGTGAGCCTAACTGGAAAGGAGTGGAAGAAACACCCTATTGTGACTGGCCCAGAGGCCCCATGCATTTTGGGCATAGATTACCTCCGAAGTGGGTATTTCAAATACCCGAAAGGACTCAGGTGGACATTCGGGATAGCGGCTGTAGTGACAGAGGGTATCCGGCAATTGAACACCTTGCCTGGACTGTCCGAGAATCCACCTGCAGTGGGACTCCTGAGAGTACAAGAGCAACGGGTACCAATTGCCACTTCTGTAGTGCACCGCCGACAGTACAGAACAACTCGAGATGCTGTGATTCCCATCCATAAGATGATTCAAGAGCTGGAGAGCCAAGGGGTGGTCAGTAAAACCCACTCACCCTTCAAAAGTGCCATTTGGCCTGTGTGTAAATCTGAAGGAGAATGGAGATTGACTGTGGACTACCGTGCACTGAATGAGGTGACACCACGCTGAGCGATGCCATGCCAGACATGTTGGAGCTCCAGTACGAGCTGGAGTCCAAGGCAGCAAAATGGTATGCTCCAATCGACATTGCCAATGCATTTTTCTCCATTCCTTTGTCAGCAGAATGCAGGCCTCAGTTTACCTTCACATGAGGGGAGTGCAGTACACCTGGAACTGACTGCTCCAGGGGTGGAAGCACAGCCCCATCATCTGCCATGGACTGATCCAGACTGTGCTAGAAAAGGATGAGGCTCCAGAACATCTACAGTATATTGATGACATCATTGTGTGGGGGAACACAGCAGCAGAAGTGTTTGAGAAGGGAAAGGAAATCATCCAGATCCTCCTGGAAGCCGGTTTTGCTCTCAAGAAGAGTAAAGTTAAGGGACCAGCTCATGAGATCCAGTTCCTGGGAGTAAAGTGGCAAGATGGATGGTAGCAGATTCCTACTGATGTAATCAACAAGATTACAGCAAGGTCTCCACTAACCAATAAGAAGGAGACACAAGCTTTCCTAGGTGCTATAGGATTCTGGAGGATGCATATTCCCGAGTATAGTCAGATTGTGAGCCCTCTTTACCTGGTCACCCACAAAAGGAACGATTTCCACTGGGGCCCTGAACAGCAACAAGCCTTTGCCCAGATCAAGCAGGAGATCGCTCATGCAGTGGCCCGTGGCCCAGTGAGGACGGGACCAGATGTGAAGAACATGCTCTACTCAGCAGCTGGGAACAATGGCCTGTCCTGGAGCCTTTGGCAGAAGGTGCCTGCTGAGACTCGAGGCCAGCCACTGGGATTCTGGAGCCGAAGCTACAGAGGGTCCGAAGCCAACTACATTCCAACAGAGAAGGAAATCTTAGCAGCCTATGAAGGAGTTCAAGCCGCCTCGGAGGTGATTGGTACAGAGGTGCAACTCCTCCTGGCACCCCGACTGCCTGTGGGGTGGATGTTCAAAGGGAAGGTCCCCTCCACCCATCATAGCACTGATACCACATGGAGCAAGTGGATTGCTCTTATTACACAGTGCGCCCATATGGGTCAACTGAATCGCCCTGGGATTTTGGAAATAATTACCAATTGGCCTGAGGGTGAAAATTTTGGTTTCACAGATGAAGAACAAGAGCAAGTGACATGGGCTGAAGAGGCTTCACCATACAACCAATTGCTAGCAGAGGAGACACATTATGCCCTTTTCACTGACTGTTCCTGTCGTATTGTAGGGATGAATTGGAAGTAGAAAGCAGCTGTGAGTTACCCCACACAACAGGTTGCTGAGGCCACTGAAGGAGAGGGTGGATCAAATCAACTTGCAGAACTCAAGGCTGTTCAATTGGCCTTGGATATTGCTGAAAGAGAGGGGTGGCCGAGGCTCTACCTCTGAACTGATTCATGGATGGTAGCCAATGCTCTGTGGGGGTGGCTGAAGAGGTGGAAAGGGGCTAATTGGCAGCATGGAGGGAAACCAGCTTGGGCTGCTGAGGAGTGGAAAGACATTGCTACCAGGGTAGGGAGACTACCTGTGAAAGTCCGTCATGTAGATGCCCACATCCCCAAGAGTAGAGATAATGAGGAGCATTGAAACAACGAGCAGGTAGATCGGGCAGCAAAAATAGAAATGTCGAAGATTGATTTAGATTGGGAACACAAGGGAGAGTTGTTTTTAGCTCGATGGGCCCATGATGCCTCAGGCCATCAGGGCAGAGATGCCACCTATAAGTGGGCCCGAGACTGAGGAGTAGATCTAACCATGGACAGTGTTTCTGTCTGGACAACTGTGAGACGTGTGCTGCCATCAAACAGGCCGAGTGGGTGAAGCCCCTATAGTATCGTGGACGGTGGTCTAAATATAAGTATGGAGAAGCCTGGCAGATTGATTATATTACCCTACCCCAGACACGTCACAGTAAGCGCTACGTGCTCACAATGGTGGAAGCCACCACGGGGTGGTTGGAGACCTACCCTGTGCCCCATGCTACTGCCTGGAACACCATCCTGGGCCTAGAGAAGCAAGTCCTGTGGAGGCATGGTACCCCTGAGAGAATTGAGTCAGACAATGGGACTCATTTCAAGAACAGCCTTATTAACACCTGGGCTAGGGAACATGGCATTGAGTGGGTGTACCATATTCCCTACCATGCACCCGCTGCAGGCAAAGTGGAGAGGCACAATGCATTGTTAAAAACCCAGCTGAAAGCATTGGGTGGGGGATCTTTCAAGAATTGGGAGCAGCATTTGGCAAAGGCCACCTGGTTGGTCAACACCCGAGGCTCCACCAGTCGAGCAGGCGGCTCCCAGGCTGAGCCTCTGCATACAGTAGATGGAGATAAAGTCCCAGTGGTGCATGTCAGAGGTCTGTTAGGGAAGACAGTGTGGATCAAGTCTGCCTCAAGTACAGGCAAACCCATTCGTGGGGTTGTCTTTGCTCAGGGACCAGGTTGCACATGGTGGATAATGAAGAAAGATGGAAGAACACAATGTGTACCTCAGGGAGATCTGATTGTTGGGTGAGAATCATTTGTAAACATCACTGCCTGTTAGATGCTATTGCCACTGTATGTACATTAAACCATGCAGAATGAAATAGAAGGAAATGTGTAAGTGAGAGGGTATGTGTTAAGTGTTGCAAGTATGAGCAAGTGTTGAAGGTATGAGTAAGTGAGAGAGGAATCCTGCTGCCCTGCAGCCTGGAGCCTGGATTCAGTGGCTCAGTGTGGGATGTGACAGGAGCATGACAGGTATTGCTTTTTTTGTTTTATGTGGAATATACATTGGTTCTGTCTGTAAGTCAATGATATGGGGATAAGAAGTGGAAAATGTCTTAGGGTGACTGTGTATCCCCCAATTGTCTATTGGGTGCAAAGGGGAGGGGAAACGCGGTTTGTTTTTCCCCAGGAAAACTCTGCTCCTCAGTGTGATCTTGAAGCAGGGGAGTTGGAACACTGCAAGACAAAAGAAGCCCTGTTGGTTTTTTCCCCTGAAGTTAGTTAGTTAGTTTAGTGCTAGCATAGTTAGATGCTGTAGAATAGCTGAAGCTTTTTGCTTTTTTTGTTGTTGTTGTTATTGTTCTTTTTTCCTCTTTTTTTTCCTTCCTTTTTTTACTTTTTGCCCTCTTCTTGGAACTGTTCCAACCTCTCTGGACTAAGGACCTGGGGAAGCACTGGGGGCCTCCACAGGGGACCCACCCCACCAAGACCAGCCCTGCACATCTCCTTTTCTCCCAGCACCAGTGGAGATGGAGCAGCGGGGCACAGTGACTATCTTCAAGAGGAGACTTTCTTTCTTTAAGTTTGTTATCGCTCCGTAAGCGGCACAAAGCTCTGGTCATCAAGTATTGTGCTGGGAGTGCTTTGCTTGTTTAATAAACAGGTTTTTTCCACTTCTCTCTGAGGAAGTCTTTTCCCGAACTGGTTGGGGGAGGGGAGAGGGAGCCCCATGGGAGCGTTTCTCCCAAAATCTGCCTGAAACCGCCACACAGCTCTTCTCCAGAACAACCTTGGCTCTCTCAGCCTTTCCTCCTAGGAGAGGTGCCCCAGCCTTCTGATCATTTTCATTGCTCTCCTCTGGACCTGCTCCAAGAGGTCCATATATTTCTTGTTTTGGGGGCCCCAGGGTTGGATGCAGTGTTCCAAGTGGGGTCTCATGAAAGCAGAGCAGAATCCCCTTTGTAACCCTGCTGCCCACACTACTTTTGATGCAGCCCAGGATGCAGTTGCATTTCTGGGCTGTGCTCATATCCACATTGCTGGATCATACCCAGGCAATAAGACCATCCCTCACCCAACACCTTGAGCAAACAAGTGTTACCATTCTGCTGGTCTACAAATCCTTTATCAAAGTGATCAGCTGTACTTGGATTTTCTTCAACTTCACTCTCTGAATTCAAACCTGTTTGGGACCATTGTCCAGCTCCTCCCTGAGACAGATAGATTTGAATGTCCATTCTCCTTCTTGCCTTTAGTCACCTGCCCATAGGTTAGAAGCACACTGCTGCTCACCACTGTGCCTACCAATGCTCATTCTAGCAGAGTCAGCCTCAATGCTGTCATACCACTACTCACTTTCTAGCCCAGAGAGCCCCAGCCATCCTGCTGCACCAGCTGAGAGCCTGTTCAGACACCAGCTAGAAGCTGGAAAGAGGGACTGGTGGAAGGCCAGATGTTACAAAGAACTGCACACCTCTATACAATCCCTGTTATTTCAGTTCCCACTTTTATTACAGAAATGCATTTTAAGTAACAGTAGCATATACCCTGCAAAGGCTATGCATGTACATGAAAACTCTGTTCTTGCTTAGGTGCAACTCTAGTTTTAGCACAAATGCCAAGGAAATTATCTCTATCATAGCTATTTCAAGCCCTTGGTTACTATTTCTGGAAGGGTCAGTGCCTAAGAGAATGATTTGTTAGCTGGGTTCTGACTGCTGGATTCTGGGATTAGGAACACAAGGAATAAAATATGGCTGAGAAATTTAGAACAGGTGCTGGTGTCGACACTGCTCGGTTGTCTCCAAGTCCTGTACCAGCATGTCCATTGGACTCTCAGTCTTCAGTCTCTCTCAATTACAGCTGTTCAAGGTCTGCATAGAGTGCATGTGTCTCCCAATCATCCCTGTTACTGTATCCAAAATCTTCTGCTTATCTGATCCTGGATGTGATAAGGAGAAAAAGAACGGTGAAGTTCTGACTGATCAGACATTGCTTTGGCTTGTTATTCTAACTTCTAACCCCTGACTGTCTACCACAAGCTGCTAGCTGGATCAGAAAAAGTTCTCAGAACCGAGCTGAGTCTCATGAAAAAGGTTGAATTAAACATAATTCAACAAATGAACCTGATGAAATGTAGTATTTTGGGTCAAAATCTTACAAGAAATATTACATAGCTACTCAGTCTGAGTTATTCTGTGGTATCTCTGAATTTTGGCAAACTTACTGAAAAAAAATACTTGGAGTACATGTTGATATGAGGGTCATTATGCTTATTGGAGAATAGTGGGGTAAATAGAAATGGAGAAAAACTCTGTAGGTGGTTCTCTGACACTTTAGGAGCCAACAAAGGCATATGTAAAAAATAAAATTCTTTATCATAGGTTGATCTAAATCTGAGACATTTGTCATTTGAGATATAAAATTACTTCTGTTTGAGCAGTTCTTCATTTTTATGAACTACTTAATCTCTTTTTTAACAACCTTGTTTGTCTTATATCTTGTAGAACTCTCATTTCCACTTTTGTATGCAACAGTAATGTACTGAAAACAAATTAAACAGGAAACTACAAAAGGAGAATTATTACTCACATCCAAATTCCATTAGTTCTACTCCCACCACTTCTGTAACATCAAGATTGGCAAAGAACTAGAGCAGCTACAGCTACATCTCATTTCATATGGAGCAGCTAACTATTCAATACTGCAATATTACATTCACTGCTTTTTTAGTAAATTCTTCAGTTCTTTTCCCCTCTTTCTAGATTAGCAAAGGTATTCAGCTTATACATATGAGCCAGCTGGTGGGGCAAGTCACTCTGCTAGCAGATACTGTTCTCTGCCCCATAGAAAATACTCTAAAACCCTTTGCAAGACAAGATCTTTTTTCTTAGGACAGTCTACAACTATCACAACACAGACGCTTCTACACACAATGCCTGCAATGTACTAGAAGAATAATTACCTGTTAAAGCTCTAGCTATTTCATTCACATTAATGTGAATCTGTAAATTATCACATTGTGCTAAATCAATCACTGCCTTCAGCAGTAGCCATAGAAAAACATAAAAGACCAAAGTTTGATATTTTGCTATAAATTTGTACATTTAAAATTCATTGCAGGCAAACACTTAAGGAGTACATATTAAGAATATTGTTGAGTTACTGTCAATTGGAATGCTTGACTGAGAAAAATGTTATGTCAGACTGTCTTCTACTAGAAAGCCTTACCAGTAAGCCTTACCAGTCTCACGTCTGGTAAGCTAAATTATTTTAAAGCACTGTAAAATGTTTTCTGCTATTTTTAAAATTGTTTCCAGTATTCTAGTGTGCCCAGCACTTACAGAATATAAGAGGCCTTTGTGAGTCAGATTTCTTCGAACAATCTGTGTTGAGGACTCAGAACCTGTGAAATACAAGTTTTCCACATGTTTTCACAAAACATGGTTCATGAAGATCTAGCTGAAACAATGTTTCTAAAACAAATTCACTTCAACACTTTAAAACAATTTTTTTTCCAGTGTTAGGTGATTCCTAATATGTATTTAAATAAATACTGAAAGTGCAAAGTATTTTCATTAAAGAGGATTTTCTATCAGGGACATTTTTCCATTCTACTTGGTTTTGAAACTAAAAAAAAAAAAAAAAAAAAAAAAAGGAAAGGTAATTTAATTTGTGATATATCATTTTGATATATAACATGTGCAATTAAAACTTAAAAGCTGTAAGAAATAGAGCCTGTCAAACTCTACTGTCAGTTTTGTGCTCAAGTTATTACTGGGGCTTGGCAGGTAAGTGCTGGAGAAATAGGCTCCAGATTTTAGATTTCATTTTGGTTATGGTTAAAAATGGGAAAAGTAAATGAGGTGCAGTTATTTAAAAATGTTAAAGAAATCAAGACAAGCATATCAATTTAAGCTTCATATGTTTGTGGGGTTTTTATGTTCAGGGATTACTGAACTAGACCTCAAAGTAGGACTGAGTTTGGGACCTTGGGAATGTAAGAAACCTATAGAAAAGGAAGCGTTCATAGGTTTCTGTTGGTTTGAAGAATTCAAGCTAAGCCTCATCTACTGCTTAGCAGAAACTGAGCTTAAAACTTTAGTGCAAATGAGTTAGAAAGAAATTCCACAGTTTTTGTGTCCATTAGACCCTATCATCCCCAGTGGAATTGTAACCTGAAAAACCTTGTCTGTAGGTCTGTATCTCCTACCCCTTCTGTCACCATGGTCTTGAAACACTTTTTAGCATAAGATAAAAGCAAACCTGCAAGTCTAAGCTTTCTCTAAACCCCTATTTCTCAAATTACCTATTTCTCAAACATCCTTCTGTGTAATACAATGTGTGTGATAACCCCAGATTTAGCTGCCCCAAAGACTTTATTTAAACTTTGGTCTTTGCTGCAGTCAGTGAGGAACCTAAAAATGTGTTAAAAGTCCATAATGGCTTTTTCATGTCTCCTCACCTAATTGGTAACCTTGTTCAAGGTTACAGATTTATCTAATGTAACTTCGGAAGTGCTCTGCCAGCCTGTACAATGTGTTTTAGCAATCTATTGCTTTTGGACAAGATAAGAGTGTTTGGCATACTTCTCGGTAGAGATCAGGACTGGCATCAGTTTTTGTTTTCTATCCAACACAGGTGAAGGGAAGGAGCACTCCCTATCTTCAGAGTTCACACCCAAGTTTTGGCATTCATATAAATAAATGCCATATGTTTACATTTAAACTGCTTGGAGAATATAAGAAAGAGGTTTGGATTTGTGTAACAGTGATTTGACTCTCAGGACTAATAATAATAATAATAATAATAATAATAATGATAATAATACAAAGATACATTAAATAAAGGAATAAAAGACAGAGACCAACTTGGGTCCTCAGTACCATGTTTTGTGAAGCCAAGAAGGATCACCATGTTGGTGTCAGAGTACAAGCATTAATGAGGATGTGCAAGCAACATAAAACAACAACTTAGAATAACAAGCAGCTAATTGAGGGTCTTCCAGAAAAGTATAAAGATTTATGTCATAAAGAACTTCAGCCAAAATGTGGAAAAAGGAGAAAAGCTTTCAAAATGCTAAAGCGATATTATTTTTTCATAGTTTACTGTCATAAAATGACATTAAAGCTTTATTTCTCAAGCTGCTTGGAAAGGTTTTTTTATCATTATAAAATTCTGTTAAAATTATCAGTTTATCTGCTTCTTTCCCATTTGCGGTACTTCAATTGATCTTCACAAAGAAAAACTAAAACTACACTGTGGTGGTGCAGAACTGTTTTATTAGGTTTTTGTAAGAAGTTTATGTTATGGTTCATTTCACTGTATCCCCAATTCTGTATCCCTTTTGTGTCGTCTGTATAATAGGGTGTTTTATGTCAGTCCTCCCACTCCACACATGACTTGTAACATCCCCTCTGCCCCAACTCCCCTCTCTGGGGCAGCTTGTCTATCACTTTGAGGAGCCCTCCCAGATTGTGAAATCTCAGGGAGAGGGCTTCAGGTGATAGGCCCCCTAGGGGGAATTCTTTTCCTTTAGATTTTAGTGGTCCAGAGCTTGGGGGTGGGCATACCTTGTTACCCCCTGAGTCCCCTGATTTGTTGTCTTGTTGTGACCCCCCTGGTACCCCTCCCCTGCTTATAAGGTGGTGGAGACAGCTTCTCACTCTCTCAACCTCTCAGCCTCTGAGCCCAGAGCTCTCAGCTCGGAGCTCTCAGCTCCTCAACTCTGGAGCTAATAAACATCTTTTAACCTGCTAAGCTGAGAGCCAGCCTTTTCTCTTCTGCTGCTGTTGACTGTCACGACACTATTGGGTCCAGCTGCTAAGCCGAGAAGCCGAAACAAACTGGAAACATTCTGTGGCTGTGTAGACCCAAGCTAGCCAGAGGTCATCCCCTGCCCAGAGTGGGGACAGAGCCAGACACACTACACCTTGACAGCACTTTCCTTGATATCAGAAACTCTCATGCTGCCTATACCGACTGTATTTCTTGTACGCTTCACTATGTGAAAAACAAATTATTCTCAAAGGAAAATAGGATGGAAATTAACAAGAACTGGGCAATCCTAATAGAAATAATAGCCAACTAATCAATTTAATAGTATAAAACTAGCTTAAAAAAAAAAAAAAAAAAAAAAAAAAAAGTATGATTATACAGAAGCCAAAACAGGCTGACAGATGCACAATGCTACTCTAATATTTTTATTATTTGGCAGTTGTGTTGAGATGGACTAAGAGGGATTTTAATTTTAAAGTGCCAGTGAATGTAACTGGCACCAAAGGGTTGGGTTTCTGATGGAATTCATAACTAATTGTCCCTGAGGAGCCAGGGGATTATATGAAGTCCAATTTAATCACAAAATTTCTGAAATCATAAGCAAACCATATAGTTTTGCCTTTTTAAGAGAGACTGATTATAAAATAAGTAACATATTATACAAAAA
>JANEHK010000116.1:328364-379630 GCA_025960845.1 Tachycineta bicolor
AAAAAAAAAAAAAAAAACCACCAAACAGCCACTAATGCTGTATGCTACAATGTTAATTATATGTCTATTAATAAAATTTATTTCTTACAGAGATAATAATAAAAAAGAAGAGCTTTTAGCACAAGACATGCTATCAAGAAGCCACAGTAAGACAGGAGCATCACTGCTTCTAGCACTGCCAAAACACTGAGAAATAGTTTCAGTCTCATTGAGTTTATATTTTATAGTGGGACATTATATTGCTACAAGAATTATATATAGTATTGTAGTGTTCATTAGCAGAGAAATAGCAATCTGCTTTTTAGAGGGTTTGAGTTACTCTAAACACTTTTTGTATAATCAGTAGTCTAGAAAGACTCCATTTCACACAACTAAAGGCTACCAATCTGCTGGATAACTGCTGTGTTTTTCCTTTGGAATGAGATTCACTCAAATGCAACCACACAGATCACACGAAAAAAATGTGTATGTAGTCAGTTACTAGGAAAAAACTTTTTAAACTGATTTGTTGTTTCAGTATGTTTCATCTCTAGGCTAAGGAGAGATTTAGCCACTTGGACAAAAAGGAGGGAATTCCAATTAATTAAAAACTACATTGAATTCACAACTAGATATGATTATGTCATCAATTCTGACTTGTCTTAGTTCTGAAATGTTTTATTCATGGTTTAAATAAAAAGGCAAAATAAAAAGTTATTGTATCATGTCTTCTTGTGCTAGAATTACTTAGGAACTGATCTTTTTCAACTCAGTAGAAAAAATAAGTCTGTTAATTCATCTTTACAAACAACTTGCAATTATATACAAGTAATGATTCAGAGAGGGAAGTCCACATCTGAAGAGCCAAAGCATGGAGTCCATAAACCTAGGTCCTGTATTGTATTACTTTGGTTGATATTGTGTTTCATTTGAGTTGGAATGTTTCCCTGGTTTCCCTTAGAAACTGTATCACGAGGTTCGTCCCTGCTCGGCTGTGCCCACCCCCACACTGGAATGTAACCCAACTCTGTTCCACTCCCACTTTATCCCTGATAGGGCAGCGGCTTGTCCCTGCCTCTGGGCCCTGCCCCCTGGGGAAAAAGCCCCAGCGCAGGCGAGACCTTGGGGAATCTGGCTCTGGCATAGATGGGAAAGGAGCTAAAACTAGCTCCTGGGGAAATAAAGCAATATTTGCCCTCCTGGACAAAGAGCAGGCTCTTTGCTTTTGCCATCAGTGGTTGTCTGGTCTAGCAAAGAAACTCAGTAATTGGCCCCATTACGTATGGCTCAAAGCCACAAAGGGCTCTCAGAAAGCTGGAAGAACCACTTGGGGAGCATGTGGCTGAGGAATCTCACACAGGTACATGAGTCATGAAACGTAGCCCACCCATGCAGAGACAGACCCGTCAGGCTTGGCGTTCACTCTGGAGTCTCCAAAACACAGGATTCTACAGGCCAGGGCTGTAGTTTTCTCCTTTGGACTCAAAAATCCCATTGGAATGCCGCAAAGAAGCCCCCAGCTGGCAGGCTGCTCCCAGAGAGAGTGACTACATGTTCGTGGAAAACTGATCCTGGGATCAGAGACTGGAAGCTCTTTTTGCACCAAAAAGGGTCAGTCTCAGGCAAAAGGAGTAAAGGAAAAGAATGCTGGATTTTTGGTGAGTACCACTTTTGGTTTTCTAAGGGAAAATTTTTTTAAGAGGCATTGATCCTCAGGGAAAAGGGTTTTTTCCTTTCGGGGAAGGCTTTTGCTTTCAGAGTAAACCTTCAAGGTGCTAATAGCATGTTTCTTTCGGCAGCCTGGGGAGGGGGTGGAAAAGAAAACTGTTTCCCCTTCTTGGCTTTTTTTCTCTCCAGTGAGGGGTTTTTAACTTTCAGTTTCCCAGTCACAGTTAAAGGGGACACAGAAACTTAAAATCTGAGCCAAAAATGGGTTCTAGGCTGTCTGTCTCAAAAAGGAGTCTATTATCAAATTTTAAGTGCCTCAGATGATGGGAAAACCCATTTTTCCAAGAAGCAATTAAAATTTTTCCTTCAGTGGTTTTTTTGCTCAATTTCCAGATGTATCATCTGAGTAAATGAGCTCCCCAGAATTTTGGGAAGCTGTTGCAAAAAAATTGTCTCAATCAAGCTCCCCTAATGATAAAGTAAAAGCAAATTTTGCTCTTTGGAGCTTGCAGATTTTATTTGCAATGCAAAAACAAAATAAAAAGAACAAAAAGCCAGTTCCTTGTGGATTTTCCCTGGTTTCCCCAGTTTCTCCCTATCCTGACCCTAAAATCCCTTCCCCAAAACTGGATATTCCTTGGGAAGCCCCTAAACTTTCCCCAAAAGTCCCTTCTTCCCCAGTATGTAAACTCCGGGTTCGGTTTACTTTTGCAGGCACTTTGAGCGCACAGAACCCCATCATAGTGAATCCCAAGCTAGTCTTAGTTTGGAAGGGGGGTCACAAGATGGAGGAGACTCCTTTGTTCCCCAAAATGGCCAAAGCCATGTGCTCTTGAGTCACGAGGAGCCTCTCTCTTTGTCTGTCACTCCTTCCCTCAATCCGTTTCGCAATCCCTTCCTCTCCCCAGGCCCCTCCCTCCCTTCGGTGCCATCCTCAGCACCGCCCTCTCCTCTGACTCTGCCCCTCACCCTCAAACCTCCGCCCTCCAACTCTGTCCTGTGTGACTCAAGTCTCCAGACCCTCCCTGCCCCTGGTTCCCACGGTTTCCTCTCCCACAGTCCCAGTTTGCACACCCCAGAGGGGAGGTGAGGGGAGCCGGTAGCTCGGAAGCAGGACGTGATCTTGGCTTTTCTGCCACCCCTGTCACATACCGATGGTCAAAAAGAGGGGGTGCTGTCCATGGTGACTGGGACCCCTTCCCCCAACAAGTGATTCAGGATTTATGCAAAGCTCAGGCCAAATTTGGACGTGAAAGTGAATACTTTCGCAGCCTTTTAAAAGCAAATTTAGCAGAGAATCCTATTGTTCCCTTTGACCTTCGGCAGCTTTTTTCTGCCCTCCTTTCATCCACACAGTTTAGGTTTTGGGACTTCACATGGAAAAAAAGATTAAGAGATTTACTTCCGGAGCTTTGGCAAAATCCTGAAATGGCTGTTGATAATAATAATTTGCCAATTTGATTAGAACATCTATGTGGTGATGGTGAATGGGTCACAGCACTCAAGCAAGCTCAGGAAATTCCTTCAGCTGTTTTAGAGCACATTAAAGAGGCTGCTTCCAAAGCATCCTTTTCAATCCAGCCCAATGTGTCCTTCCAACCTTACAGTAAAATAAAGCAGAATCTTTTGTAACATTTGTGGAGTGCTTAACCCGAGCTATCGAGTTACAGGTTAAGAATGAAGGAGCCTTGGAACAGGTCCTGGAGGAGATGGCACTGACCAATTTAAACAAACAGTGCAAGGCAGATATCCTCAGCCTGCCCTCGGAACCAGTGCCAACCTTAGATGACATGCTCCATGTGTGTGCAGGAAGGTTCCCTTCATGACAGCTCACCCAAACCACAGTTCCAGAGATTCAGACCACCGGAAAGGGCTGCCACAGCAGACGCCATGCCCCCTGTGCCTGTGCCGCAGCCACCACCCAAGAGAAGAACAACGTGTCTCCTGTGTGATCAGGCTGGACATTGGGCATCTCAATGCCCTTTAAAGAAGCAATTTCTGGACTTTACGGACAATGGGGGTGGAAGGTCTCTAGAGTTCAAAGGGAATTTTTCAAAAAACTAAAATGTCGGCGCTCACTTGCCCAGTGTGCTGACATAAATAGGGCAAATCCGAGGAGGGGGGAGAAAAAACTAAAAAATGCAAATGTTAAATTAAATAATCCTGCTATAACCAGTTCTACCTTTCAGAGGAAGTCACCAGATATGACCCTTTCGGATCATGACGTGAGCAGATCCAGTCTAACCACTGAATGTCTCCAAAAGCCTTTTAGGTTGCAACTGACAGAATCCTTGCACCTAAGGGACACAGACTGGCATTTAGGTTCATTGGATCTACAAGTGCTAGGCTCCTGGCAACATATTGGCAGTAAGTATGTCATCCTTGGGGACACCAGGTACACACTGAGAGAGATCGAGATCCTTCCTGGTCTCGTCTCATCTAACCCTAAACAACTAGTTCTCTGGCTGTGCTGTGTTCATCCACCTTTGTTTCTGCCTAAGGGGCAGATAATAGCTCAGGCAATTCCAGCACCTGACCATTCCCTGAAAAAAACAACACAAGGAACAAACACCTTGAGGTTTGCCCCACACGAGTTATTGGGAGGGACAAACTCATAATAGAGTGTGAGGTCCATCATGGTTGGGAAGTAATAAACCTCGAAGGAGTTTTGGACACAGGCGTGCATGTAACGATTGTACCAGAAAGGATGTGGCCCTCACATCGGGAACTGCAAAATGTGGCCGGGCACGTAGAAGGTATAGGGGGAATGAAATGGGCAAAACAATCAAAAAGTGTTGTGCAAATTAAGGGGTCAAACAGACAATTAGCTACACTGAGTCCATTTGTTTTAGATTATTCAGAGCCCTTGTGGGGGAGAGACCTGATGGCCCAGTGGGTGATCACGATTGGCATTCCAGATGCCCCCCCAGTTTTTCAGGCCGCGGCCACTGAAGAGCGCCCTACCCAGAAACTCAGTTGGAAAACTGATTCACCAGCCAGGGTAGAGCAGTGGCCATGCCGTAAAAAAAAATTGAAGGTGCTTCAGGAGCTAGTGGATGATAGCCAGCTAAAGGCTACATTGTGGAAACCATATCTCCGTGGAATTCCCCAGTCTTTGTTATAAAAAAGGCAAACAAAGGCAAGTGGCAGCCCCTCCATGATCTCCACCAAATGAATAATGCCATTGAGGACATTGGTTCTCTCCAACCAGGGATGCCATCCCCAGCAATACTTCCCCAAAATTGGAATGTGGCAATTATTGATATCAAATATTGTTTTTTCCAGATCCCTCTGCACCCTGATGATGCCCCACGTTTTGCCTTCTCAGTTCCTACCCTCAACCGAGAAGTCCCGAGGAAAAGATACCACTGGAAATTTCTTCCCCAAGGGATGAAAAACTCACCAGCTATTTGTCAGTGGTACCTCTCTTCCCTGCTGTCCCCAGTGCGCGCAGCTGCGGGAGAAGCCATCATCCTGCACTACATGGATGATGTGCTTGTGTGTACCCCCAATGATGACCTATTGTCCCACATGCTTGACGTGACAATAAATTCTTTGGTTGCTGCAGGGTTCAAGCTTCAAGAGAAAAAGATTCTAAGGAAGCTGCCTTGGAAGTACCTGGGTCTGGAGGTTGGCAAGTGGACCATTCTGCCACAAAAATTAGCGGTGAAAAATAACACTAAAACTTTAGCAGATATCCAGCAGGTCTGTGGGTCCTTAAATTGGGTAGACCTTGGCTAGGTCTGACCACTGAGGACCTCACCCCCTCTTTAATCTTTTAAAAGAGGAGCTAAATTCTCGTAGGACCCTCACCAGAGAGACACGAGCAGCCCTAGAAAAGGTACAGGACTGTATGGCCACCAGACAGGCCAACAGGTGCAAATCAGAATTGCCATTTAAATTCATCATTTTAGGCAAATAGCCACACTTACATGGGATGATTTTTCAGTGGGAAAGAGTGGAAAAATCAGAAAAGGACAAAGACTGTAAAGATCCCCTCTTAATCATAGAGTGGGTTTTCCTCGGTTACTACCAGTCCAAAAGAATGACCAGGCCACAGGAACTGGTAGCAGAATTGATCTGGAAAGCCAGGACACGGATCATGGTGTTGGCAGGATGTGATTTTGAGTGTATTCACATCCCAACTGAGATAAACTCGGGCCAAATCACAAAAGCAATGTTGGAGCACCTGATTCATGAAAATGAAGCTCTGCAGTTTGCTCTGGATAGTTGCACAGGTCAAATTTCAATTCATCGGCCTGCTCACAAATTATTTAGAGAACAAATTCAGTTCAAATTATCATTAAAAAGTCTTCAGAGCAGAAGGCCTTTAAAGGTTTTAACCGTTTTTACAGATGCATCTGGAACAACTCATGAATCAGTAAGAACATGGAAAAATCCTCAAACTCAGCAGTGGGAAAAAGATATTGTTGAGGTGGAAGGATCGCCTCAGGTAGCTGAGTTGGCTGCAGTGGTTAGAGCTTTTGAAAAGTTTCCTGAACCATTCAATTTAGTCACAGATTTGGCCTATGTAGCAGGTGTAGTATCCAGAGCTGAACAAGCTGTACTGAGTGAGGTCTCCAATGCTGCACTTTTCAACCCGCTCTCAAAACTAGTAAATCTGATCTCCCACTGAGAGCAACAATGTTATGTGATGCACATCAGATCACACACCAATTTACCAGGATTCATAGCTGAGGGTAACAGAAGGGCTGATGCTCTTGCTGCGCCTGTGAAGATGGCCCCACGCCCAAACATCTTTGGACAAGCCAAAATCAGCCATCAGCATTTTCATCAGAATGCACCAGGCCTAGTCCACCAGTTCCACCTAACTCGGGAACAGGCTCGGGCAATTGTGTCAATGTGTCCCTTGTGCCAGCAACACGAACTCCCAGCACTAAGTGCAGGAGCAAACCCCAGGGGATTGAACAGCTGTGAGGTATGGCAGACAGACGTGACACACATCTTGTCCTTTGGTAGGCAAAGGTATGTCCATGTATCTATGGACACCTTTTCTGGAGCTGTCTATGCCTCTGCCCACAAAGGGGAGAAGTCTAGTGATGCCATGAAACACCTAATACAGGCTTTCTCCTTCCTGGGCATCCCCAAATTAATAAAAACTGATAATGCACCCACGTACACATCCAAGGAGTTCAGAAGCTTCCTGCAGCAATGGGGAGTAGAGCACAAAACAGGCATCCCCTACTCCCCAGCAGGTCAGGCCATCGTGGAAAGGACCCACCAAAATCTCAAAAGGGTCCTCAACAAACAAATCAGTCTCTAAAATTAGAAACACCCCAAATCCAGTTGTCCAAAGCCTTGATCACTCTGAACTTTTTAAATTGCACGTTTGAAAATCTTAAACCACCAATTGTGCGCCATTTCAGAGATAACTGCCAGCTGCAGCTGAAAGCAAAGCCACCAGTGATGGTAAAGGATCCAGCCACCAGGGAAACAGAGGGTCCTCATGATCTGATCACCAGGGGTCGTGGGTACGCCTGCGTGTCCACTCCCTCAGGTCTTAAGTGGGTGCCAGCCAACGGGGTGAAACCTTTCGTCCCTAAAACTGCAAAGCCACCTGCAGAGGCCCCGCAAATGGCCAGTTCTGCCTGGAGGAGGAGAAAACGCTGAACCTTCTCCTTACAGTTATCATTATCCCTTAACAATGTTTTTCTATGCAGTTTGTTTGCACTAAAGGTCATTTTTCCTCTGCAACTTTAAAGGTGCTCAGGGTCCAAACTCTTGAGCATCTCCCGCTGACTGAGCCTTGGTCCTTCATAATTTAATAAGAAAGAGGAAGATGTTACAGTGTATTACTTTGGTTGATATTGTGTTTCATTTGAGTTGTAATGTTTTCCCCTGTTCCCCTTGGAAACTGTATCACGAGGTTTGTCCCTGCTCGGCCATGCCCATCCCCCACACTGGAATGTAACCCCACTCTGTTCCGCTCCCACTTTATCCCTGATTGGGCAGTGGCTTGTCCCTGCCTCTGGGCCCTGCCCCCTGGGGAAAAAGCCCTGGCACAGGCAGGGTCTCGGGGAATCTGGCTCCGGCGTGGATGGGAAAGGAGCTAAAACTAGCTCCTGGGCAAATAAAGCAATATTTTCCCTCCCAGACAAAGAGCAGACTCTTTTCTTTTGCCATCAGCGGTCATCTGGTCTCATAAAGAAACTCAATACTATATTAGGCTGTGAGAAATCCCATCAAAACCAGAGTGATATACAAAAACTTGGCAGTGACTAAGTCATCTGGGTGGTCCAGTTTTACTGACCAAATCTGAGGGGATCCCAGCCTACAAAGTATGCTGAACATCTGCCTTCTTGATGCAGATCTTTTTGAAAACTCAGGCTGGGTCTTCCCACAAGAATTTAAAATAATCTTTCTTCTAAAAAAGTTTCAGTTGTGCTAGACCTAGCTACAACATGCATGTTATTCCATATAATGATTTATGGAGCTTCTTGTTCTTCTAGCTGTTGCATCAGGTTCTCTTTCTGATGTATAGTCTCCCTCTGTGAGCTACCACACACATTCTGTATGCCCCAGACAGACTTAATTTTTAGACCACGTTCAGTTCAGAAAGCTTAAATCAAAATGCTGTTAGAAGTGTCTACACAAATGTGTTCTGAATTTGCTGTTTTCTTTCAGTATTTGTGGTGGGGTTTTTTGTTGGTTTGGTTTGGTTTGGTTTGGTTTGGTTTGGTTTGGTTTGGTTTGGTTTGGTTTGGTTTGTTGGGTTTTTTTAATACTCCTTCTGACTGGCAATTTCATGCTTTTCTGTTTATGCTGGTGGCAGTTCGGCTTTGTTTCCTTCTGCAGCTCAAACAGAATTTTCCTAAATTTAGCAGGGTTATTCAAATAATCACATGTAATTCCTAGTACTATTTGGCAACACCTCAAACCAACCCAGTGGTGTAGAGTATTCAAAGTTAAAACTCCAGATTTCCACTATACGGCTGGACTTACTTCACTTTGTCATTAAACCTAGTTGGTCCTCCACCCCATAAAATTAGAAGAAATGGACCATAGTACAGTGTGTCCCACATCAGTAATGTCATGTAATTTTTTAAGAGAATAACTATAAACAACTGTATATTTGAGGTGTCAGGAAAGGGTCATTGTGCACTTTGTGTAAGTATCACTAAATGCAGATGAAACTCACCTCAAGGAATCAGCATATGGGCTTATTTAATATGGACAATGGGTTTTTACACTGTACAGAGATAGTTTGCTCCCTACCAGCCCAGACGTGAATTTTATTTGCATACATCTCTTGGAATGCAAAAGCTTGCTTTTCTCATCTCATGTCTTAGGCACACAAATGAAAAGCATTTCAAACCATATTAATCCAATGTAGAACTCTTAAAGCTGCATACTTCTATTTTCTTGATTTGATGTTCAAGGCATTGCTTAATTTGTTACATAAGTGAGGTAATAATATTGCTGATGGAGTTACATAAGTAAGGTACTGTAATAAATAACAATAGTATGACAATTTTAAGTCTCTTAATTCCTGGTATTTAGGAAATCAACTAGAATTTAATTCAAGACTCTATCTATCTAAATCAAAATTAAACAGTGGAAAGTCCAAATATGAAAAACACTCAACAGCTTGATACTAGCAGTTCTTGACTCTTGGAAGAAATATTCTCCCAGACGTCTATCTCCTAAGAACCAAACACCTAATTTTACCAAGTAGGAAGTGCAGAGGTTAAAAAGAAACTAAATATTACTCCTCTCCAAACCCAAACAAGTGTTGGAACCTAAAACTTAGGTTTTAATAACTACCATTTTTGATCTAAGACAAGATATTTATTACCTCTTGCAAGCCATGATTTCCCGAGAGCCAAAATATTTCTAGGGTGAGAGACTTTCATATGCTAACAGGCAGTGCTCAACAAGCCAGCACAGAACTTTACCTAGGCAGTAACCTAAATCAATTTTTATGTCAGATCAGGAGAATATTAATTTTTAGTGAAAAAAATTACATATGCTCATGATTTTGTTTAGGTTATTTTTTCCTCCAAAGTGTTTCTATTAAGAGATATGTTTTTCCAAGGGGATTACTAGTTGATGATCACATAGTATAGTCAGAGTTAACAGGATTGTGGTTTTTGGCCCATTTATTCTAAGTGCCTTGTATAGAGAGGTGTTGCATTTTGTATTTCTCAGCTGTTTGTTTTGTTGTTGTTGTTGTTGTTTTGGGGGGTTTTTTTGTTTGTTTGTTTTTTGGGTTTTTTTGGGTTTTTTTTGTTTTTTTAATGTGTATGTGTATGTGTGTGTGTGTGAGCAATTAATAGTTATTTAAGTATTGGTTACATATAACCAATAATAACAGGTTACTTATAATATGACCTGTTGCTGCACTGTGTTATTGTGTGGTTTTATAATAGGGTAATGTCTTTTATTGTTTGGTTAACCTAGCAGCTGCAAATGTACAAACTTTTTTTCACACATCACTCTTTTTGCATCCACAAACAGAAGAAAGTAATAAATGTCTTACAAGAATCTTACCTGGTGGTATGAAACAGAACTTTAAAAACAATGTAACTCCATCTTCAGTCCATATACTGCTGGTAAGAAAAGAAAGACGATTCTCCAAGTTTGGATATAAAATATCTAAAAACTTTTTAAGATGAAGTGTCATGTGCTATTGCAAAATAGTTGTATAATATGCTGGATGTAGATTAAGATAGCATCACCAAGTAGAATTGAAGTATGATTTGTGGTTTGAATAAATGTCTCAAAACTCCATGCAATTTCTATAAATATCTGTGCAGATTTTTCAGGAGGGAGGGTTGGTGCTAGTTATGTTTTCATTACCATGCTTCCATTTTTATAGGGATGTGGGTATATTAAAAGAATGATGGTGCTTATTTACTTGATGGTGAGCTGCTTTTCCTGTTGTTTAAATAATTTCTTACAAATGACTGGCAAATACTGGGGGTGTTACCCTGGTTTTTCTGAGTTTTTTTAGGCCTTTTTGAATTTCATAAATGGAGTCAGATCTTTTAGTTACTGTAGAGTATTAGATCAGTTTTCTACCTTTTCCCACAGATGTAACATAAACAAATTCTTTGTTTTTCATTCTCTGTCCTTTGTTTGCATATTTCTAACCTGAAAACAATTGTAACTGACAGTTGGTCTGGCCACTGAGGCTGAGGGGTGGAAACCCCAAAAAGCCAATCTTCTGCTAGACCCACAAATGTATAAAAAGTAAGAAATAAACAAAGGGGTCTCGCTCTCCGCTGTCTCAGCCTTGAGCTGGATCGGAAGGACCTCTGCCCTGTGAAAATATCTTGTCTGCATGTGACTGCTTTGTGTGTCTCGGTGACACTGTGGGTGGGGTTTTTTTTTGTTTTTTTCTTTGTTTTATTTTTTTCCCCCAGTAGCTAGATTATCCAATTAAGTCTTTTTAAACCAAGCAAAGAGCTCTTTAGTTTTCTTCTGTAAGTACATGAATTTGCAAGTCCCCTTTTTCTGAGAGTAATGTTAGCTCTTGCTGTCTAACATTTGCTCTCCTTAATAATTAATTTCATTTTATATTTCACTTCATCTTTTGTCATTATTAATTTTTTTATCATATAACTAACACATGCTGCACTTTCTTCAAAATGAGAGGTGCAGTCCCACTCAGGAATGCTGTGCATGTCCGGGTAAAATTAGTGGAAAATATTTTAGTAATAAAGCAAGTAATGCAGACAAGATAAAGGAACTCCATCTTCAGAAGAACTGTCTTAAAATCCCACAGGGATTGTCCCAGTCTAGCATTACAATTGAAAAGGGTAATACCAAACAAGAATTGGACTTTCCTGTGACCAAGACTAAGTTCTTGAGGAGAGTCTAAATAATAATTATGAGATGACATTTCCCAGGAAGACTCCAGTGTAGGAGGAGAAAGGGGAATAGGCTATGGTATAAAATTTGGTGAAAAACCAAAGACAAACCTGTCTTTAATGGAAATACTATTTGTGGATGAAAGAAAGATTCAGACAGTGACAGTATCCTCAATCAAAGATTGAGGATATACTGCAATAAATACTCACCAAGATACTTCAACTCCTTGACAAATGAGTGCCAAAGAAGGAAAGGAACCATGACAAGCTACAAGATTTTACATTCCATGTATTATCTGGGTGCCACTTTTAGATGAGGAGAAAGGAAAAAGTTGAGAGAAAGAAAGCAAAAGTGATAGTACATGAGCAAAAGCAAAGTTTTTTGCACTGAGGCCTGCAGAAAGCAGTTGTACCAATGCCCATGCATCATTTTTCAGTGACTTGACATTGCACAGTTCACAACAATTGATTAATATTTTTTCAGCTGTCTTGAAAATTCAGCTTTATTGTAAAGGCCAGATTGGGTTTTTTTCCTTCTTGCACATCACAGCTCACAAGAAAATGTTCAGACGACCTGCACTCACACATTTTTACAGGCCATCTCCTTCAAGTTGCACTGGTATGTTCTTCACCATGTGTTGCTGTCTAATTTTTCAAAGCATCACTTCAATCCATGAGTAATAAGAGGAAATAGATTCCTGATCACTCCCCCTTGTGACACATCTAAAAGAATAACAGAAATAAAATGAAGGAAAGAAGAATGATGCTAGGCAGGACTCTGGACACACATGCACACACACCCATGCACAAGCACATTGATATGTAGGTGATCAATTTCATTCAAGATGCATACATAGACATTTCTTAATGCACACTTGCACAGCAGTGACCAGTATTTTTCCTGTAGATTTTTTCTATGCAGTGTGGTAATATTTGTTAATTATTGCTTCATCATGTAGTGCAGCTTCTCTCCTCTCAGAAAACAGAGTTTAAGTTCCTTGACAAAGACAACCTTTTTGTAGCGAGGCTGTGAGTGTGTGTTTATGGATGTGCACCCTTATCTTGTTTCCATTAAATGGTTAATTTTCTCTGGATTGCTGAATACTTCTTATGTCTCCCATATATAAACAAAAACAAAGTACAGTATTAGTATCATTTTAAAAGAAATCAAGGTCAGATATTGACTCTGACATAAAGAGTCAATAGCATTTCTTTAAACAGTCTTTGAATCTGCAATCTTTGAATCAGTGATGGATATGTAGCATGTTTGAATCATTGAATCACAGAATAGCTTGGGTTAGGAAGGATCTCAGAGATATCTAGTTCCAACCCCCCTTGCCATATATTCTCATATAGCTCTGTGTTGGCCACAGATTTAGGAAAAGGCTGCACCTAAATTGAAAAGATATTTGAAATTTTAATTAGAATGGATGATATTTAACTAGAAGAAGCCATAGATCTGCCCAGGAGGACAAATTAATAATGTAACAAAAAAACCTACCTTGTCCACTCTGTCCACTCAAGGCAGGCCATTTCACACAATTGCAGAATCATCTAGGTTGCAAAAGACCTCTAAGATAATCAGTCGGTCCAGCCTTTGATCAGTAGCCAACAGGTCACCTAGACCACGACATTGCTACATCCAATTTTTTCCTGAACATTTCCAGGGATGGTGCCTCTACCTCCCTGCACAGCCCGTTCCAAAGTTCATCCACATTTTACATGACAAAATTCCTTTTAATGTCAATCTGAACCTTCCCTGGAGCAGCATGAGGCCATCTCCTATTGTCTTGTCATTTGTTGCCTGGGAGGAGAGGCCACCCCCACCTGGCTATAACTTCCTTTCAGGGAGCTGAAGACAGCAATAAAGTCACCTTCAGAGCCTTCTTTTCTCCAGGCTAAACAACCCCAGCTCCCTCAGCTGCTCGTGACAGGACTTCTGTTCCAAAATCTTCCCCAGCTCTGTTGCCCTTGTCTGGACACAGTCTAACACCTCAGTGTCTTTCTTGTGAGTGGTCCAAAACTGAACATAAGACTCAAAGTGTGGCCTCACTAGTTCTGAGCATTTGGGGACAGTCACTGATGTGATTCTGCTAGTCACTCTATTGCTAACATAAGCCAAGATGCTGTTGGCCTTTTTGGCCACCTCAGCACAAGCTGTCTCATGTGCAGCCACTGCTGGCCAGCAACCCCAGGCCATTACTGATGAGCCACTTTCCAGTCATGTTCCTCATCCTGTAGCACTACATGGAATTGTGGCAAATTTGCAGGAGCCAGCACCTTACCTTGCCGAACCTCATTCAACTGGCCTCAGCCCATCTCTGTCCAGATCCCTCTGCAGAGCCTTCCTATCATCCAGCAGACCAACACTTCCACCCAAATTAGTGTCAACTGCAGGATACTGAGACTGTCCTCAACTCCCTTTACCAGGTTTTCAGTAAAGTTATTAAACAAAATTGGTCCCAGTACTGAGGCTTGTGGAATCACGCAAGTGAGAATCCACCAACTGGATGCAGCACAATTCCCCACCATTTTCTGGGCCTGGCCATCCAGCCAGATTTTAACTCAGTGAACAGTGTGCGTGTCCGAGAGAGCCATGGGCTGACTGCTTCTCCAGGACAATGCCTTGATAAAGAGTAATATTTGTGATTTTCCCCAGTCCCACATGTTCCAGTGACTTCTTCAACTGCTACAAACTTTCTGGACCTCCTTCTTTCCACTTTGCCTAATATTTGCCTTCTTGTCTCCTCTCAGTTTATCTCGGGGGGTCTGGGCTAGGTCTTCAGCTGCATCATGTCTGTACCTCTCCTCACCAGGCTTGACCCTGCATGCTAGAAAGATGCTCCCTTTTGTTCTCAGAAAAAGCTGAAAACATTCAGATTTTTCACATGGCCCAGCACACAACAGCAAGACAAGACTGTCTAAAACCACATTTCTACTGAAGAATAATGTTAAGCATGAATATATATTGTCAAACGAAGAGAATCATGCTGTCAAAATCTGTCCTGCAATTCAATGCTAGATGTAAACTTTATGAGATACAGGAGGTACTCATTGCAGCAACAGAAGACATATTTAGGAAATGAGACTTCTGGTTTTTATCCATGTAATGAGATTTTCATTTTGAGGGAAGCAACATTTTTATAAGGTTACAGGCTTCGCTTTACTTGCTTTCACAGATGTACATTTCTCTTCCAGGCACCTTAAAATCTTTCTCAAAATGCATTCAGTGGGTAGACTTGCCATCCCCCAGAGAGTATGCATATTTATGCCTACAGGATCATCCAGTAAACATGCACATTCATAGTATTAATATTCAGGAATTGTTAATTGTTCACTAAACTGTCATCACTTCTCTGTATACTTTAATCACAGATAAAGTATCCACTCTTGTTTTTGCAGTTTCAGTACAGGTCAAATAGGAAAATTTCTGAGAGCAGGAGGGGGATATATAAGGAATAACTAAAGCAATGATGAGACAAAATATATATATTTTAAAAATTGTCTGGATATTCTGATTTAGCATATAAGATTTTTTGAGCCCCAGTGCTTCAAGGATTGGTCCACCCATAGTAACATAAGATTTAAATACTTTCAAAATTCTACCTCATATTTTGGTAAGTGCTGAGGCAATCTGCATGTTGTGTATTGCAAACTATAAATTACATAAATCAAAGCTGACAATCTAAAAACTATCACTGAAGCATTTAAAATCCATAATGGTCTAATTTAGATGTCTCAATAGATCCCCTTCCAGAATAGAACCCCTTTTGCTGAAAGTCTTCTCTGTGGTGGTTCTCTTGAGCGTCCCAGAAGACCGTCGATGGCAAAAGGCACAGAGCCTGCTCTCTGTCTGGGGGGATATCACAGCTTTATTCTGGGGTCCTGCCCCTGCCAGCCGGAGCTCTTACTTAGCTCCTTCCCCATCCCCACAGGCACTCGAGAGAGTGAGGCCCCACCTGTGCTGGGGCTTTTTCCCAGGCGGGGACGGGCCCAGAGGCCAGGACAAGCCACTGCTCAATCAGGGATAAGGTGGGAGTGGAAGAGAGTTGGGTTACGTTCCAGTGTCAGGGATGGGTGCAGCCAAGCAGGGACAAACCATGTGATACAGTTTCCAAGGGGGACAGGGTATACAATAGAAAAACATTACAAACCCCAAAATAAAAACGAAACACAATATAAACCAAATTAATGCACTATATCACTTCTCTATCACTCTGTGGCTCTAGTTTGAAAAGCCAATTCATTATGGTAGCACTGATGGGATGTGGTTATTGTTGTTAAGAGTGTATCAGCATCTATTAGGCAAAACACTGTGTATCAATCCAGGGTCATCACATTGTCCATTATTGAATGATTCAGACTTTCCCCATATGTTTGAGTTTCAATGTCATATGCTAACCCCTATGACATTTCTTTAGAACTTACTTGGTCTCTCAAAAAATAAAAGGGCTGAACTGCCATTCTGAGGAAAAATTGGAAGAAGTTATGCACAAAATTGTGTGTCAGAGAAAGTAGAATGCTGTCCCCTAATAAAACTGTTCTTTAAGATGTCTCATCTTTGTCTGCAAATGCACCAGGTAGCTGAAATATTGTCCTCTGGAATTGCTTCATAAATCAAAAATTAATCACAGATACAGACAGGGACATATGACATTTTGCTAATCCTTTTCTTGTTAATACCCCGTAGTTCAGGGTTAATGACTTTATGAAGAAATAGCTCAAATCCCTCTAAAGATCCTGATATTAGAGCTATCCATTTCTAGGAGACTAGTCTCAACATATAATACTAAGTCTTTTGAAGACCATGGCCTCTGAGAATAATGTCTGAATATCAAATCTTTTCCTAAACATATAAAAATTTAAATAAAAAGCACCATAAAATCTGTGATGCATGAATGTCCCATCTTGAAAAGTTATGAGGAAACTTATTTAATTGCAATGACCATCTTACATGGATTTTCTTTCCTGGGCCCTGCAAACAGTCCATAAGAAAGTTTATTTCAGGTCAAAATTCTCATATGAAAATTGGATTAGAACTGAACATTGCTGTGCTGGATTCTAATATACCAACTTATTTCAGGCTTGCTGAAAATGAAGGCATGTCTGTAATCAAAATTTCTTTGAATATGTATGCTGTATGCCCTTTGCACAGATCTGTTTTTCAGATCAATCCATCAGATTTAATCTAAATTTATATTTCGGTGTTATTTTACTAGAATATGGGAATTCTGGTTTAAGTTTTTTTGTCCTTCTCCACAGACAAAATTAGTACTGTTCCTCATGTTCTTTGAATTAGACATTTGGCTTTGCTGTCTGGGCAAGTTATGTTGTGATGTGTTGTTACCCTGGTTTTTCTGAGTTTTTTTTATTTAGCCTTTTGAATTTCATAATGGAGTCAGATCTTTTAGTTACTGTACAATATTAGAGCAGTTTTCTGCCTTTCCCACAGATGTAACATAAACAAATCCTTTGTTTTTCATTCTCTGTCCTTTGTTTGCATATTTCTAGCCTGAAAAACAACTGTAACTGACAGTTGGTCTGGCCACTGAGGCTGAGGGGTGGAAACCCCAAAAAGCCAATCTTCTGCTAGACCCACAAATGTATAAAAAGTAAAGAATAAACAAAGAGGCTCTCTTCCTCTTCCTCCTCTCTCTGCTCTCGGAGCAGTGAGCTGGGATCAGAAGGACCTCTGCATTGCAAAAATATCTTTTCTGCACGTGATTGCTTTGTGTGTCTCGGTGACATCTGGTGACCCCAAGTGGACGGACAGTTTGGTGAGGTTTTTCCTTCCCCTCTTTGCCTGTTTTGTGTTTATCATGGAGGATTCCTTAGTTTGGGAACTTTGGGGAGATATCTTGGAGTGGAAGGATGCTCAGATATCCCAGGAGGGGCTTCAGAGTCTATTTGCATGGGAACGGCGACATGGGTTCTTTCCCACTCCAGGGTCAGCGATTAGTCAACGA
The DNA here is from genome assembly GCA_025960845.1 of Tachycineta bicolor. Lineage (NCBI taxonomy): Eukaryota > Metazoa > Chordata > Aves > Passeriformes > Hirundinidae > Tachycineta > Tachycineta bicolor. The sequence goes on from JANEHK010000116.1 coordinate 345,811, forward strand.
AAGTGGTATCTCCTGAGGGACTGTATGTTAGACTGCCTTGATATAGAACATGATGAAGAAATTGCAGAATTATTTTTGCAGTGGAAATTATTTGAGAGAGCGGTATTTAAGTCGACTCCTTACAGCTCGAAGGCTGAAAGCCCTTGTCCGAAGCAGGATAGAGAGCTGGAAGGAGGCAGGGTCATTGTGTCAGACCCGGAATCTGAACTTGAGATCCTTTGTGATTCTTCCCCTTCTTCCCCCATTCCTGCGCCGGGGATTTTCCCCACCTCGGGTTCCAGCGCTGGTCTCGGGCAGAGGGGGGGCAGAGCGCCGCCGAGCCCGGGGCCAGTCCCGCCGACCCCCGCTCCGCAGGGCAGCTGGAGCAGGGTGGGGCCGCCTCCTCTCCATGCCTTTCCGGCTTTGGTGTGGGAGGGCGGCCCGGGAAAGCGGGCTCCACTTTCTTTTGGCTGAGATTCGGTCACTGTGCATTGCTTGTTCTGCACGACCGTTACCTATCCGATGGAGTCGGGTGATGTGGCGCTACTCGCCCTGCCACCCAACCCGGGCCCGGGGGCGGCTGCATTGGCTGCCTCCATGCCGCTGCGGGACACTGCCAAAGGCAGGGCCCTGGTCAGTCCCTCGGCGGGCGCCACCTCCCTGTGCGGGCTGATAGCTTCACCCCGCTCTGGGGTGGGGGGGCTGCGGGCTCCCGGGCCCCCGAGGGACCCCTTCTGGGGGGGGTTCCAGACACTCTGCCTCCTGCGCTGGCCTCATGGGCTGCTGGCGATGCTCGCGGGGCGGGAAGAGGCTCTGATGTGGCCGGTTCTAATGGGCTGCCAGCAGGGACCGACGCGGCCCCGCCAGGGAAAGAGGCACGATCTCCTCCTCCGCCTAGACGCGACATGAAATCCCCAGCAGTTGTGCCTGCCGCAGAGGCATCTGACCAGTCTCCGGCGGCCAGTGCAGGCTCCAGCTCCGCTGCGGATGCGGCGGGCCCGACACCAGCGGCTGGTCCGACCCTGCCCCTGCTTCCCGCTGCAAGCGCTGCAGCGGCGGCTACGGGCGGCGAGGTGTTTAAGTTCAGTGCGAACGGAGACGCAGCTGGAATGCAGCCGGTCTTTGACAAGAGCAAAAGTTCCCACGCTGTTGGCTCTTCGACAACAGCTTGGACGCTCCCCCCCTTGTCAGGTGACCGTAAGGCCGAGAGACCGCAGCCAGTTCTGGGACGAAGTAAAGGCTAAGGTTGAAGGATTGAGTGTTGGTGCGGGACCTGCAGTGCCTACATCTGACCCTGTGGGGTCCACAGAGCAGGATAAGGCAGGTGCTGCTGCTTCATCTGAGGGTCTTCAGGCCTTTCCTGTCCTTCAGGGTGCTACTCATAACACCTATCAACCCTTGGTTTGGCAGGCTTTGACAGAACTGCATGATGCAGTTGGGAAGTATGGTCTGGGCTCAGCTGAGGTGATGCAGGTTCTCCGTTGTTTTAATGCCAGTCTTTTGACACCCTTTGACATTCGGAGCTTAGCTCGAGCCCTCTTCCCACCGGTTGAATATGACTTCTTTGAGAATAAGTGGACCCAGCTGGCAATCAGAGCAGTGGAACGGAATAGGGCACTAGGTCAGGGTGATCCTAGGCGTATGGTTCATATCGATATGCTAATGGGAACAGGCAATTATACCAGGGCTGAAGGGCAGGCTGGTTATGATCCCTTGGTCCAGGAGCAGTGCCAACAAACAGGCATGGCAGCCCTGGTTCAGACCTTACAGCTGGCTACTCCACAGCAGCCCTTTGCAACGATTGTCCAGGGAGTTGATGAGCCCTTCCTGCGCTTTGCAGGAAGGCTGACTGCTGCAGTTGAGAAGCAGGTGAGTGATCCTGCAACAAGGAAGCTCATGATTCAGTCCCTTGCTCAGGGCAACTGCAATGCTGATTGCAAGAGGATAATTGAGGCGCTTCCCAGGGAATCATTCACGTCAGACATGGTTGGGGCCTGTGCAAAGGTATCCCCTTCCAGCCAACAGGTGGTTGCCATGCCTACAGCTGTGCAGCCAGCTGTGGCTACGATTGTCCAACCAACGGTGACTACAGCGGTCCAGCCGGCCATGCCTACAGATGTGCAGCCAGCTGTGGCTACGATTGTCCAACCAACGGTGACTACAATTGTCCAACCGACGGTGACTACAGCGGTCCAGCCGGCCTTGCCCGCGGCCATGCAACCGGCTGTGGCTGCTGCTGTGCAGCCTGCTTGGGTCGTTCCCCAGGGGGTGCAACAGCAGCAGTGGGGTGCTCGGACCAGGAAGAAACAGGGCGGAAAGGCACAGGAGTCTACGGCTGTCTTGTTTTATTGTGCACGGAAGGCCGAATCACGCTGCAAATGCATGTAAGGCGACAGTGCATGTGAATGGTCAGCCGTTGGGCAGTTCAGGAAACACGACACAGAGGGCAAAGGCGAGACGCGTGCCGAAACAAATGTCTCTGCCTCAGCCCCAACCAATGGAGATCTGCTCATCAGGCTTGCAGCCAGCACCAGCGGTTCAGCAGGTGTTGACGTCTGCACAGCCGAGTCTGTCGTGATTGATTCGGAAAAAATACACAAGGTTCCCCTGGATGCCTTTGGTCCCTTGGGTGATGGCATGAGTGCGTTTTTGATGGGTAGGTCAAGTGCCACCATTCAGGGTATCATAGTGCACCTGGGACTGATTGATGTGGATTTTTCGGGGCAGATTCATGCAACGGTCTCCACACCCATCCCCCCTCTGACTATTCCAAAAGGCACACAAATTTCTCAACTTGTTCTTTTTAAGTCTTTTGTTTCCAGAACCGAGGACTTGTCACGAGGAGATGGTGGCTTCGGCTCTACAGGGCCACCTCATGTGCGCTGGACTGCTGTCCTGACCAAAGACCGTCCTGAGACACTGTGTATCGTGTCCATGGTTGGTGCCACGCCATTGAAGATTCACCTTCGTGGCCTCCTAGATACGGGGGCTGATGTGAGCATTCTCTCCATGGCTGCTTGGCCCCCGCAGTGGCCTTTGACCCTGGCAAAGACATCGATCGCGGGCTTAGGAGGAGTGAACCAATGCTACGTGAGCCAGAATACCATGGCCATCATAAACCCAGAGGGACAGATGGCCCTAATTTGGCCTCATATTGCTGATATTGCTCAGAACCTCTGGGGGAGGGATGTTTTGGCCACGTGGGGGGTGCAATTGGGAACAGATTTTTGATTGGGGCCACTGTGATGAAGGGCACAGAGTGTCCCATGCCTCCTTTACAGTGGTTGGTGGACAGACCCATCTGGGAGAACCAGTGGACCCTCCCTCATGACAAGCTAGTCGCCCCTCGTGAACTCGTACAGGAGCAGTTGGATCAGGGGCATTTGGAACCATCTACCAGTCCCTGGAACACTCCTGTCTTTTGTATCAAAAAGAAGTCTGGAAAATGGAGGTTGCTACAAGACCTCCGAAAGATCAATGCTGTGAATGGAAGGCATGGGGACATTGCAAATGGGCATGCCATCGCCTACCATGCTTCCTGCAGACTGGCCAGTCCTCATTGTGGATCTGAAGGATTGTTTTTTTACGATCCCTCTGCATCCCGATGACAGACCAAAATTTGCCTTCATGGTACCAACAATAAACAATGCAGAGCCTGCACAGCGGTATCAATGGGAAGTTTTGTCTCAGGGAATGCGAAATTTGCCAACGTTGTGCCAATGGTATGTAGCCCGTGCCTTGTCTGGAGTTCGCGAGCAGTTTCCTGAAGCTCACGTCTATCATTATATGGACGACATTTTGGTGGCTGCGCCCACCCAGGGTGAGCTGCTGAGGATACAGCCTCAGTTGTTGAATGCTCTGCATTCACATGGACTGCAGGTGGCTCGAGACAAAGGTACAACAACAACCTCCCTGGAAATATTTGGGGGTCAAAATTCTGGAATGGACAATCCATCACCAGGAGGTGCAATTTGTGCAATTGGTGAAGACACTGAATGATGCTCAGAAGCTGGTAGGTGTTATCACTTGGTTACTTACGTCCTTACTTGGGACTGACCACAGCACAACTGTCTCCCTTGTTTGAATTGTTGAAAGGGGACACTGATTTAAAGTCACCTTGTGAATTAATCCCTGAGGCACAAAAAGTGCTGGAGGAGGTTCAGCAAGCTGTTTCGGCTCACCAGGTGTACCGCATTGAACCTTCCATTGATGTCACTGCCTTCATTACCACTCCTGATTTACATCCTACAGGTATCATCGGCCAATGGAACGATGACTGGACTGATCCTCTGTACATCTTGGAATGGGTCTTCCTGCCTCATCAGCCGCATAAGACAGTGACAACGCTGTTTGAATGGATTGCGCACTTGATAATCAAGTGCCGGCAACGCTGTTTGTAATTGATGGGTGCAGATCCCTCAAAGATCATACTCCCGGTTCAGAGGGAGGAATTTGATTGGAGCTATGCGAACAATGTTTTGCTGCAAAGTGCTCTCGAGGGTTTTTCAGGACAGATCACTTATCATCTGCCTAGCCACAAGCTATTGCAAGTGGCGAAAAATACTCAATTTTCTCTATGACCCAAAAATAGCCAAGAGCCAGTGCAAGGTCCCACTATCTTCACTGACGGTTTGGGAAAAACAGGAAAAAACATTGTTACCTGGCAGGATGGATCTGAGTGGCAGGTTTTGTAAGGCCATGAGGATGGGTCAGACCAACTGGTTTAACTAAAGGCTGCTGTCATGGCATTTGAGAAATTTTCCCAGGAACCTTCCAATTTGATCACGGACTCCGCCTATGTTGCTGACAACGCACAGTGATTGGGTTGTTCCGTTTTGAAGGAGGTCGGTAACCCTAACTTGTTTAATTTACTGAAGGCCCGGTGGTGTGCAAGTCAGGCCAGAGTTCATCCATATTAAGTTCTGCATGTATGGAGTCACACTAAATTGCCAGGATTTGTAGCGGAAGGTAATGCAAGAGCTGACAAGTTGGCTAACCCAGCGTGGGTAGCCCCTCAGCCTGACGTGCTCAAGCAGGCCAAGGCATTGCATGGGTTTTTCCACCAAAATGCACATATGCTGCAGAAGCAGTTTCAACTGGCAGCCACTGAAGCTCGTGAAATTCAATTCGTGTGACGATTGTCATGCCCTTGGTGCACCATTGCCGGCAGGGGTTAACCCCAGAGGCCTTAAAGCCTTGGAGTTTTGGCAGACCGATGTTACCCAGGTCACTGAGTTTGGCTGGCTCAAGTATGTGCATGTCACGGTGGACACGTTCTCCTCTGCGATGGGGGCTTCTGCTCACACAGGAGAAAAAGCCCGGGATGTCATTGCCCACTGGAGGCAGGCCTTTGCTGTTCTTGGCATACCTTCTGCTGTGAAAACCGACAATGATCCTGCTTATGCCTCGCAGCAGGTGCGGCAGTTCCTACAGTCGTGGGGTGTGTCACATAACTTTGGCGTCCCTCATTCTCTGACGGGACAGGTGATTGTAGACCGCAATCACGGTACACTCAAGTGTGTTCTTCAGAAACAAAAACGGGAAATGCAAGGTGAAACACCACACAGTCGGTTGGCAAAGGCTTTGTACACCATCAATCACCTTACGGTGCCGCAGAACTCAAATAATCCTGTCATTTTGAACCATCATCTCTTGTTGCAGGCTTCGGACGGTGAGCAACAGCCTTGAGTGAAGGTACGGGTCCGGAATTTAGTCACCAAGCAATGGGAAGGACCCTATGACCTAATTGCTATGGGGCAAGGGTATGCATGTGTTTCCACAGACACTGGGACACAGTGGCTACCTTCAAAGTGTGTCCGTCCTGACCTGCGACCGCAGGGGCAGAATTCAGCTGACAGGCAAAGTGGAAGCCGTGATCAACTTGAAAACCACCAAGTGGATGAATCCTCTAGTGATCACTCTGATGATTCCTCCACAGACAGTGATTGAATTTGTATATATTCCCTTTGTAAATTTCTTCATTTTTCTTTTTCTGTTTTTCTTTTTTTAAAGTTAAAAGGGTGAGATGTCACCCTGGTTTTTCTGCGTTTTTTTATTTAGCCTTTTGAATTTCATAATGGAGTCAGATCTTTTAGTTACTGTACAATATTAGAGCAGTTTCTACCTTTTCCCACAGATGTAACATAAACAAATCCTTTGCTTTTCATTCTTTGTCCTTTGTTTGCATATTTCTAGCCTGAAAAACAACTGTAACTGACAGTTGGTCTGGCCACTGAGGCTGAGGGGTGGAAACCCCAAAAAGCCAATCTTCTGCTAGACCCACAAATGTATAAAAAATAAAGAATAAACAAAGAGGCTCTCTTCCTCTTCCTCCTCTCTCCGCTCTCAGAGCAGTGAGCTGGGATCGGAAGGACCTCTGCATTGCAAAAATATCTTGTCTGCGCATGATTGTTTTGTGTGTCTCGGCGACAATGTGTCTGTGTTTTGAAATAAAATTAATTGAATCTGTGAATTATTTAATTTGTGTAAGAAAAGTCCAAATATTTCAAAATAGTTCCATATGAGAACTCTGGGTACAATACCCTTTGGGGATTTCTCATCTTTTCCCATGTAGATTCTCTGTTGTGTTAAAATGTAGCCATATTTGTACAAAAATTCAATATAGAAGCATCAAGATTCAAATGGGGTTTTTTTGTAAAATAGGTGGCAGTCAGGCTTATGTGTCATTTTACTATATCCTTCCAACAGAAAAGTAGCTTTAGCAATCAGGATGAAGTTCAGAACATGCTGTTTTGGTACTGTTCAGTGATGGGGGTAAATTCACAATAGCCCTCTATTACTTTCAAAATGTTAATGATTATGATGGTGCAGTAATATCATGATTCCTTCTCCCTTGAATATTATTTTGTTTTTATACCTTAGAGTGGATGGATCTGCTCCACATATCCTTAACTGACACAAACCAAGTTCTTGTAATAATATGCCATGGAATCAGCTGGATAGTATTTGATACTACTGCAAGTTTTGTAAAAGAGCATTGAAATTGGTATTGTGGTAGAGAAGAACATATGAGAACACTGCACCTAAACAAAGATTCACACACATAACAGAAAAAAGTAGAATAAAGAAAATACGGAGTGCTCTGTAAACCCATCAGATTAAACAGACAAAAGATAAAGACAAAGGAGTCTAAGACCAAAAAGGCTTCATCTCCATCCTTTCAATTAATAAGAGAGGAATATTTTTTGTCTATATTAACTTATTTCACCCTAGTTTACAAGCCCACTTCAGAACAAAATTGATAGGATCTATTCAGAAAGAAACATAGCCTCCTGCTTTTATATATACAGAAGCTACCAACAAACTTCTACAAATATAAGTGCTTCTGCTGGAAAATAAGCTGTGTCATCATTCTGACTATCTTAGTGTTTCAAAGTTTCTCTATATCAAAAGTTTTCCATGTTTAAAAAATTCAGAAGGAAAATTTTCAGATTTTCTGGGGAATAAAATTGTTGTGCTATGTCCTTACTGTTTCAAACATCCTTGAAATTTTCTTTAAAAAGATGAATAGGTCCTCAAGTGTTTCTCTAGACATTGCAATAACTATTCCATGTTCACTTATTATGAACAGTGAATTTGTTGCTATTTTATCTTTAGAAGTTGAAATTTTATTTAAAAAAACATAAATTAACAAGCAGAATAGGATCCAATGGTATCAGAAGAGCAGAGCAAGACTCTCAGTGCCAAGCAAAAGGAATACAGAACAGGACGTGGTGAAATGTCCTTGTGATTTATCAGTGCAGAACATACTTCATAGATAAAAACACTACAAGTTCTGAGCAATGCTGGCCAAGTTTCAAACAGTGAAGGCCAGCTTGAGCAGCAGCTGAAGTTTTTTTTGTGTGTGTTTATATGGTCTTAAAATTCAGACAATTTGGGGCTCTCCAGTTGTATAATATTTAAGTTGCTGTGTAAGTCCATGGTTTGATTTCTCATTCCCGCCACATCTATTGTTTCTGTTAGTGAACTTCGGTTAATCTTATTACAGATTGGTTTATTATACATCTATTACATATTAAAGATAATATATTTCTTATTACAGACTATTTTCTTATTACAGATTATTTTATCTTCTCCATAAACTACAGTCAACTTTTCCCTGTGACAGAGCAAGAAATGTGAACCCCAGCAGAGGGGTGCCTTCATGTCTACTTGGGATCTAGTGCCCTGCTAACATTAAACTAGTAAATTAATAAAAACTGATGGAAAAAGTGACAACAGATTCAGCCAGAATACCCACAAAATTGGTCAGAGATACTGAAAATGGAAGACAGAATGCTTATTATTTTACTGTTCTTGTATAAAACTATCTCACTAAATTAATCAAAAGAAGAGCTGGTATGTTACTACAGTACACCTCAGTAACTCACTTGCCATAAAATCTCAAACTCTGTCTCTAGTATCAACATGCAACATTCTGAAGCCCTGAGTGCCTCTTCATCTTCTTAGGATGACAGATTAGAAACAGTTTTTATAAACCTGAAGTTTGAAAAATGTTTTTATCTATGTCTTCTTCTTTGTAAGTGGAATGTAAAAATAATATGTAACATTTTGAACTGAATAGACCTTTTTGCCATTGATCATAAATGTTAAGGGAAATATTTACTCAGGTGAGTTGTTTAAAATATTATTATATTAATAGTGTTGAAGCACTATCTTTCAATATGCATTGCATTTCTGAGATTCCATTTAAAATACTGGGCTTTAAAATGTCAGCTGTAAAGAAGGAAGAAAAATGTGATCAATGAAAACTTACACACTCTGTGGCTAACCCAAAAATAGCAGAGATTTTTTTAGTTCCATCACACTCTTGCAAATTCAAAATATGCGTACAGCTCCATACCTAATCTGAAAGTACATTGACCAAGACGATGTGCTCCTAATACATAATCATATTTAGAAGTCACTACTTGATATTAGTGTATTTCTTTACTCCAGAGATAACTGACTCATTAGTTGCAATTTCCTCACTGCTCAAAAGAGTCTGAATATAAGGAGCTTGCTAAGTTCCTTCAAGCGTTTGTGTGACCTGATTGCCCAAAATAGGAGGGTGAGCTGAGTGAGTGGTGCAGGAAATCTGCCTCAATTCAATGTCTCTAAGTGTTTAAGCTCTGTGACCTTCACAAGACTTTGAGAAAAGCTTAAAAATATATGCCTTTTGAGGTTTTGCTGTATAAGAGCTATAAAGGTTGCAAAATGGTTTGTTTGACAAGTGGCATCTCAAAACTATTATATTAATAATGGGTAGTGTGCTTTGCAAGACTGATACACTTATGTGAAGAACATCTCAATATAGCTAGTAATTTAAGGGTTATATTTATTATTAATATTTATTTTAAAGGGGCACCACAGTATATAAGTAAAATGGGGAATGGATTACTTGGGCAGGGAGGGGCCGTGTTACCATGGCTCCTGTGGTTTGTAGCAGGTACCCGAGATTAAATCTCTTGGCAACCCTGCTGAGCATTGAAATTGGACTATAACTTCCCACTAGTTTTATAAGTTCAAGATTTCCCTTAAACAAGAAGCATTTGTATTTATGTGTGTAAAAACAAAAAAGAAAAACAAACAAAACTCCAAAAACAAATAAACAAACAAACAAAAGGGTTTGTTATTGAAAAGGAGGAGGGCCAGAAAAGTCCAAGAACACCCTGGCAATCAGTGCCACGTCACTGGCCTGCCTCCTTACATCTTGGGCGCCAGGGATCCCCTGACATCTAATGTTCTCTTTCACAGGAGGAGATGTGCACAATCCCCCCCTTTCTAAAAAAGTGTCTTCTAACCTCTTATCTTTCAAGTTTAAAGCACAAGAAAAGCTCAAAGCAACTCAGCACATCAGAGCAGCTCTCAGGTGACCTAACAATGTTTTCTGTAGGATAAAGACATGTAATTAATGAGAAAGACAATTTTTTAGTTCATATCAACACATATGTCAGTCCTCTGTCTTCTTAGAGGCTTTTTTTTTCCTGATGCCATACTGTGATACACCACCCCAGTATGGCATCAGAAACCACACTTTGACCGGGACTGCAGTCCCTGTCATTTGTTTAAAGTCTGGTGAGTTGGTGTTGCCAATGCATGATAATTACTGAGAAGGTCACAGACTCTATATATTAACATGTATTTTGACATGCATTTCTTCCTGAGTATAACCTAAATGAAAATATGTAGGATTTATTCCTTTGAATCTTCTTTATTAATGCTTAGTAAACAGTACAGACGACATAAATGCTTAAAAATACCAACATTCTTCTAATGGAAAACAACGGCCAAATCAGTGACAGTCACAGAAGTTTGGTTTGGAAACACCCATAAAGATCACCTAGTTGCAACACCTCCTTGCAATGGACAATGTGTCACATAATTCCAAATATGCATAACCAATTGCTTAAACATTTACTTTTACAAAAAAACCTATGATTTATTAAGTGTTCCGTGGCAGGTGTTCACATAACAAGGTCTGAAGAAGGATAAGAATAATTAAGAGGGAGGTGAGTCAGACATTGAGGGATACTACTGAGCTGCAGAATGATATATGTGATAATGCTGAGTAGCAGACAACATTGGTAAGAACTTATTCCAATATGAAAAGGACACAAGTTTTGGAGTATTAAAGTCAGACAGAAATGGACAGAAAGTGATGGGAAGAGCAGCCAGACAGTACTGACAGAGTCATTCAGCAAGAATAGTAAGCTCAGACAGGAAAAGTAGGAAAAGAAAATATTATCCTCTATTTCCAAATCAGGCAAATTTTAGAAAATTAAAACTGTAACTTTTTAATATAATTTTGTGTGTAATTGCGTACATCTGTTTATGAAAATTGGATGCAGATGATACAGGTCTTTATGCAATAATTTAAGAAGCAGGCTCTGGAGAAGCTCAAAGATCATGCTCTCTCAAAATACTGTCTATTAGAAATTACTTCAGATATTTGTTTTCATTAAACAAAAAAGAAAAAAGAAGGAGAAAATCTCATCCTTTCCTTATACAAGGCTAGACCAAGAACATCTCCAGGAGAATCCATGGAATCACATGTATGCAAAACTGACAGTATCATGTTCTGGATCTTTGACTGTTATGATGTTATGAGGATTATTTCAATTCAGTGTGAAATTTTTCAGTGATGACTTCAGTGCTGCATTCTAGAAGGCTATCAGGATAAGTGATATATACAGTAAGTATCCATTTCAATGAAACAGAAGGCGGAGGAGCAACATACCATTCTCAGGTCTAAAGCCAGAAATGCCCTTCCCAGAGGATTAGGGGGAATCTACTTCCTTACCACCAGAAATTTCTACCATATATCAGGTCCCAAATTTGAACATATATATGTATACATATGTATGAAGTGTACCAAAATTTCAGCCTGTGAACCCAGAAGTAACAGGTTCTGTTTTTCTTTCAAGCAAATTCTCCAAAGCAATTAAATAATAGAAAGATCTGCTGTATTATGAAAATGGAAGAATTTAGGTGTTATGAATACCAGGTATTTTGCTTTTCAAGGCAATTCCTTAGATTTCCTATTCTGCCATGTGATTGCAGCAGTAATATCTGATAACTAGCAGTAGAGATAGAGTGCTATGTAAAGGTAAACTTGAATGCAATGCATTCTCTTCTATCCTTGTATGTGCACTTTCCACAACTTACATACTGTTCTCTAGCTGTCATGTATATTTGCCCAATTTAATACCTGTGTGAAATCCTATCCTGTATACAAAACCAGTGCAGATATATGAGCTTTACAGTTGTTTCTAGATGATAGAGCAGTGTCTCTAACTCTCTTGCAAACATATATTGGTAAAATATAGACAAATATAGACAGCTTTCATTTTGTGGTAGAATAGGTTAAATTGTTATCCAATGCCTGATAGAGTAGTCCTAAAGTTTAATTTCTAATTAGTAAAGCAGTTTTATAGGAGAAAAAAAATAGGCTTATGATGCTTCATTCTGCTCTAATAACAACTACAAATATATTCTTGAAGAAAAATGACTTTTACAGGCTCTATCAATAGTGTATGTATACAGGCGTTCAGAAGCCTAGGGCTTTAAATAGTTATTTTCTTTATCCACTTGCTTTATCTGGCTTCAGACAAAGAGATAAGGGTTGAAGGCCTGTGGTATAGCATGCTGTTGGAAAGTCATGAAATTCCCTCTAAAAACAAGCCCATTACTCCTACCTTATCAACACATTTCATTCATCCTCACAAACTAATTAAACTGTGGTCTAGAAAGTCCCTTTTAGTCTTCCCAATACAGCTGCAACTAGAAGTCCATGTTTTATTAATTAAATAATGTGTAAGGACTCTTAATTCACAATTGAAAATCTTCAGAATTAGGTTATTTTTTTAAAAAATAGGAAAATAATTACAGCAAATTACATACAAGATATATTTCTAATTAAAAAATTAAAAAAAGAAAAATAAAAAAAAACCCCAACTAAACAACAACAACAATACAGCAAACACGAAACAAAAAGAACCCCAGAAGTTTATACTCCTAGAGGTCTGTTTTAGAATATTTTTCCCTTGTGATCATCAGGGCTCATTTAAAAGTTTTCCACTACCTTCATAATGCAAAAATTAAATTGAACTGTGCAAGAGGGGAGAAGAGAATGGAAATTCTGATGATTAATCTGACCCCTTGAATCAAAGCATTTTTTAAAAAGCATTTTCCATTTGAGATGAATATAACTCATCAGTCCACGCATTTCATGTCTCCTTTGCCACATTTGGCTCATAAAGTTCATACTCCCTATTTATTTCACGCAGCCAAAACACTCTTTCATTTTCCCAGATTTCTTTGACCAGCCTAAAGTGTTCAGTAAGGCAATGGCTGTACCTGAAAAATGGTTGATGACAGCAGACAATCCAAGCCCAGGGATAAAAGCTTTGCCGGCTCAGAGAGAACTGCCCACCTTCACTGATCAGTACCTACTCAGTTACACAGCAGTCTGTGTTCCTGTTTGTTTGTTACAGAAACAAGAGGTTTTGAACAGCAACAATTTACTCTGATAACTCCAGATAGCTTTGGTTTAAACTTGATCCCCATAAAAACAAAATAAGAGGCATACTAAAATGGACTAATGTCCAATTACCCAATAACACTGCTGTTTTCATATCTTAGCAATTAAAAAGGAGACTGCAAAAAGTAATATTTGAAATAAAAGTCAGATTAATACCTATTTAGATACTCAAGTAGGTACAGAATATTAGAAGATCTCAGCAATTTCATTACTCCAGGCTTGAACCCTAAATTGTTTTACTCACATTTCCTCACATTGGTGTGTATGACACAGTGGATAAGATCTCTTTACAAAAATAGCTCATTGCAAGGGGAGGAAGCATAGATGAAATACTGGTGGCTTGCTAAAATGGGCAGAGAGCCATGAAAGCAAGTAGGTGAATATTTCTCACACAGTATAAAAGGCAAAAACTAGCTCTAAGTTTACCGTAGTCCTCCTCCAATGCACATTTCCCCCTTTCCCCAGTTATTCACCAACTGCCATATATACCACCCAGACATATTTGTGTCAATTTAAAGAGTCTCTGAATATAATACTGGCTAAAACTTCAGTTCCACTTTATTTACACTATCTCTATTAAATCCAATTTCTGCTATGAAAATAAGGAGTATAATTAGTTGTTATTAAGGGAAAACTTAATTTTTCTCCATATTGCTTCAGTTTTACACCATCATGGAATCAATAAAACCAGTAGAACTCCCTTAGCATAAAACTGGCAGTAGAAATATAAATTAACTCTACCCAGTAGATCGTTTCATCTGTATGGAAATGATAATGGTTGCTCTGGTATCTCTCAGAGGAGAATGAAGTTGGATTTCTTCTACTGAAGGTTTCATTTCTACCTGCAAATCTCTATTCCCATTAAAGGTTATATAATATCATTAGCACTATCTATTCTTATTTTATCTCATCACTGATGGATGTATAACTTCCTGCAGTGCATCCACATTTAGCTTTAAAGTTGAATATTGTGTGTGTAAAAACCTTTGAATCCACAGCAAATAAGTGCTGTTGACTGCCAGTCTTGGATCTGGATGCTCGGTTTTCGGTATAATTACCTCTCAAGAATATCACGAGCCTGCAGTCAGGTGCAAAAATTGCAGAATTGGAGAAAGGGAAGGCCACTCAAGCTTCTAAACTACTTTCAAAAGCAATGGAAGAAACACATCATGGTTTGCATGTACAATATATGAGCTGCATAAGTGGAATTTCCACAGAACAAGACCACCCTGCTGTCCACAGGTTGAAAAGCCTAGGATCATCATACCTGCCCTAGAAGTTCCTAAGCTGTTCCTTAAGATCTTCTCCTAGGACAGACAGTAGGAGACCATATTGCCCCTGGAAGAAACTGCTGAAAGATGTTGCACTCATGAAACTACTCTCCTACTCTAAGTTCTTCTAATTCTCACCCTTATTTCAGTACTACATGAGATTCTTCTGAAAGCACTCTAATCAATATGTCTGTTGGAGTCCAGGGCATTCCTTTGGCTGCCCTGGAGGGTCAGAAACCTGGGCAGGGGGATCTGGGACCCCAGCCCAGAGCTCAGAAAGATTCTGGCTTTGATCTCAGTCCATGGGAAAAACTTCCTTCACTGCGAGAGGGTTTACAGGCCACAGGAGTGTGAAAAATAGTAGTTTAGTATATCACAGGGTGAGAAAACAGTAATATTAGGTTTCTAGCATTGAAGTGAATGGGGGCAAGATGAAGAATTTGGGGTGTTGTCTCCTTCTTCTTCCTTCTCCTTCCCTCACTTCATTTCTGCAGTGATGTTGGCACAAAGTAGTTAGTGAGGATTGGGTCAGAGTAAAGATGACCTTTTTAGTAATAGTGATAGACACTGGTAAGAAATAGTAAATAAAAAACATGTAGCAATTAGTATAAAAGATAAGGGACTGCCCAGCTCGGGGGGAGACGTGAGAAGTCCAGCCGCAGCAAACATCTTGTTGGACACTGAGAAAATTGTAAGATAAGAAACAATAAACGAAGCATGCAACCTTGAAAAATCTAAACCTGAAGACTCCGTCTCTTGCTTTGGTTTGGCACAGAGCTGTGCAGAGGGCAAAGGACTCTAAAACCACCTGAATGCCGGGCAATAAACCCAACAATTGGCATCTCTGGGTGCATGACATATGTCTACCACACACCTTTATTCTATCTTTCACATCATCGTTTAAGAAAAAAAAAGAGAAAAAAATACATTCGGGGGGGAGTGTGCATAAACTTGAGGAGTTACCTCTTGCTCTTGTGAAGTTTAAAGGAAGAAAAAATGTAATTGTTTTCCTTTGGGCTTGTCAAAGAGAAGCCAAATACTGATGAAAATTAAGCTGTTATGCAAAGGAATACATAATCATACAACTACTATGAGTAACAACACTCACAGGATTCCTTATATTTAAAATGTTGAACATGAAGACACAGGGAATGCTAGGATTTTTTTAAAGAATAAATACCTCCAGAAACATTTATTCAGCATTTGAATACTCTAAAGACAAACAATACACTACAGAGTACTAATTTATAAAGAGCTTTCAGACGTGCTGTGCACACTGACATGATTCTGGGTTGCTTCACTTTGCTGACATAATTTCCATGAAAAGAAGCCATAAAAGGAGAAGGACAGCATGACTCTCCTAGGGAGAAAAAATCCCTATTCTTGGATTTTATAGAACTGGTTCATTAGGGAGTAAAGCATGTATTTCTGGAGAAGAATGGTGTCAGAATAATAATCTATAGATATTTATTCATCGTTAATATTATTTTAAAAGAAAATATGTGAAAACAAACTGTGGAAAGGCAAGTCTGATTCTAGAAAAAATTATTCAAAAATTGAATGTATTTTGTAAACATTACTTCCGTGACCAGGTCTAAAAAAAAAATTCTCTTACTGGTGAAGTTAACTTCAGAAGAGGTTTTGATCTAAATTTGGACTGAGACGTGAGACTTCAGAAACATTTTTTTTCTCCTATTCATTTGAAGTTCACTTCCAGGAAAATACTGTGTACCATTCTTCCAGTGGATAACTTCCTACTTCATGGTACTGTTATCACCTGCAATCTATAGAAATTTTGAAGTTTAAGATGCTGATTCTTTCCACATGTAGAAGAATATGTTTGAAATTAAAATCAGTAAGTTCCCCATGTTCAAAGAACAGCTTCTCAAATAGGATAAAGAGTGACTTCCCTTCTCCATAATTCATAGAAGTAGCAGATTCCCCTTAGTTTCTGCAAGTTTCTGCCTCAGAAAAAAAATGCACTTGCCTGGCCAATCACTTTTCAGATAAGATGCCTGACTTGCATCCAAGGAAGATGTTGGTTATCCTGCAAAAACAACAAACAACCCAACTTAGCAATGCAGCTCATTTGAATAACCAGAGGTCTCTGTCTCTTAAAGAGGAAGATTCATTCTCTTTGGCAACAGCAATTCAGAGCCAACTGTGCTACAGAATTTGCCAAACAGGGAAAACAGAGCAATAAGTCATAGAAATGTGATTTTACATTATCTAAAGAAACTACAATCTTTGTTCTTACTAAACATGCTCAAAAGTCCTCTTAAGCTGAATAAAATATTCCTGTGGAGTTCAGGATCATCTGAGTAATTCTTTGCTGGGAAAAAAACAAACCAATATCAACAACAAACAAACAAACAAACAAACAAAGAACAAACAAACAACAAACAAACAAACAAAAAAACCCCAACAAACCCTTAACTGAAACTCCAAGAGGAAGGATTAACAAAGAGTAACAAAAAAAAAAAAAAAAAATCAGGCACTATTAAAATCCTCTTCAAAATTCCTTTATTTTCTAAGCTTTATGGATACCAATAATAAATGCATCATTAACATCTTATACCTGGTAAAATCCAATTACAGATAACACTTATTTTTGCCATGCAAATTACTAGAAATAAATCCTAGAAGGTGGGGTGATTAATGTGGTTTATTTAAGATATTGCTGCATTTCTCTCATTTACTTTTTCCAGACATCTTTCTAAAGTTATTCTCTTTTTTCCTAAATATGTCAAAAGTGCCTTCTAGAAACATAAGGGCCATCACTGGCCAACCTTCTGCCATCACTAACTAGACTTATGTGTGTTTCAAGTGAAAAATGAATACAGATTTTCTCTTCCTTGATTCTGCTGGACCTGTCAGAATTCTTTAAGAGGTGTCTCCAAGGTCTGATTCGAGATGGCTTTGCTGAAATACTACCAAAGCCATCTTTGCACCTAAGTAACAATTCAAGCTTATTTACAGAATTTATTAACAGAAGAAAAACTAGCAAACCATTCAAATGTATGGAAAAAAAAATCCATCTGTTCTCAACTGCCTTTCTTTCAGCCCTTTCTTTCAGCCCTTTCTTTCTTTCTTTCATAATTACTTTAGTTCTTCTGTCACCACTTATTCTTATGTTGCATAAATCATTAATGTATGTAGAAAAAGCAGTCTTGAGAGACTTTTCAAGCCTACAGTTTGTATTGTAAGGAAGTATCAATGAACATAAGCCGATTTTTCAATTTTTTCCTCATATTTTCATGAAAGGAAAATATTAAGAGATATTCACTGCCACAGAAAGCAATGGTCTGAAAACTTCAGAATAAGACTTATTTATAATAATGCTAAAAATTTTCAAATAAGGTTATTTTCAGATTGCATTTCCAGTAGTCTCCATCTAGGTTACAGTTAGATTTATAGCAACAGTAGATAGCACGCCAAAATCTCCGCAGAAACCTTCTTGATTTCCTGACATAACTGAACACTGAGAAGACCATGTGTATTAACTTCTTGTGGGAAAACCTACCCATCAGCTGTGGCATCTAAACTAAGGCAAAGACCAAAAAGCTGCTTGAGGCATAAGAGTTAGGGAGGAACTAGAAGCGCAAAGTGCCTCTGCCAAAGCGGTAACAGTTGCAGTTCTGCGCTGCCATCCAACCATATGACCACACTCGTGATATAAACAAATGGAGAGCATGATATAAATCAATTTGTACAAAGAATGTGAGCTGGGAAGGACACCTACATGATTCAGGAGAATAACATTAAAAGAACAGAACTGGGTAAGAGATTGTAGATCCCAGACAAATCACTTTTTAAATGGCCAAGTTTGCTTAAGAGTTGGAACTTAATCCTTGCATGTTCCTTCCAACTCAGAATAATCTGTGATTCTGTGATTATGAAAAAGAAGAGGTATAGAAGGTGATGAATTAGACCATCAGGAAATGTTTCAGGAAAATGTGTCTTTGCAACACCTGTTGTCAGTTCTCATAGAAATCAAATAATTTCAAGGTATACTAGTATTTTCAACAAAAAAATCATGTTTAGAGGATGTAATAGTACAGAAGTTTCATGCTCCCAAATGGCATTTGACTAGCTGCAACCGCAGACTTCTCTCACAGAAATTCCCAATTAGGATTTTCTGCTCAAGTAGGCCTGTGTTTCCACAAGCATCCCAGTGAAAGTCATGGCACTGGGAAGAAACTCTGCATTTCTTGGGTGCAGAGGTTAGAAATCAATTATGAAATATTAATTCTATTTTGATGGGGCACTTCCTGATAGGGCACTTCTTGGCAAGGCCTTGAAAGCAGCCTTCTGTGTGTCCACTCTCTGTATCATGAGTGTTTACTTCCCAATTCAGAGACAGGCACCATTTGCTTCATTACCCAGCAGGTGAAATCCTCAAGAAATTACTGTCCTGCTAGTGATGGAATAAGATCAATGGCAAGAAGTTTTGTTGCTGCTACTATAGTCTCATACAAACCAGGAATACCAATGAATGCAAACTCCTTTCAGAGTAAGGTAGAATATCAAGTATGGAAACAGGTATTTAGCATGTCGATATTCTTGCAGAGAAAGCCAAATACCACCTGCAAGCCTCAGCAGGGCTTGCAGAAGTGTTGCAAAGCAGTAAACAATGCCACTTCTACTGGTATTAAACTAGCTATTCATTCCCAGAAATGACATATTTAACAGCATATTTATTAGTGCTTGGGGAGTACAGAATTCCAACCAGTTTGCTTCTTTCTCTTACTGCCTGGTCTTGTCGGGTGTAGTTGTCTGTTGGGCTGCTGCCCAGGGAGTCCTTAGTTAATTGAATATAATTACTCTGCATCCTACTTTCAAATGCTAATGCAGTTTCATCTCTCCTTGTAACACAATACAGATGAGAGCCCCAACTGTTGTCTGGTATATGTAACTCTTTCCTCTTCAATACATTCACCACTATAATACAGCAACAGTTTGCTGTGTGTCGTTAATCTTTAAGTATAATGTACAATGATGACTAAATTAGTAATGAAAGGTAGTTAAAAGTATTAAAACACAGATAGTTCTTCACTGAAAGATGAATTTTGTAAACATTCAGCACTACTCTTTCTGTCGTTACTCATTAATAAATTAACAAGGCAGTCAATTAACATGCTTATCTTCACCTGAGATTGACAAGTTGTAGAAAGCAAGGAGAACACAGAGGATGCTTTTTCACTGAGAGAGAGTCCTCAGATATCAATAAACATCTGTCAGGGCTGAGAGAGCTCTTAATCAGTTTGGAACATCTAGATAGCCACTTAGTGTTGCATTGCCTCCAAAGAGGTCTTCTGTGTCATTTTAAAAAAGGCAGGGCTTGAGGTTTTGCTTTAGTGCTGGTATGTCTTGTATTTTGGTTTGGCATTGTTACTTTTATTTTTAACCACACTTTAAGACATGCTTCATCCTAAAAACTTAAAACGATTAAGAGTGCTTTGCAAGATTATGCCACAAGATTTTACCCCATCATATAAATTAATAGATATGGGTAGAAAATGTTCTATGTTCTCATACTTATTTTCTTTATTCTAGTACAAGACATGTCAATATTTCAAGAGAAAAAACATTCTAATTTGGGATTTTCAATCAAAATCTCACCTTTTGGTTTTTGTTTGTTTGTTTTTGTTGGGTTTTTTGTGTTTTGTTTTGTTTTGTTTTGTGAAACACTTTTTCAGCAGTGCTCCTTATAGATCTTTGAAAGGCTTCTTTTAAAGAACAGCTCTTTCAACATATATTTGAAAATGGAAAAGCAAGTTTCCAAGACTGTTACTCTAAAGACACTCTTCAGAAAGCTTGAAATAATTTTTTATAAACTGTGTGATTATGAAAAAGAAAATGAGTGTGTTATAATTCAGTGCAAAAAATATTTGAATTAAAATATTCTGAGCAGTTCTGTCAATAAAAAATCCTTGTGACAGTCTATTCTGTGAACAATGCTGGGGAGGATATTTACTTAAAAATTTGTGTGCAGGCAGTTCCTGACACAAATGGAAATTGAAGACCTCTTGTCAAGTGTACCTAATTCAAGATTTTTGGGAATACTTGGAAAAGGCTTCTGCCAATGTAGAAATGCCTAAATGCATTAAAGCTACTTGTATTCATCTTCCCTAGTAATTTCAACATCTAGGATCCATGTAGATGTTACTGTAAATAATCAAATATTTCAGCACTGGCTCAATATGTCTCAGATAATATGTTTAATTTTAACATGGATCACTGTATTTCCACCAACTAATGTCTTAAATGTGTGACTACTTGTTATAGAAAAATGTTGGCATATGCTGCCAATGGCATTGTAAATTATGAAGCCTCATGACAACGTGCTTGACCTCGTCCCGCCAGGATTTTTTAATTATCCAATCTTCCACTCCAAAAACATTATACGAGTGTGAAGTTTTCAGCATTTACCTAACAAAGCTCTTCTATGGTTTTGGTTTTCCAGCATATGGCAGATGGTTTCAGCTTGGTAAAAGTACGGCAGAAGAAGTCTAGATGTCAATCTCCTGAGCATAGGCTTAACACAAGCTTCACCCCATGGAAGCTGGTTCAGTGGATTTTCCAGAAATCTGAGGAAGGACAGATGAAATTTTTCTTACAGGATAGTTCCAGATATGACAGTTTAGTGAAATAACAGTAGTACCGTTAGATAATGTTACCGTTAGATAAAAGGAAGGATTAAGGCTTATTTTTGTTTTGAAAGTCTCCAGTTACAGGGTATAAATTCAACTCCCACCACCAATTTTACCTTATGTGTCATATAAGTCTCTTTAATAAGGACTGAAAAATATGTTTCTGGCACATCTGCACGTAGATTTTGTGATAAAATAGAAGAAAAAGCTGCAGCATTATATGCATAATAAGCAGGCACTTAATACAAACATTCATAATATCATTGTGAGAAGACTAATTCATAACCTTCTAATTCCTAGTTATTTAATTTGACCAGTTTCCTTTCTGGATACCACTACAGGTGTGTGACGTTACCAAACTCTGCTACTTTATTATTCTACAGACATGTAGCCTGCCTTCTAGACTTCCTTTTACAGTGGACATCAACCAAAATCATAAGATACTTAAAATAATCTGTATCTCTTACAGCCAAGAGGTCTTTTCCTTTTTCACTTGATCATTACACCTAAGTGCTAATTTCTTTTTTATTTGTATTAAGACAGTATTTAGTGCCTGTCTGCAAACCCCTCAGTTTGATAAGGAAGTATGCTGGATGGTTTTGAAGTCATACTGACTAGACAGAACTGTAGAAGACCTAATTTACTTTGTCTTTATTTGAAAGACAAAAGTTTTCCTTGCACCTTCTTCTTAGCAAAGTGCATACAGAAATGTGTGATAGCAGAAATTCAATCCACACCAAAATGAAGACCATTTACTTGAAGAGTTTCTTCTTCATTTGTGGGGAAAAGAGACATGGCTTAAACACTATTGACTTATTTAGTCTGGCTGTCTTCTTCTTTTGCAGTTGCCTTTTCTAAATTGTGTACTGGCCAAGTAGGGGATCCTTGAAACCAATAATCGTGGTTTCCTCATGCCCAGAGTAAGTTCTGTTTGCTTACAAGTTTATAAAATTGCACTTATTTATATCTAAGGAATGCTATCTCACTGAGATCTGTCATTTTGTAGTTCCTTTCCCAGTCTTATGAACAGTCATCAGTCTTATGAATATTCCATTAATTGGAACATGTTGCAAACTGGGGGAAGCAGACAGGAACACTTAGAGTTGCTCATCTTTCCTTGTATCCCCTTTTGTTTCAATGTGGATGCTCTTTTCACTTTTGTGCTTTTAGTAAGATTTTTAAAAGTTATTTTCACCCATTGTTTCTTATGTTTAAGTCAAAATTATGGGGAATACTGATGAGAAAAAGTAGGCCTGTAATAGCAGTAAGAGTTTGTTACTGGTTACTGCCAACCAGAAACTGCTATTACAAAAAGGCTGCTGTTGCACTGCATGTGTAGAAAACAGAACACAAAGAAACACTTTAGATACAAAATTATTCACTTGCTAGCTAACATCAATAATTAAAATAATCAGCCACCAATGCTTGTGGGATGATAATATACATATTTGTTATTAATTTCAGTAATAACAGTTCTTAAGATGACTCTAAATTGAAAGCACAGACATGATATTATAATTGCTGACTGTTTCCTTGTGGAATTAGATGGTTTGCCATGGAGAACATGTATTCATTTTACTACTGGCACTCTGTCAGGTGACAGATGCAAACTAGGGATGCCATACGAATCAGTTTTATGACAAAATTTGAACTATTGTTTGAACAATCAGTTTACACTATGAATAAGCAAGTTTTGATGCACATGGTGAGGACCTTTACAGCATTCCTTTGCAGCAGTTCCTTTGCAGCATTCTTTAACAATGTTTACAACAGAAAGTAAATTAAAACAGCACCCCACGAACTAAAGCTTCTGATTCCTTGTCTCACATTTCTTTCAGTCTCATTAATTTGGTCTAGTAACTATTATCCAGATAACTGTGCATGCAAATATTGAGAGCTGCTCCTTAATAGCACACCATCTTGACTTAGGTGGTGCTTTAATATGGAACTTGATGGTTATTTGGCGAAAGGAGCTTTAAACTAAAGTACTGTTGATATCTGAACTGGTAATGAAAGAGGGATAAAGCAGCTCAAGTTTCAGCACTGCAATATGCATTGCATGTACTGCTTTTCAGCTGCTTATGCAATTAACCAGCTAAGAAACCACCTTCTATGGTTCTAATGCTGTTCTGCAACATGACCACTACCATTCTCTCCTTGGAAAGAGACTGCCTTGAAGGAATGATTCAGAGATATTATTTTATGCAATTTATAAATTGTATCCACTTCCACAGTTACAACAAGTCTCAATTCATAAACATTGTAGATATTTTCTACTGTTTTTACCATCTTTATCGGGTGCATGATGGACAGTGGAAAACTTCATATTGCATGTCTTTCTTTGAATGTTTGCAATTATATTCATGTTTAGAAAATGTAGGCCTGGAGGGAACATTTAAATCTATTATCTGCTTCAAGACAGGAATAACCATGCATCAAACACTGAAGATAACACTTTTCTTTGTTGTTCTGGAAAAAGTTTTGGTAGTATAGTTTCTATATCTTTCTTAAGCAGAAGATTCCCTTGCTTTACTACGCTGGTACTAAGATGCATCCAATATCTAGCCTCAGCCTTTTTTCTTAATTTTAATGATGTTTTGTTCTATCCTAATAGATTGCTTCCCCATTCTAACTTAGATAAGCAGTAATTTTTCAGCTTCCTTAGTTTTTCTTTCCTCCTCTAGATGCAGGCTGGCCCACTTGTTCTTGAAATGTGTGTTGTATTCAAGATCCCACTTCAGCAGCAAAGGGTAGAACACCTCATACTTGGAACTGCAAAGTAAACTCTGATCACTCTATTTCTTGGAGCATGCTGAAGACAGAGGAAATTTCTGGAATACTGCACACCAAAAGTCACTAAAGATCTCTCCTGTGCTTCTGACGACAATAATTTTTTACCAAGGATCTAAAAGCTGGCAAAATGTAGGAGTAGAAAAAACGTATTTCTGATACGAAGACTAAATTTTTTCCAAACAGAAAGCTCCAGTGTCCAGCACACAGCAAGATTCAAGTACTAGGTCTTAACATTTCCAGATTCCTCTCTTTGAAGGATTTCTTTTGATTGCCATTCTCCCATGTGAAGTTTCTCCTCAGGTAACCAGCTTGCAGCAGGGACTTGACCAGAAAATATCAATTTAAAACACTGAGCTCTTCTAGACCTGACAGAACTCACAACAGATAATCAGAAAACATTTAAATATATATTTATATATAAATTAACATATAATTTTGCCAGAGACCATTCAAAATCATATTTGCTTACCTTAAAAACAAAAACAAAAACAAAAACAAAAACAAAAACAAAAACAACCCACACCCAAACAAACAGAAAACCAAACCAAAATCCCCCCCAAAAACAAAAAAAACCCAAAACAGAAGAAAAAACAAGCAGACATAGAAAAGATAAGATAGAAAATACTTTGGATTTAATTAAAGAGTTTCTTCTGTATTTCTATAAGACAATGGAAACCTGAGCCAGCAATTTATTTTGAATAATTATACCTTCTTTCTTGTTTTACATTTCATTATAGCAAAGAATATTTATGCCAATCTTTTTCAGAAAATGTAATTAATTTTGAAATTGCTGAATAAATGTCTCTCCATAATGACAGGCCAGAAGTCCAAATCTGTGGTCTGAAAATGCATTGAAGGATGAAAATATTAAGCAGAAAAGAAAACAGATTATTGGAATACTGGAATGGCAGTAACACTGAACAGCAAAACCAAGTTGAGGTAGTCAATCATGCATTTAAGAAAACTGCACCTGATCAAAATAACCATGCCACAGGTAATATCAAAAAAGACTTGAAGCAAAAATACAGACACTAGTGTTAACACTCCTAGGAATTTCTATTGACAGCTCTGGATAATGACTCATGCAGGATAAACTAATAAAAGCATTACTATGTGTGGTTTAAGATTTCAAGTCTGTAATTGTTACTTAGTTTTACAACAAATAGCACTTACAGAGTGACAATACAGAGCACTACTATCTTACCCAAAGTGAGATTTTTTTTACATTCAAACAGTAAATGTTTAATACTTAACAATAAATGTTCTCATCTTCCTACACCTACCACTATTTGTTTTTTATAAAAATGAACTCAAATATTTCCATTTTTAAAAAATACCTATGGTCCAAACCCAAAAATTATTTAAAGCTGGTCTGGAATTTTGCAATTTCTTGAAACCATAGCTTAAATTAAACATACAGTGACTTTCCACGCTGTGGGTGTGAGTGTGGAGGAGGTTAGGACTGAAAACTTGGAAGCAAGTTCTTCTTCCAGTGATCATAGTTTGTGTAATGGAAATCAGATTCACCAGCTTCATAGGGAATCTACTGCAGAACAATGATGGAGCTTGTAGCATTTTGTCCACCTTATCTACTCTTCTTACAATGACAGTTCCTACGGTGTCTTGAATTCTGCAAAACATGGCTGTTCTTTCAGTGGAGGAGATGATCGAGGCAGTGTGTTGCTGGAGCAAGGAAGCAATACGAGGTAAAAAATTAGGCAACGTGCTCCAGCTTTTGGAGACAGGGAAAGAAAATTGCTGGCAAAGATGGACAAATTTTTCTCACTTTAGGAAATAAGATAGTGTTCTTCCAAAGAGGATCATCAACAAGCGGCACAGCAGATCTGACATTCTTTAGCTGCTGAAGGGTGACAAAGGGCAGTAAAATTTTAGTGTCAGCTGGAGGCCCCCCAAAATATGTTTAAATTTTTTATAGTCCAATATGGGATATTTGTATGGGTGTGTGCTGAGGGAGAAGAGTCTTCCCAAATCCCTCAAACTTCATGGAAGCTCTAAGACTGCTTTAAAAATCCTTAGGCTTAAAACTTAAGTTGGTTATGAAATACAAGGAAGGAAAAGAGCTGTGTTGTTAGCTCCTAACTGTGGATCTCTCACAGCTCATGAAGAAACTGTGTGGAGTCACAACAGCCAGTCAGATCATCCTTCTGAGCAGGACTTTTGCAATAAAACCTTTCTTTAACATTGCTGCAGCAGGTACACCTATCACTCAATAACACTTCCCAGACACTCCATTCCATAGTAGGAAGTACAATGCCAATTTAACAAAGAGGTAAAAGTTTTAGTATCTAAAGGAGGTGTGCACAAGAATGATACAAGTCACTTTTTTTATTTCCACCTTCCATTGACCTTATTTTTTCAGATCATGAAAACATATGGGTATTCTGGATTTCTTTATTGATTTTGCTATTGTCCTCTGAGGACACAAAGGCGTGAAGCTATATCATGCCCAAAATGTCAACCAGTACTTTATGTAACTGGGAAAGGCACATGATTTTCCTATGTTTCAGCAGTTGCTGACCTATAGGTCAGCAAGTTTAGGAAAACCATTTTGTTTTGGCTGCGATTCTTCAGGAGCAAATCACTGGAAATGACATCAACACTTTGTAGTTGTGGTCAGTTTTGTTCAACTTCTTTCTGTAGCTAACACTGTAGATAGAAAAGATAGAAAAGATTTTTGGTCCTGGAGACCTATAAACTGAGTGAAGAACCTAACAAAGATTAGTTTCTTTCCTGCCACAAGCTTAGTTGTTAATTTTTACTGGGCATTTTAAGTGTTCAGCTACAGTTTAGCAACAAGATTTAAAAATCAAATGTTATAAAATAGTCTAAATGAAGGTGTTAAACATATAGGAAGACATATTAAAAACAAATATTCATGCCTTTATTAATTAGGAAGTACAAGAACTTTTTTTTAGATGTCCATTATGTGGTAGATTTAACATGAAAACTATATGTGCTGGCTTGAAGGCAAAACCAGTGAGAGACTCCATAGTCAGAAAAAAACCAATTTAATAGGAGAGAAAGAGAGGGGAAAAAAAAAGGAAAAAAAAAAAAAAAAGAAAAAAGAAAAAAAAAGTAAACTAAACTAAACTAAACTAAACTAAACCACATGTAATCGTACAAAAGATCACTGACAGAGTCAGAATACAATCTGATACTGTGGTGGTAGCAGTCCAGATGAAGCGGTCTTGTTGAAGCAGTGTTCCTGCAGAAAGGTCTGGTAGCTCTTGTCCTCTGGGAATCCAGTGGGTAAGGCTACCTGTGCTGTCCCAAATCCCAGATTATATCCAGGTGGGAATGCTTGGCTCCTCTCCCTGGGTGGAGCATCTCACAATGGGCTGATAGCATTCTATGAGTCTTGCAATGGGTCCTTGATTGCCCATTAACCAGAGATAGCTCCTGGAGGGAGTTACCTATGAGTCATGGAGCAGGGCATTGATGGGCCATTAACAGAAGATAGTCTGGAGGGAGGGGGCAAGGGAAACACTGCTCAGCCTAGCTTCAACAGCTCATGGAGATGGTGATAGAATACATACTTTGGGCACATCTTACATTGTAACCTAGGACATAATCCACTCCTTATTCTATGACCATCTACATCATACCCAAATTAATACATTCTTGCAGCTAGATAGATAAATATACACATGCTTATACATACACATATACAGAATGAAACCTTACACCCATTTCTCACTTAAAATTACGTCTCCCTGTGGTACACAACGGGTTTCCCCATTTTCTGCATTACCCACCAAGTGGAACCAGGTCCTAGAGCAAAAACAATCCCACGGATGGGTCTGCCTCTGCCTGAGGTGGGATTAATCCAAAGAGTTTTTCCTAAAATGCCTTTCATGTGTACCACAGGGACTTTATCTCCATCCATTGTGTGCAAGGGTTCGGACTGGGCAGGACCAGCTCGACTGATTGACCCTCGAGTGTTGACCATCCAGGGCGCCTTTGCTAAGTTCACTTCCCAATTTTTGAAAGTCCCCCCACCAAGCACCTTCAGGGTAGTCTTAAGTGCACCGTTCAACTTTCCCGGCAGCTGGTGCATGATAACGGATGTGATGCACCCATTCAGTGCCATGTTCCCTAGCCCAGGTGTTTATAAGGCCATTCTTGAAATGGGTCCCATTGTCTGACTCGATTCTCTCAGGGGTGCCATGTCTCCATAGGACCTGCTTTTCAAAGCCGAAAATAGTATTCCGAGAAGTAGCATGAGGCACAGGGTAGGTCTCCAACCATCCAGTGGTGGCTTCCACCATGGTCAGCACATAGCGCTTGCCCTGGCGGGTTTGGGGAAGGGTGATGTAGTCAATCTGCCAGGCTTCCCCATACCTGTACTTCAACCATCATCCACCATACTACAGAGGCTTTACCTGCTTGGCCTGTTTGATTGCAGCGCAGGTCTCACAGTTGTGGATGACCTGTGAGATGTTGTCCATAGTAAGGTCCACCCCTTGGTCACGGGCCCATTGGTATGTTGGATCTCTCCTCTGATGACCAGAGGCATCATAGGCCCAAGGGAATACTTCTCCCTTGTGCTGCCAGTCTAGATCCACCTGTGATACTTTCACTTTGGCAGCTTTGTCCACCTGCTCATTGTTGTGATGCTCTTCATTAGCCCGACTCTCGGACACATGTGCGTCCATGTGTTGAACTTTCACGGTCAGCTTGGCCAGCGATGTCCTGCCAAATCTCAGCAGTCCACATGTGTTTCCCTCTGTGCTGCCAGTTGGCCTTTTTCCAGCGAATCAGCCATCCCCACAGAGCATTAGCTACCATCCATGAGTCGGTGTATAGATAGAGTCTTGGCCACTTCTCCCATTGGGCAATATCTAAAGCCAGCTTGATGGCTTTAAGTTCTGCAACCTGACTTGATCCACCTTGTCCTTCTGTAGCTTGTGCGACTCATTGTGTGGGGCTCCATACTGCAGCTTTCCATTTCCGGTTAGCGCCTACAATTCGGCAGGAACCATCAGTTAAGAGGGCATATTGTCTTTCAGTCTCTGGTAACTCGTTATACAGTGGGGCTTCCTTGGCATGTGTCACTTCTTCTTCTTCTTCAGAAGATAATCCAAAAGTCTCACTTTCAGACCAGTTAGTTATAATTTCCAGAATCCCAGGGCAATTCGGGTTTCCAATACGGGTGCGCTGTGTGATGAGGGTAATCCATTTGCTCCATGTGGTGTCAGGGGCATGATGCGTGGAAGGAACCTTTCCCTTGAACATCCACCCCAGCACCGGTAGTCAGGGTGACAAAAGCAGCTGCATTTCAGTGCCAATTACTTCTGAGGCAGCTTGAAGTCCTTCATAGGAGGCTAAGATTTCTTTCTCTGTGGGAGTGTAGTTGGCTTCGGATCCTCTCTAGCTTCGGCTTCAGAATCCCAGTGTCAGCTCCGAGTCTCCCTAGATACCTTCTGCCAAAGGCTCCAGGACAGGCCATTTTTCCCGGCTGCAGAGTAGAGCGCGTTCTTCACATCTGGTCCCGTCCTGACTGGGCCAAGGGCTACCACATGAGTGATCTCCTGCTTGATCTGGGCAAAGGCTTGTTGCTGTTCAGGGCCCCAGTGGAAATCGTTCTTCTTGCGGGTAACCAGGTAGAGAGGGCTCACATTCTGGCTGTACTTGGGAATGTGCATTCTCCAAAAGCCTATGGCACCTAGGAAGGCTTGTGTCTCCTTCTTGTTGGTTGGTGGAGACATTGCGGCGATCTTGTTGATTACTTCTGTGGGGATCTGGCAACATCCATCTCGCCACCTGACTCCTAGAAACTGGATTTCTTGAGACGGTCCCTTAACTTTACTTCACTTAATGGCAAAACCGGATTTCAGCAGAATCTGGATGATCTTTTCTCCTTTCCTTCAGACAGGAGTCACAGCAGACTTCCCCAGCTGTGTTCTCCCATACAATTATGTCATCGGTGTACTGTAGATATACAGTACTGGTGTACAGTACATAGGTGTACAGTACATAGGTGTACTGTAGAGCCTCACCCTTTTCCAGTGCAGTCTGGATCAGTCCATGGCAGAGGGTGGGGCTGTGTCTCCACCCCCGGGCAGTCAGTTCCAGGTGTGCTGCACGCCCTTCCGGGTGACGGCAAACTGGACCCTGCACTCTGCTGCCAAAGGAATGGAGAAGAATTGGTAATATCAATGGTCGCATACCTCTTTGCTGCCTTGGACTCCAGCTCGTACTGAAGCTCCAACATTTCTGGCACAGCAGCGCTTAGTGGTGGGGTGACTTAATTCAGAGTGCGGTAATCCACCGTCAGTCTCCATTCTCCACTGGACTTACACACTGGCCATATAGGGCTGCTGAAAGGTGAACGAGCCTTGCTGACCACCCCTTGGCTCTCCAGTTTACGTATTATCTCATGGATAGGAATCACAGAGTCTCTGTCGGTGCGGTACTGCCCACGGTGTTGCTGTGGCGATTGGTACCTGTTGTTCTTCACCTCTCAGTAGTCCTGGAGCAGAGGAGTCATCTGAGAGACCAGGCAAGGTATTCAGTTGTCTGATGTCTTCTGTCTCCACAGCAGCTATCCCAAAAGCCCAACGATACCCTTTTGGGTCTTTGAAATATCCATTTCTGAGAGAGTCTATGTCGAGGATGCATGGGGCCTCTGGGCCAGTCACAATGGGGTGTTTTTGCCACCCATTCCCGGTTAAACTCACTTTGGCCTCCAATACGATCAGCTGCTGGGACCCTCCTGTCACTCCAGAAATAGAAATGGATTCTGTTCCTACATATCCTGATGGCATCAGGATACATTGGATGCCAGTGTCAACCAAAGCTGTACATTTTTGTGGGTCAGATGTGCCAGGCCATCAGATCCACACAGTCCAATAGATCTGATTGTCCCTTTCCTCTACCTGGCTAGAGGCAGGGCTCCCCTATTCCTGGTCATGGTACACATTGCTCTCTTCCTGTAAATATGTTCCTGAGATCCCTTCAAGAGGATCAGTCATATCATCCTTCCTATACTGTCTGGAGTTCTGTGCCTGAGAGACTGGAGCAGTGTTGACTCTAGATGAGCTCTTTGTGGTAGGTGTCTCTCTCTTCAGTTCACATACCCAGGCTGCTAAGGAGGAGGTGGGTTTTCCATCCCACTTCCTCATGTCTTCTCCATGCTCCCAAAGAAAAGACCAGAGGTTACCTCATGGAGTGTATCCTCTCTCCCTGGCAGGCAGATGCCTGCTCCTAATGGCAGAGACTCTTGTTGGTTCTAGCAAGATGTGGTAAATTTCTTCCTTAAGTTCCTTTTTCAGTTTCTGCTGGCCCTTTCTTTTCAATCAAGCTCCGGACTTGCTCAGCCAGCCTTGTTTCCACAGAGGAGACATAGGTATGAAATGGGGCAGTGACAATATCCTCATAAATTCTTAGTTTATTGACCAAGACGCCCACCTTGTCCTCCTCACCTTCCCTCCACTGCAGCGTTGCCAGGTAACGAGAGTACATTTCTGGTCCAAGCTGTGCGAATCTCAACCACATCTGTGATGTGCACTGGACATCATCTGGGTTTTTAGGAAATCTCTCATCTTCTGAGAAAATGATCTCCAGCACAGCCAATTCCCTCAGGCATCGGATACCTTGTTCCATTGTGCTCCATTTTCCTTGGTGCACCTGGAGGTCTTCTTTACAAAGGTATCTGTCCCTCACACTTGTTAGCAGTCGCTGCCAGAGGCTAAAAGTTTCTTGGGTTCTCCTGATCCCCTGGTCAATGACCACATCCCGGGACAGCGATCCCAGTTGCCTGGCCTCACTTCCATCTGAAATAGTGTCATTGGCTGCAGCGTCCCAGATGCGGAGCAGCCAGGTCAGGATGGACTCGTTTGTCTGGCGGGTGAATTCCCTCCGCAGGTCACGCAGTTCACCCAGGGATAGAGAAAGGGTGATGATCTCTGGCTCTGTCTCTTCTGCTGGGTGCAAAGGTCCTGCCACATCCTCATCAGTCACTACGCACACTGATTTGCTCTTTGATTTCTTCTTCTGAACAGGGGCAATGGCTACTGGTTTAGGTTGTTCTGCTTCAGCGACAGTGTGTGTGGAGATGTTGATGGCACTTTTGGTTTCTTTCTCCTCTGTGACAGCTTGTGTAGACACTGACACTGTTGCTTTGTTTTTGGTTCCTTTCTCCTTTGTGGCAGTCTGCGTAGATGTGGTTCCTGTTTCCTCTGTGACAGTTTGTGTAGACACGGATGCCATTGTTTTGCATTTGTTTCTTTTTCCCTCTTCCTCAAGGAGACACTGCACCACCTCATGTAATGTTTGATTTCTAATCATGGTGCAGGCCATGCAGAGAAGACAAAGTAGAACTAACAACAATATTATGCTGTCCTTGGCACCTAGAGAGAACTCAATACTTTCAAAAACTGCTGTGCGAGGCCTAAAAGACTGGAAAAAATCATTCTTTACCCCTCCCCACAGGGGCTGGGTGCAATTGTTGAGAGCCCAGATGTAGCATTCTGGACCAGGACAAGCAAACACAATAGAGTATATATTCTGAATGATGCTCATTGCCTCAGAGGTTATCATACAATAAACATAATAGAACAATAAAGCAATTTTGGTGCCATACCTTGGTCTACACATGAACGTTAAGACTGGCAAATACTGCCTCATGTGAGGGAAAATGTAGAGAGCAAAGTATAAGATATATGAAAGCATGTTGAGCATCATAGTGGACAGCTGGTTGGTTTTTTTTCTCACTACAAAATTGTAATTATGACTTTTCTCAGTACCTCCCACCTCATGTTGGGCACCAAAATATATGTGCTGGCTTGAAGGCAAAACCAGCGAGAGACTCCAAGTCAGAAAAAAACAATTTAATAGGAGAGAAGAAAAAAAAAAAAAAAAAAAAAAAAAAAAAAAAAAACCAAACACAAACAAACAAACAAACAAACAAAAACAAACAAAAAAACCAAACAAACAAGCAAAAAAACCCATATGCAATAGTACAAAAGATCACTGACAGAGTCAGAATACAACCTGAAACCATGGTGGTAGCAGTCCAGATGAAGCGGTCTTGTTGAAGCAGTGTTCCTGCAGAAAGGTCTGGTAGCTCTTGTCCTCTGGGAATCCAGTGGGTAAGGCTACCTGTGCTGTCCCAAATCCCAGATTATATCCAGGTGGGAATGCTTGGCTCCTCTCCCTGGGTGGAGCATCTCACAATGGGCTGATAGCATTCTATGAGTCTTGCAATGGGTCCTTGATTGCCCATTAACCAGAGATAGCTCCTGGAGGGAGTTATCTATGAGTCATGGAGTAGGGCATTTATGGGCCATTAACAGAAGATAGTCTGGAGGGAGGGGGCAAGGGAAACTGCCCAACCTAGTTTCAACAGCTCATGGAGATGGTGATAGAATACATACTTTGGGCACATCTTACATTGTAACCTAGCACACTATTATAAACAACCCCACATTTTCTAATGTGACCATAGAATTCTCTGTTCATTTTTTGGATGTATTCAATTTGGGAAGAAACAACAACAACTTATGGTTGATGTTAAATGAAATTAAATACTTGTGCACTTCATGGTTCAGATGTTTTTATTACCTCAATCTCTGTGCAACAAAGCCTATGATCCTCTCCTCTTCCTGATTTCCTTTTTCTTTACACTTGTATATAGCCAATAAAATGCCTTATTTAACAGTGAGGAGCCATTAAAGAGACCTTCCCTGAAAATCACAGGTCAAAAATATATATTATTTATCTCCTAATTGTTCTTTACAAGAAAACAAGAAACATAAAGACTGAAAGATTTTATGTCACTGAAAAAAAAAGCATGTACTAAAGTAGAAAAATATTAAGGTTGTGTCACATGAGCTTTCTTAGTGGTTTTGTTTCCTGGGGTTTTTTACATAGAGAGTACTGGCTGAGGTTAGAGAACAGCAAGTTTTTATACCAAAGCCAACTAAGGGGAGGAAATGTTCAATGAAAAATGGTGGAAAAACCCTGAACCGTGTGCTACTCCATCAGACAACTTGCTCTAAGACTTAACTAAGTCAGAAAACTCTTTTGACACTTTAGCTTTGTGTTTGGGGGGGAAAAAA
>JANEHK010000116.1:387953-444716 GCA_025960845.1 Tachycineta bicolor
AAAAAAAAAAAAAACCACCACCAAAAACTCAGCAGGACAAGCCTCAGGACCATTTGTCTTATGATAGGTGATGCTCAGCATTTTTCTGAAAGGGGATTCAAACAAATCTTCATCTAAGATCTTCATGATTCGAATGATTCTTCACTGAAGAATCATTCCTATTTTAGGCTGTAGGTTATAACACAGCATCTCTTAAACCAAAAGAAAGATGTATTTTTTTCTGCTAGCCACACTGATTGGATAATGTCAGCCAACTAGCCTTTAAGGCCATCGAGATAATTCTGTTTTCCAGTAAAAACTTCAATAAAACCTCTATATTATAGAATCAGATTTTAAAACCATTGTTTATTGGGCTTGTTGCCAATAAGGAAGTGTCTCATTTGTGAATGAATGTAAATTTATCCACAATTATTGTAGTGACAAAAAAACTTAGTGTAGAACTTTTGCTACTCCTCTCTGTTGTATACTCATCATTACACATGATAGTAAAAACCCATTAAGATCTATCAGTTGATAAATTCCTATTAATTTCCATATCTGTTTCCAAGAATGAAGATGGGTTCTATTTCTCAGTCTGAATTAAACATATATTAATAAAAGTTGCAGGAGTCATAAATCAGTAATGATTCTTTCCTCAGTTAGAAGAATTGTTTATTCTCATGTTTCTTAACTGATGTTTAAATTTCCATGATTGAGTTGGTGAAATATATAAATCAAACTTTCTGCTTTCTTTACAGCAAGAGTTTTTCAGGAGTTCAGGAGTTATGATGTAAGAAATCTCAGGGAAAAAAATAGCCTTAAAATTAATGGGCATGTTCTTGAAGTTTTAGTAGATATATGACTGTTGTGTTGTCAGATACTAAGTTGGAATGTTTCCAAGTAAAGATGCTTTAAATTATACACAGGAGACAGCATCACCACAGTAATGACTCATATTGCCAGGATGAGAAAGAAAGAAGTTTAAGGAAATAAAATGACCAATACTCACCAACACAATGATATCTTATCAATCTTAGATACCCTTCTACTGAGTTATCATATTTGAAATGTTAAATATTGACATTATTGGCAACTGATGTAAGCCAAGGAATTAAAATTATGGTTTCTAAAATAAAAAACAATCCTGACAACTACTAAAAGGACTTTCCTGTAACTTGCTCAAACAAGACAATGCCTTGAAAAAATAGGATTCGATTTCATGGAAGTTTTGAATGCTGATACTTTTTCTTAATGAAATCAGTTACTTGAGCTATGCATGAGAACTGTGAGTATTATTTCCTTTTAAATTCCACTGTGTTCTGGTGTCATGTAATTCTTTTCCAGAGAAAATCAGAGATTTTTTTTTTATTATAAGAGTCCTTAAAGATCATCAAGTTTCAATCCCTAAAATATTTAATCAAAAACTGCAAGGTAATAATATATTTATGATAATAAGATAGAATTCAGGTCATAAGAGGCCTAGGACTACACTCACAGTTTTTTGATTTAGTTTTATACAAATGTGAACTTCCCACAAGCATATTCACTTGTTAATTTCTTTTATTGCCTCCAAGTGTCACTTTGATTTGGCAGCAAACACAAGTAATATCTAGATAGATAGATAGATAGATAGATAGATAGATATCAGTCAGGTCAACTTCCTTGAATAGCCTCCGACTTCACAGCAGCTCAGCAGAGACTACAAATTATAGTGTAATACAAATCAAATATTCATTTCACTATTTTGTCTTACAGCTGAATTGTCATTGAAATTTGCAGGCAAGTGTTTCTTGCATGCTGTTTTAGAGTTCATATCTTCATTTATAGTATTTTTGAGGAATCAGAAGAGTGGTAGCCTCAGTAACTCACCTGAAGATTAGCCAGGTTCATCAATAATTTCTTGGCCTTATTAACTTTCTCAAATTAAAATGACAGAGCCAAATTTCAACATTGTGTCTAGCTATACAACTGATTATTGACATCATTGGAGTTACTCTGGCTACATACTGCTAAAAGCCAAAACTGAATGTGAACCCCAAAATGAATCACCAGGAGGACTTCTTGCAGTGATGGTGTACTTCAGAGGGACTCTGTCTTCGCAGCATTGGAAAGAGGATTAATATTTGGGAGCCACTGGCTCAGAATTTGCCCATTCCCTTAGGCTGGTCATCTTGGCAAAGGTCTCTCATCCCTTATCTCCTCTAGTGGCAGCTGAAAGTATGCATCTCATGATAGCTGCAAGGACCCTGCCTGGGAAAGGTGCTGGACCACCACTGCTAAACTTAATGGGTTTTATGCTGTTGGGAGGTGGATTCCTGGGGGCTCTTCTGACCAAAATCCTGGAAAGATTTAATTTTATGCTGTTCATGCCATTTTATTAACAACTTGCTAAACAGAAAATAAAACTAACTTTCATAGCATTAATTGAAACACCATTTTTTTTCATTATCCTTTCACTATTTAGTGAGAACACATCTTGCTTCTTTTCAAGCTTAGTGAAATCTACTGTACAAAAAGCTGCTTTAAGCTTAAAAAAAAAAAAAGGTGTGGCTTAAGCTTAAAAAAATATTAATTTAAACTAAAACTGAATAATAACAGAAGCACTGAATAATAAAAAAAAACTGAAAATAACAATAAACTAAAAACTGAATAATAACAATCAGTATGAAGGATTTATTCCTGAGGCTGAAAGATGCAACCAGGACAGAAGACTAGAATAAAGAGTTCTACCACTGAAAGAGACAGACTTCATAGCATAAGTAAAACCCCTTTCCCTCTAAGATCTAGATCTCTATTTGGATCTTTGTCAAATGTTTTGCACCTGTTCTATGCATACTTTCTCAGCTGTGATTCTTCTAATCGGACCAGGTTAGTATACCTGGTCAGGTTAGCACTTCAGTCTCATCTCATGGCTATTTTACAAAACAGGGATGAAAATAATCCTTTACTAGGGATGAAAACAGTGTTTTACCAGGATGAAAAATTCCACTAGTGTCAGCAACAAAATGTTGCTCATTGAATGAAAAAAAGAAAGAAAAATGATTTTTACCAAAAACAAAAACTGCAAGTTAAAAACTATTTTTCTTTAACTACCTGCACTGTGCAGAGTCATTTAGGTATGTGTGAAGAGATGTTAAACTTTCTGTACCTCAGGGTACAAAATTTCAAACCTTTTCTAATAGGTGTACCATTAAGTCTTGGTTTTTTTACCATCCACCTTCAAAAGAAAATAAAATACTTCTACTGTCCTTAAACATGGCAGCTGGTTCCCAAGTATGGCTCATAGGCTGTTTTGTATTGGAGCTTCTACCCTGATGTCAAAAGAATAAGAAAGACTGAATCTTTAACCAGCTTGCCTATGCATCAAAAATTTCTTTCAGGTGCAGACTGACCATGGATGAAGAAGAGAGCATTGCGCAACACAGCAGATAAAAGGTGAGCAGCGCCTGCTACAACAGTGTGGAGGGATAAAAAACAGGATTAGGACGCTTGTCTGATACATACTTTTAAATGCATCAGGCCTTTTCATTATGGATTTTGTTCTCTTCTCTTCCACTAACATATTGCACGACTTCCCTGCCAGTAGCACAAAGCCAGGTATTCATTTCTGGTATAGCCTCTGTCACCGCTGTTCTAAGATCAGCTGTCAGCTGATTTTAGGTGTAACAATTAAAAGAAAAATTTAAAACTTTAATGAAATGACAAAGCTTTATTCCTACCAGTGCTGAAAGCAGGAATGGAAAGTGTTCAGTAGCTCAAAAGAAGCTCTTGGGTATTCTGAAATAGGCTGGTGGGCAACCAGCGTGCACAACTGTTATATGAGCAAAGAAATAGGCAAGAGCTGGAAATTAAATATTTGCTTAATAAGGGTTATCTGAAACTTCCATAACTTTTACAACAGCCTACTGCTGTATATTTCTTCTAGGTTAATTGAAGTTTCAGGGCACAGTGAAGTTTAAATTGCATTCAAAGAGTTTTAGGTCAGAACAGGTTGCCATCAGATGATATGTGAGATTAGCTGTATCAGAAGCAGAAACTTCTCTTGAAGTGTCCTTCTCCTTTGAGATGCTTTACAAGAGGCTGCCAACCACTGCACTATTCAAACACTGTCCAAGGACACCGTATGTTCAAAGTCACCTGAAACGTGCCAACTTTCCTTCTGAACAGTATTTCCAATCTATTAATGAAACAATGTCTTTAAAGTAAGAGGCACTTCACTGTTTCCCACACCACATATCAAAAAGGAGAGGTTTTA
The DNA here is from genome assembly GCA_025960845.1 of Tachycineta bicolor. Classification (NCBI taxonomy): domain Eukaryota; kingdom Metazoa; phylum Chordata; class Aves; order Passeriformes; family Hirundinidae; genus Tachycineta; species Tachycineta bicolor. The sequence continues at coordinate 392,188 of JANEHK010000116.1, forward strand.
AACTAATTTCCCTAATGCTTTCATGTAATACAAAACCCCTAACACTCTTGCTTGCTTTCTTTCTCAATCCTCTGCCCTTCTCCAAGGTGGCGATGACTTAGATTTCTTTGCAATTTATTAGTGGGGATGAATTATAAACAAGAAAAATATTTTAAAATATAAATAAATATATAAAATAAATACTGATATACTTATTATTATTGATAAATACACTAACAATAAATAATGAGTAAATAATTGTATTATGTGCTAGTATTGATAAATACAAATAAACATAAATACACATTCATAAATATTAATAAATCTTAACAAGTGGGAATTGTTAAACTGTTGCAATTTCTTAGCAGGAATATACCCTTATCATGTACACTTTAAGATATTTTCTTTATTTCCCGGCCATTTTTCATTACCATATCCTAGAAACACAGAAAAATTATGTTCTGATTACTACTGCTATTTATAGCTCTCAAGACCTGCCATGATCACAAAGATCATTTACTGATCCCGTGAAGTCTTTCATTTATTTTCTGTATCCTGAGAACTTTTCCCACAGAAGAAGCAAAGCTGAAGAAATTTCACACTAGCGACTTTTACCTACCATTTGCACACACTGGTGTTGTGACTACTGTTCCTGCTTCTTTGAAAGATTCTACCAGCTGAAAGGTAAAAGAAAAGCCATCATATTATTGTGCTATATAAATGAGAAACATAGAAATAGTTTTTGCATCATTGTTTTTATGCCACTACCACAGAGAATTGGAACTTAAACAGATTCTTGTTGTAATGCATTAATTTGGTATATATTTCATAGGATTTGTAATGTTTTTTCTATGTATAGTATGATCTGTCCTTGCCCAGCAGTGCCCATCCTCCACACTGAAATGTAACCTAACTCTGTTCCCCTCCTGCTTCTCCCTGATCAGGTGGTGCCTCTGGGCCCTGCCCCTGGGGAAAAAGCCATGACAGATGAGGGGGCGGGGCACTTGGGCACCAGCGAGTGATTGGGACAGTCCAGCTAATCAGAGCAGGACTTGAGAATAAAAGCTGTAAAACCCCATCGGAAGCCAGGAGCAGAATCTGTTACTTTTGCCATCAACGGCCATCTAATCTCATGGGGTTAACTACAACTGGCCCACAACGTGTGGCTTGAAACCACAAAAGGTTCCCAAAAAGCTGGAAGAACCACTCAGAGAGCACGTGGCCGAGGAATCCCACGCAGGGACGGACCCATCAGGCTTGGTGTTCGCTGTGGAATCTCCGAAACACAGGATCCTACAGGCCAGGGCTGCAGTTTTCTCCCTTGGACTCAAAAATCCCATCGGAGTGCTGCAAAGAAGCCCCCGACCAGCAATGAGAATTGTTCTTGCAAACTACAATGGATCCCAGATTACGGCAGATTAATTCTGTTGAATATTTTTTTTAGTTTCTGTCATTCTCCTAGCTTCCATTTTTCACTTCCTTTAAAATGCGATGTTCCAAAGGTTGCTTCCAAATTTTTGCTAATACAACATCTTTTATTTCTAAAAAATGTTTATCAGAAATTACGTCTTTTTCATATTTCTTAATAAAAGGACACAATGACATTTTGGTTTTTGAGGGCTGTCTGTTGCCCTTTTAAATCCTAGAGTTTCTCTGTGTATTTACTGTCTAGTTTTTTGTAATTACTTATCCTCAAAAAATATTAGAGCCACCATATAAACTTCTAGATGGTGTCAATTTAAAAACATCCCTGCAGATGTTGCATTTGTGTCTGAGTTATTTTCTCCTCATATTTTTTGCTACAAGAGCATTAGCTTTCCGTCACCTATCCCTCAGGTAAAAATCATCATAATTGTATTTCTGTGATGTTATCACAAAGAAAGATCCAGGCAACATAAAGCAGGGTGCAAACCAAAGCAGATAAGCCTTAATGTTATGAAGACTTTTTTTCCCCAATAATATTTTTAGCCATACCAAATCAAACAGATTTGTCCTACTGATGTTATGAGTAAGACTGAGGAACAAATAGGTTTTTTTTTTTATAAAATAGCTTTCTGGATCTGCCAGGTTTATAGATAAGCGGAGTAAAACTCATGAAACACCGTCTTTCAGCTTCTATAAGGTTAGGTTGTGAATGATTTATAGTTTGGAAATTGTCTGTGTTTGATCATGGCTTTCCTTCTCTTTTGTACACCTGCAGGTACCTACACACAAATATATATTCCCCTCTCTACTCCACTCTCATGAGACCTGGAGCACTATGTCCATATTTGCAGCCTCCAACAGAGAAAGGACATAGATCTGTTGGAGTGAGTCTGACAAGGAGCATATAAATGATCCAAAGGCTGGGATACCTCTGACCTCAAAGACAGGATGAAAGAATTAGGGTTGTGCATCCTGGAGAGGCAAAGGCTCCAGGGATACCTTTCATGAAGGTGCTAAGATGGCTGCAGAGGGACTTTTTTACAAGGGCATGGTGTGACAAGAATATTGGCAGGATCGGCTTTAAACTGGAAAAGGGTGTGTTTAGATTAGATATTAGGAAGCAATTTTTTGCTGTGAGGGTAGTGAGACACCGGAAAAGGTTGTCCACAGAAGCTGTGGCTGCCCCATCCCTGGAAGTGTTCAAGGCCAAGGGTGGATGGAGCTCTGAGCCACTTGGTCTAGTGCAAAACGCCCCTGTCCATGGCAGGCAGGTTGATACAGGATGATCTTTAAAGTCCCTTCCAATACAAACCATTCTATGATTCTATGCTTAATAAAACACATATATGCTCAGTTTTCCCTTAGGGAAAATAATGCCATAATTACCTCTTTGTTTCCACAATACATTTTACATCTTATGGAAGTAAGTCATCTTTACAGAGCCACTGTTTATCATATGACAGCACTGGTAGGACAGTTTTTTCTTTTGCATCCTCAGTCTGAAAGTACAAATGCCTTTAAAAATATTCACCAGAACACATCAAAGGGTCAACAAGATAAGTTCTTGCTGCTCAGATAACAGTGACAATATCAAAGCAACTGCAAACTCAAATTTAAAACATAAGTGAGAAAAACAGATTTAAAGTATTGATATTTTTAATTTACAACATATTGATGTTTAATTTTTGAAGCATTTTGCTGTTACTGTTGTAAAGGATGAGATCTATACAATAATTTTAGTTTTAAAAATTCCAAAGGGAAATATGCTTCAGATCACAGTCATGATTTGAGCCATAAAATAGGTAATATTTGGACTTTGAATGCAGATCTCGTTCAGTATTCCTGCGTGTGTATATCCAGTTCTTTCCTGGGATTCTGGCACAGGGACATTTCTAATATATCAAAATAAAAAATTATGTAAGTTTAAATACAGGTTTTTCACTGTATAACTATTGGCACTAGAAACAAAATAAATCACTGAATTATTATTTATATGTGTGTGATAATATCATTAGTTAGAGAATTCTTCAATTTACTAGATTTCATCTGTCTCTTGCCTTACTATAAAAATTGAAGCAGAGATAAAATTAAAAGTTTCTGTAAGAAAAAATATTTGTGTAAAGCAAATAGGACAAAGAGTGCATAAGCGCTAGTATTAAATCATACATTTAAAAAGCTGGAATTCTTAAAAAATTGTACCATGATAGTGAGGGATATATGCCAAAATGCATTGCTTCAATAATACACTGAGAGACAGTTCAAACATTGTGAATGGACTCAGGCTTACATCATAAAATCCACAGAAAGAACGGAATTGGCAGTGAAAATACATTCTGTCTCTACACGGATATAATTTACTCTAATGTAGGTGTATTTTACATGGTCAATAAGCTCAGCCTATAACTAACGATGAATGGCCCCAGCAAATGTTTATTTCCATATTCTAACCACAGAGATAACTGAAGCACAGAACATAACTAAGAGTAGTGATCTGGTAAGGCAAATGGCCACTGCCTGTGACTCAGATCATCAGCCCACCTACAAGGCCATTCATCTCAGGGAAGTATTTCTCACTTCAATTATTACTGCATGGCTGATAAAAAAAATTGATCTATACTAAACAGGGATGCCTCTTCATCAGCCTCATGGAGCAGTGCTGTCCATCCACAAAGTTCTGCCAGCAGTTTATTAAGAGAAAAAAAAAGAATCAACAGAAAACTTCTCAACAGCTGGAGTCTAAAACAGTTTACAGAAACCAAAGAATTTTACTTATTTTCCTCACGTGAACCACTACTATTACTGGTTTTCTCTGAGCAGCCAGTCCTCCTTCAGCCTCATACTTTGCTCACTTTGTTTGTGGACAGGATTCATGCTAATGTTTTGTCATAAGCCAGTGAAAATATTCTGAAATGTGCAAACATTTGCCTCCACTGCAAGATTTTTTTATTATTATATTTAGCTTTAGCTCACTTGTTGATCTAGGTCTCAAGGATTACCTACTCGCTCTGTCTCTGTGACTTCTCTTTTGTCCTCCCTAAAATACATTCACTTCCTACTTTTTATTCCCACAGTGCTGTGTTAAAATTAATTCTTCATTCTTTCCACAATTAATATTTTTTCTTACTATAAATACTACTTTTAGTAGTTTTCACTTATCCTCATCCAAAGCAGATGTAAAACACTGAGCAATCAGTATGGTGATATTTTACACTAAGTTTGCAAGAAAGTACAAATGGCTACAGAGGTTCCATGACCAGTAAAATTTCAGATGCTTTTAATCTATAAGCCAGGATGGCAAAATTTTGTCCATAGTATCCTCTTCTGTGATATTATTTGGGTCAGGTAATGTGATTTGAAAACCTTGCTTATTTTGGAGGGGCAAGTAAATCACTGACAATATTAACTAAGAACACATAATGTTTAAGTGGGTAAGTTATGAGATACTTTCCTATCTTCTGGCCCCTACAGCTTATTAACTTGCTGAGCCAGAGGCTGCGTTTGGATCATCATTATTAGAAGGCAACGAATGTCATTGCTTGAATATGTTTCTTTAAATGTATTTTGCCATTAGCCCTTCGGAGCTGTGGCAGCTGTAAGATTCATTGCCTCTACATGTGGGGAATGAGTACAGTAAAAAGCCATCTGCAGAGAGAATGAGATTGTTTCTTTCAACTGCACATTCTAAAATTGATGTATTCAGGCTATTTATCTAGAGTCTATTTAGTCACCACCCAAAGGTGCTTCCAGGTAATAATTTATGCTGTATGTTTTCACTGCCTTTCCTCATATGGGAAAGTTCATACGATTGAAGTAACTACTTTCTCACAATGGATTTGGGGTGTTTACTATACTAGAAACCTCCCAATTTTAGACAATAGAGTAGATGAATTTACTTCTGAGTGAAGTCTCCACAGATCACCTTATATTGACTGCTTTTTTCCACTGTGCAATACAGAGGAATGGGGAAGAACTTAGACCCATTTATATGGTCAATTAATAATCTATAATGGCATATTATCCGGTTTGCTATGCTAAAGAACAGACCTTATCAGGGATAATCTGTTCTCTTTGGATGTATCCAGGGACACAGGAGCAGCAGAATGGCAGTTCATATTGTACAAAATCCAGGGTACTTTAAATGTAATTTTTATAGACTAGGAAATTACTAACAGGAAAATTAGCATGTTCTCAGTGATCCCCACAATGATTAAACCTAACTTTTTGTTCCTGATGATATTATAGTTATAATCTCCCAGTGTAGTTAAAAGATTACTTTAAGAGGCCACCACAAAATCAAATTAAAATCATGGCACACACCAGCAAAGAAATATGACCAGAAAGCAGAACATAAAAGAGGCACAAACCAATAAATTGCTAACAATGACTGCATTCCACTCTCAGCAAAATCTGTAAATCTCTGGGCAGCATTCCTCCCGGTATTAGGGTGGGAACGACTTAAGCTCCCCCACTCACCTCAATTTAGCTGTTCTTAGTTAGGTGTCACGGCCTGAGCCAAGTTCATGACAATTCCACTGATGTTCAGAAGTCCAGACAATTCCAAACATTTGCATGGACATTTGGAGCTACCAACTCAAGTGATAGACAACAACAGCTTAGAAAAGCCTACAAACTTCTACTCTGTCTTGTTTTGAAAGTGGCAAGGCCTCTTTAGGAATGAGGAATTCCAATCCCCTCTCAACAAGTTATTATAACTTGGAAGATTAAAGAGGCTTTTCAGGTAGGGCTATGGGGAAAGGAATAACAGTTCTTTACCAGTAAGTATAACAAGGCAAAAAACCAACAACTACAGCATTAATAATAAATAGTACCAGGAACCTTGAGGGGCTTTGTTTCACAAAGCCTGGGGCAGTCTGATCTCTTGGAACCCCGAGATCACCAAGCTGGAACAGTGGAAACTCCCAGACTGGTGGCTGGAACAGCGAGGGGAGGCAGGGGAAATGTCCCAGCAAAGTGAGCAGTGCTGACGGAGCCGTGACGGCCGGACAGGGCTGGCCCAGCTCCAGCAGGGCAGGTGAAGGGGCTCCGAATTCCTGCGCACACGAGCAGATGACGGTAGATTTCCCAGGACCGGACTTTCTGTTGACCGTGGACTACTCCCACAGCAAGCAGCAGCCTGACTGTCCTCTCCAATGCCAAGAGCAAGAAAAAAGCCCCCAGCTTCCCCAGCCCTGTCCTTTTCCCTCCCCAAAAACTCATGTGATCTTCCCCTTCCCGACCTTGAGCCACGTCTGTTGTGTTGGTCAAGCACTGTCTAAGCACCAGTACTTAGTCTCTTAGCGACTTATGGGGAAAAATTCTCGAAGAAAAAAAAAAAAAAAAAAAAAGAAAGAACAAACCTAGCCCCCAACATACTCTACAGCATATGTAAACAAAGCAATGGTCTTGGTTTGAAAAGACAGCTGTCTGCTAGAGAGAGGCGGGTCCTCTCTAGGAATGGGGAATTCCAATCCCTTCCCTCCAAGTTATTATAACTTGGAAGATTTAGACAACTATTCAGTCAGAGCTACGGAGAAAGGAATAACAGTCCTTTACTAGTAAATATAACAGGACAGACAAACAACAACAGCAATAATAATAATAATAATAATAATAATAATAATAATAATAAACAGAACCAAGAACCCCGAGGGGCTTTGTCTCACAAGCCCGGGGCAGTCTGATCTCTTGGGACCCTGAGAGCACCAAGCTGAAACGGTGGAAACTCCAGGGCTGGTGGCTGGAAACGGCGGGTTGTCCCCAGCAGGCAAAGTGAGCAGTGCTGAAGAAGCTGCAGCGGCTGGACCCGGGCTGACCCAGATCCAGCAGGGCAGGCGAAGAGCTCTGAATTCCTGGGCGCTCCAGCAGATGATAGAACTCCCAGGATCAGACCCCTCCGTTAACCGTGGACTCCACACAGCAGCAGTCACCCAAGCGTTCTCTCCGGAAAACCGAGAGCAGAGGGACCCCCACCCTCAGCTCCGGGGAACCTTTTCCTCCCCCCTAAACTAAGTGATCTACTTCTTTTGTATGGGTCAAGCACCATTTAAGCATCAGTATTTAGTCTCCTAGCAACCTATGGGGGAAAAGCTCCACAGGAAAACTTAATCCCCAACCACAACAAAAAGAAATAAACCGAGAACAAGTTTTGAAAGTTACTCAATAGCAGAAAGATACTTTAAGTTAATGAGAAGCATATGTTTTATCTCAAGGACATATTTCACGGCACAAAATACATACATACATTTATACATGGAGATTCACAAACAAAAATTACTTCCCTAAGAAAATGTTAGGTTGATTTGTGTTCTATTTATAGTCTAATCCAAGAGGAACTCTGCAGCCAATAGCAAAACTGGCAATTACTCCCAGGGATGTAGGTCAGAATTGCATAGGTTAACAGCTGTTATTATGTGTTGGGTTTGCATAGGACGGTTTTGGTAGCAGGCAGGTACAGGAGAAGTTTCTGTGAGAAGCTGCCATAATTTTCCCCGGTGTCTAATGATTCCAATGGCACCTGGCTCCTAGACAGACCTGCCACTGGCCAAGGCTCAGCCCATGAAGAGTAGTGGTAGTGCCTTCAGGACAACAGATTTAAGAAGGGAAGGAAGTTATTGCACAGAAGCAAATTGTAGCCAGAGAAATGTGGAGTGAGAATATATGACAGGAGCATGCAGGCACCAAAGTCAGTGAAGAAGAAACCAGGAGGAGGAGGAGGTGCTCAAGGTGCTCAAGGTGCTGGCCAGATTCCCCTGTAGCCCAGGGTTCAGCCTATGGAGAGGGAGCTGCGCTCCTGCAGTCCATGGAGGACCCCATGCTGGAGCAGGTGGGGGTGCCTGAAGTAGCATGGACCCTGTGGGAAGCCTGTGCTGGAGCAGGCTCCTGGCAGGAGGAGTGGCCCTGTGAAGAGAGGAGTCCACACTGGAGCAGGTTTCCTGGCAGGACTTATAACCCTGTTGGGGGCCAACGCTGGAGTGGTGCATTCCCGAAGGACTGCACCTGTGGCATGGAACCACGCTGGAGCAGACTGTTCCTGAAAGGCTACAAGGCATGGGAGGGACTCATACTGGAGTAGCGTGTGAATAATTGTATCCTGTAGGAGGGACTGATATTGGACGAGTTCATGGAGTTCTGTCTCCTGAGGGAGGGACCACACACTGGGAAAGAGTATGAGAAGTCCTCCCTCTGCGGAGGAAGGAGCAGCAGAAACAAGGACCACGGCCTACCCCACTGTTCCACTGGAGGGGATGAGAAACTGAAGTTAAGGCCAAGAAAGAGGGAGGAATGGGTAAAAAATGTTTTTAAGATTTGGGGGTTTTTTTCCTCATTATTCTGCTCTCATTTGAGTGGCAATAAGTTAAAGTAATTTACCAGACAGGTCCATTATGACTGTGAAGGTAATTGGTAGGCGATCTCTTCCTGTCCTTGGGTGCACACATGACCCTTTTGCTGTACTATTTGTCCCCTGCCTAGCTGAGAATCAGAGCAGCAGGGGGGTTTTGGTAGACACCTGTCATCCAGCCACGTTTGCCACACACTGGCACTACTACTCTCAATGTGAGTGAAAAAATGCACACATACAGCTGCCAAATGTCTTGCACTGAGGCTGCATTTCAACCTAATATACCTAAAGACCAATACCTATACCCAGAGCCCCAAATATTCTTAGTGGTATGATGACTTTTTGTGGGAAACCCATACATTATTCCCCTTCACCTAATGCTCCTAGTGCACTCCAGAGATTAGCAGACGAGAACATGGGGAATTTGATACTGAGAAACCCAGCAACAAAGACATCCAACTGCACTGGGCACTGTGTGACTGAAAATACAGTGGACTGAGAACTAGGTCAGCCTACACAGATGTGAAATTATCAAAAAAAACCATAGTGGATTTGTGCCATTGGAGTTCATGATTTGAGGCCATGGTATAAACTGGAACTTTTGGTGTGACAGTTTATCACTTGTAGACCTAATATAATAAGCTCTGATTTAGACAGATTTCAAATTGCACATATTAGAACAATTTTGTTCTAATTACAGGTTAAGAATAAAACATGAAGAGTCTTGATTTGACACCTCATAGCCATCACTGAATTATACAGACTGGAAAACTGAGGGCAAGAGAAATGTTTACTTTCTCTTTTCAAAATGCAAGAGCATTTACAAAAGCTTTTTCTAGCGCAGTCACTAAATTTAACCCAAGAATCCCACAACACTAAAACTTTAAAACATCAGATTACAAATGCCTGTTATATTATGGCAATCATGCCTTCATAACAATGTTCTGGAATGTACAGTCTAATGTTTTCCCATACCTTCAAGTTCATTAGACTCTGAATTTTCGTGTGCTCTCAGATCTTTATAAATGTTTTTTGGACATATTTGTTTCTGAAAAAAATGGAGGCTTTATGTGATTTTCTGTTATTATAAGCCACTCTAATTATAATGTGCCTGAAGGCTAGAAAAAACAAAGCATATTGTGATAGGTATGCACATACAGAGGCTGTCTTGAAAAGCCAAGGCCACTACTTAAAACACAGATAAACATAAATAGTAAATACTTCATATCTATTTTAAAGAACATGTTAGAAAACAGAAACTTGTTCAGATAATTTGTTTGTACACCACTTGGAGCAAATATATCATAAAACTCAAAGTCACACTGAACACATTTGGGAACATATGGAGGATTTACCAGCATTCGAGATAATTTGTCTGGTTACCCTCCTCGTTCTGCACTTTGATGAAAATAGACTGGTTTTACCTGGAAGCAGTGGGCAATGCAACGAGACTTCAACAAAAAAAATATGTTATTTGATGTATTATTGGTTATGGGGAGTGTAGATACTTCCTTCAAGAAGGAACTACATTAAAGTACACTAGAGTACACTGGCATCAAGTATAAAAAAAGCATTCTGGGCTGCCTCTGTGTTTCCTAAAGGAAAGAAAGTCAGACAAAAAAATCTGTCTTATGTAAAATATATTCTAGTTCAAGGTAAAGCACTATGGAAGAAATACTATAAGAGTTACCACTGGATTACAGGAATCTGAGGAAGGCGGGTCAAAACATTTCCCTAACACTATTAATGTTGCAAAATCTACCATAACTGCTATCTATTGTTAGAAGTTTCTAGTTGTAGTTAGGTATTTCTCCTCCCTCCCCCAATACAGACTTAAGCTTTTCTACTGCATATGTTCCTAGCATATTCACAAGCCTCAAACTGTTTGGAAATAAAATATTTTTTTTTTCTTCTCCATTTTGATAAAATGCACAATTCATGGAATAATTTGCATACCATCTTATTTGGCAGCCAGAAAGATTTAAAATGAGATTTTGATTAATTTCTCCACAGTAAATAAACAGACAGTGGGGTAAAAAAGCATGTGTTCCCAGTCCTCAAATGGCAGCTCACAGATCTGAACCATTGTTTTTATACCAAGTTAGTGAAACAATTAATGGGAGATCATGAGGGGACTAATTGCAACCAATTTTAAGTATTTTTTTTTCCCTTATGCCTCTCTCCATTTTATTGTGTGTGAACCTAGTCAGCTTTTGTCTCCAGTCTTTTTCATGACATCTATAAAGCACCACAGACACACATGGATAGATATTAGTCATGACACTAGTTATATTGTGTGCAAATATGTTCAAAAACCTTGTTTGGAAAATTATTTTTACATATGATGAGGCAAGAATTAAGTCACTTTTGCTTTTTTCAATGACATCTCTTAAAATTCCTTGTATGCCAGTTCTGCAGCAGTTTCACAGACTATGTGAGTCATTTACATCAAGAACTTGCACAGTAAAGGATCAGTTTCCAATTATAGAAATATGCTGGATTCATCATTGTCACTAAGTTTTAGAACAATGCTTGGCACACTGCTTGGCCAAAGTATTCCAAGATGTCAAAAAAATATTATCCACCCAAAGACTTTTTAGAATGATTCCTGTGGAATAACTTGCAAAAAAGAAAAGAAATAATATTGTTTAACACTCCAAAGCAAGTTATCTGGTTATTATACCCTTTCAGTGATATTGAAATGCAGGCTTGCTACCCAGTGCAAGGTGCCAATTCACACTGTAGGGACGGGTATTCTAATTTTTATTCTACTGTGTGCAAAGCAAGGAGCCAGGTTGTAACCCACGAAGGTATGACTCTCTGATCACCAAGATTTTACATGTTTTATACATTTTAACAAAGGCATCAGCATTCTCTAGTTACTGATTACGAAAATATTTTTTTAGTTAGTACTCAAATCCCTACTTGTTACAACTTAGACTTCTTATGCTGATTAGTCCACATGAGAAGTTCTTCCCTCCATTTGAGTCTGGGGTCTATCTTGGGTCGTCAATGTCTTGCTGGATGTGGCCTCCCAATGTCTGAATTACTTAGTCAGCTCAGTTCTGCTGACTTCACTCCTGGTGGCTTTTATCCAGATAGCCCCTTCATCTTGGGTTGCCTTCCCTTTTACTTAAAACACAAGATTAGCAAAGCTAATGTTCACAGTGGAATCGCCTAGTCATGACTGCCTAGCTATCTCTAGTGATTAACTTGAAAAAAATTGCAAAATTTGATTGAGATCTTGAGGGGCTGAAATCTTGAGGGCCTCAATGTCAATGTAACTCCACACAAATTATCCCAGATCTCAGTGTTGACATCATAAAAAAGGTAATATATTTGATGTTCATAATGTGATATTTTATGAAGCAAGACTGTTCCAGCCTTGAGCCACAGCACTCCTTTAAATATCTGTTGATTCAGGGCCTAATTGAGTGCTTCAGTAAAAGCAGGTTAACTGTAGTAAATCAGGAATCTCTGCCACACAAATACATCAAGCTGTTCAATGAAACCTGAGGGGAGCATCCTTAGAGAATGTTTCTGAGAAATATTCCCATAGCATGCTATCAGGGAGAATTTGCTTGTTAATCTTCACCTTCAAAATTTTTACAAATTTTTATTTGGATACCTGGACAGAGCATTCATATTATGTATTTCTCTATATAGGAATTGAGACATTAAATTCTCTTCTTCTCATATGATATTCTCTATCACTTCTACACAGAGGAATGCCCATACATGGAACAATTGCCTGGTATACCTAGCCCTAATTTAGTTTTACATCCAATGTTATGGATGGAATTAGTACAGATCTGACCTCATTGAGAGACACTGTCCCAAAACCTAATGCTAATTCTACCACATTGGGAAGAAAGCTGTGATATCATAGCAAAAGTAAACTGAATGTTACTACAAAGTTACAACCAACTTGAAGTTTCAAAAATGTATGATGTTAATACAAACTACTTCTGGCAAACAGATGCTGCAGTATGAATTATGGTGTTAAGAAGCTGGGAAAGTACAAAGATTTTAGTTTTCACAATTGCTACTTCAAGGGTAGCTGGACTGTATCACTGGATTGGATTCAAATGTAAGTGCATAAATGGCTCACAGAGAGGCATATCAAAGTTACTGCCCTGATCAATCTTCAGCAGAAGAGGATAAATGTAGAAGTGTACAGCTTCAACAAGAAATTAATTGTCCTGAGAGCTATTCTGATTCAACTTATGAGAAACATGAATGATTCAGTATGGGTTATCATTACATACTGTCTTTTTACAGTAAATCATGAAAAAGTGATGGACTAGTGATGCCCTAGGATTTTAGCTTTAATATTTTTCAAATCCTGTACTGCATTAATGTATAACTCTAAACTCCATATAGAGTCCTAGTAAGAGGTCTTCACATTTTGGAAAGACAAAACAATCCTTCTAGGCCTAAAAATCAAGGACACCATCTGCCTTAGGCTCTGAAAAATACAAACAAAAGTGAATCAAGACAGGGAGCAAACTGGAGATATATGACTTCATTACCTGAATCTGTATTGTAATTGGAGGATTGACCCCTAATACGTAAAGGCATCAAACTTTAATCTGTCTAAAAAAATTGTGACCATAGTCAATCTTGGGTGTAGCCTTTCTCGGAGGCTTTTGACTGCCCATGGTGAACCTATTCAAACCTTAAATAAACACCTACTTTATTATCCTAATCTTGTCTAGCCTTTGTGCTAGGTAGCCACTCCAAGGCATCACTAGAATTCTTCTTCTTAAAAAAAATATTACCCTTTGCAGAACTCCTTTGCAAACTATTAAAAATACTATACAGTTTCACTGTGCATTGAATATTGAAGTGCAAAATTTAATATCAGCAAAACAAAGGGATGCTTGAGAGTTACAATCAGAGTAGCTACATTTTGAAGTAGAGCTTGGACATTCCTTCATTTAGATTGATCATTGCCTCCCCCCTTATCTTCACATCATCGTTAAATCAGTCCTGGTTTTACTGTAATTCATACAGAAAATGGAGCACTTTGTAAATTTAATTTCTCCATTTCCATTTTCATGCTACAGCGGTATTCGTATTAGCACGCCTATCACACTTTATTTCACATGAAATAGATTCCTATGCCCAAGTAAACTGTATTTACTTACAGTGTATACAATAGATGTGGTCTATCTATATACACACTGGAAGCATTGCCACAATTTTAGAAATATTTTAAAAATACACAATAGCTCACAGATACTTTAAAGGAAGAATATTAAATATTTTTGTTTTTCAGTAAAGTTAGTTAATCTTCAACAGCAGAAGGACGAGTAATACTCTCTCTCTTCCACTGAATTCTTCTCTTCCAACTCCAATTCAAAACTGTACTTGTTTTGGTTGTCAAGACACTGTGAGCTTTTATGTAAAGTGTCATTGTTTACCTATCGAGCCTTATCAATCCCATGTTTCTCATTTACTTTGTTGTGTCAGCCTTTTTGCTCTTTACCTTTGTCTTCCTCTTTAACTTTGTCATCTTGCTCCTTACCTTGGTCTCTTGTACTTTCAGTTCCCTTGGAAATTAGACAGCAAAAATGTTTAAAAAAATTAAAGTTTTTCACTTATCAACAAGAGCACAGTAGACATGAGAATTAACTAGAAGGCAATAACACACAGCATCCTGTGACAATAGCCTTTACAGCACTGTTTTTCATGAGCAAAATGTTCCTGACAGTGCAATATAATAATGCTTAAACCATTATCCCTGGAACTTTCTACCTCAGATTGAACTACTGACCTGACCATATTGCAAAGGTCAGAATGTTGCCACTGACTTCATAATTAATAAACCACTACTAATAAGGACAAATATCTTTTAGGATATGAAAAACAGAAATCCAAGCTCTCTGAATAGTGACCCTAAAAAAAAAAAAAAACAAACCAAAAAACAACCTTGTTGTCATTGAAACTGGAGGCAAATCAGCTCTGGAAGTTAGCCAGATGAAGGCTGCAATAGGTGAAAGAGGCAAACTCTTGAAGAAAATATATTAAGAGAGTACCAAGAGAGTCAGACAGAAAAGCTTATTCAAAAGACCATATAAAGCACAAAGAAAGTTTTCATACTGGGTGCTAGACTAGAACTTTGAGCTACAAATGAGATGTAGGAAAAATAAAGCAGAAATTCTCATTATTTTCACTGGTTTTTAGCTTTGGGGCTTGCTTGTGCACAAATAATTTAGGAGTTGTTTGCTCTCTAAAAGTATTAGGCCACAGTTTTGACCAGATATTTCACTGAATTTTTAGTGTACAATAGTAATTTTGCAGTTTTACAAGGACTTCAACAATATAAATACGTCATAGGCTATTTTCCTACTCTGAAATGTGGCATACATAAAAATACTCACTAATGTCATGTAATGTATAATACCTTATTGCTTATCATCAGAAACATCTGTTAGATACTTCAAATAGGTAGGTTTTTATTGATTTTTGTTTTTCTAATTATGCCTTCCTTGCAAGCTGGATGGTTGCATCAGCAATTTGACCTCAAGTGGAAGTAATTTGGAAAGTACTTGTGACCCGTTGCAAGATGCAAGAACACTTTCAATTATTCTTTTGCAATCCCTTGAGATACTGACTGCTATCCAACAGCTCTTAAAACTGTACACATTTTTTTGTTCATTTAAGGACACCACATGTGGAAACCCCATGAAAGATAATTTGAGGTGCCCCATACATATCTGGTGAAATTAATCAGGATATATGATCATGCAATTTCAAATAGGCTTTATATAGCTTATCTTTAGGGCAGCATGAGGCTCAGATAAGTCTTAAAAGCAGAGACCTGACACTTGCAATGTGTGGGGCAAAGTTATTTCTTTAAGCACACAAGATTTTTGTTTCCTTTACCTGGGCATTTCAGGTAAGCAACAGAACCTGGGATTTTTCCATAAGTTACAGCTGAATAGCACTCATTGTTGCTAATCTGGGGCAAACATTTGGCAAAAGTTTACCGGGGCTACTGTTTGCCAAAGCAAATCAATAATTGTTAGGAGAAGGACAGGAACTATGTAACAGAGGTAGATAGATAGAGATTCTTGATTGCCATTAATGATATGGTGAAAAAAACCCAATGCTTTGAGAGTTTTGAGTATCTAATTCTTGATTTGAAACTGGGAACAACAAACAGCTGTGGATTCATTTATTTTTTTAATATTAAATATGACTCATGTTTAAAAATGAAAGCTATAAATATTTTGACTACTGTATGCAAATATGATTTTTAGCCATTTCAGAAGAAGTGAACCACACTGCACTTATTAAAGGTGTATTTAATAGACTTCAGAGAAATCAGATTTAGCTGATAAAAATTAAATATTTATGTAATTTTTCCCCAGTTCTTTTGTTTTAAATTGTTATTCAATAATTACATCTCTTGAAGATGATAAAAGAAGTGGTACCGATGATTGTGTACAAACGAAAAGGAGAGGAATTGTTAATATATAGCATTCATTGCCTAGCTAATGTGTAAATATTCGCTTTTTCCTAAGTCTTTGTCTTTGAACTTCTAAAAAATTTTGAGTTTTACCTTAAGGATTGTGTTCTGAGAAGGCTAGTAAACAGTCTAAATATTTGAAAAGTCACGCCCTACTATTACCTTTGATTGTCAACAATCAAATGACAAGAGGTTTTCAAACTTTTGGCCAAATCTTCAAGCCCTGTGCTTAATCAGGTAAGCCTCTTTATGTCTGGACAACAAATGCCTGTTGGCATGTAAACACCTGAGTCCTCCACTGAAAATGAAAGAGAAGACACAAATAATTGTAGTGCATAAACTATTACTGTTTATTTAAAATTGTGATTCATAATTAGTTTGCAAATAAAATCAAAATACAGAATCTGTACCAAATAGTTATCCACACATTCTCATTCTGTACTAATTAGCTGTCCATACATCCTGAAGTTGTGGATGTCCATTACTGCAGATGTTCAAAGACAGTTTGGATGGGATTTTAATAACCTCATCTAATGGAACATGTCTCTGCCCATGGCAGGGGGATTAGATTACATAATCATTAAAGGTCTTTTTCAGCTCAAACTGTTCTGTGATTCTGTGATTGTATTGTAATTCATCTGCTTTAGAGATAACGTATGTATTTCCAAAAACGGTGGAAGTGCAGTATCATTTAAAAATGTATTTCATTTAAAAAACAAACAGTGATGATGAATGCCCCAAAATAATACAAACAATATCACTGTCTTGGATATTTTTGACAGTTTTCTTGCCTCACTAAAGATGCAGCTACAATTCAAGTACTCTATAAAAAACATATGGTATAGCAACAGACCAAATGCCCTGGTAATGGTCACTAAAGAGCAGGAAAAAAGCATAGGCACTGTCAATCCTCCAGGGAGATCTCCTGCAGTACACTCTTGCAGTTTCTCATAGTCTTTACCTTTGAGGCTTAACAAGTCTACAATTTTTGAACTCCTCTAACACGTTAGTACCTCCCTATCCTTCAACAGTAAGTTCCATAGCTTGATAACTGCTTGTGCAAAATATTCTTCTTTAGTTTGTTAAAATTAACTAGTGCCTAACTTCATCTCATGACCCATAGATCTTTCATTGACACTGAAAATTCTTCCCTTTCAACCACTCCCACCCTTTTCATGGTCTATCAAACTCTCTATCACATTCCACTCTCAACCATATTTTTCAGATTACACGCTTAGTCCACATAATGTCTTTCTGCTCTAGAAGCCTGACCACCTTCTATATTGTTTTACTTTTATCTTATCAAAATCTTAATATATCATTTGGAGGTAAGGAGTGGAGAGAAAGGAATATAGATGCTCATATAATACTCTAATTATAAACTGCACTGAGTCCTCACAGCATAACCTAGTTTCTTGGTTTGTTCCCTACTCCTTTTCTAATAATTTTTATTAGTAAATCTTTTTTTGCCTAAGCACTAGCAACTTTTAGTTTTCACCCATTCCCATTGCAAACTCTAATATAAAACAATGGCTTGTGGTGATTACAAGGCAATCTATACACTATTTAAACATTTTTGTTAATCTTTCTTCCCTAAACACATATATGCATATATGTACTTAGAAATCCAAGAAACGTGTGACTGTAAGAACAACAGCACTTAAGTTATCATTTACATAGACTCCAAATATCTGAAAAGCACTGTCTTGTCATGTTCCTGGTAGTGGCATTGCATTTCATTATAGTCTATAAGCAAGTATTTTACTATACATTGAAATTAATGTGGTTTTTTGGGTTTGTTTTTTTTTTTTTTTTTTTTTTTGTTTTGTTTTGTTTTGTTTTGTTTGTTTTGGTTTTTTTTGTTTTTTTTTTTTTTGGTTTTTCCCCTAAGCATAGCTCACAGAGGCGGCAAAAAACCTGACGTCTCAACTGAAACCTTTCCCATTGTCAGATCTTTGACAAAACTTATTCCTTCCTAGATTCTTTCAGTTGTATCCACATGCAAGCTCCAATGTTCCCTTTTTTTTTTTAAATAAAATACTAGCATGGTCTTTTGCTCTACCAGATTTCATGTTAGGAAATTAATATTTTGAGACTCATAGGTCCCTGATGGAATCAGTTGAAATTCACCACTTTATAACGATTCAAACACTTGAAAATGATGTCTCAGAAAAGCTTATTTTTATGGAGAGTTTACAGTTTCCTCTTGAGCTTGGGGGGTTAGAGTTTTCTTTTCTTCTTCAATCTACAGTATTTGAACTGGGACACAAAAACCTTTTGTTTACCTGCAGGTTGCCAGCTAAGTGCTTACACAGAAACCGAAGACAACACACTTTTTAATGTATGACCCAAGGGGCCAATTCTCATTAAAACAAACCACATCATACATCTCTATGTAACTGGGGCAGAAATCTACATTTTGACTTTTATGAAGATTGAGTGTTTGAACAAGCTGGAAGCATATTGCAGATAAAGCATGCAGAACAGCCGTTTAGATGAAAAAATCCTGGACAAGTCTGGGAACTGAGCAGGTCACCTTTGCTCTCAGATAACTTGGAAGAATAGGTGGTTGTCACAATACAACAGTGAAGAGGTTATAGTTTCCCTAAAATGAGAGGGATGTGCCCCTCCAGAAGAGGTGATAACAGATGCTGATTTCTAGGCAGTGCTTTCTATCTGTAAGAGTAGTATGTTACCATGGGAATTGCTCTTGTAGCATATATTTGCCCTGGGCTTTGCAAACTGCTTGGTTTGCAATATTTTTGAAGCCTTTTGTTGCTGGTAAAATCCTTATTCTTTCTTCACCCATATTATCCTTTTCCTTTCTTCTGCAGAGGTCTCATAATTTTCTGTAATGTTTAAATAGGCTTAAATATTAAAATTTTATCTTTATTCTTAACCTATGACAAATTTGTTTAGATTTATGCTGACAAATAACTTACCATTCATAATTAAGGATGAAAACAAATGGCTGCTTTACACAAGATTACTCTTGAGCAAGCCAGATTGTACTTGTTACACTGTAAGAAATATTAAATAGTTTCAAAAGAAGAAAAAAAAAAAAAAATTAGAGCACTAACATCTTCCAATCAGATGTCACCCCCCCACACACCCCCCCTTTTTTTTGGCAAAATTTGCTATGAGTTTTGAATATTTTGTGTTCAATTTTCATCCAGACTTATTTTAATGTTGGAGTTTTACTATTTTTCTACTGAGATCTGAAGACAGCCCAACAGACAACACTTCTCTTTTTATGTCAGCTGGCTTGGGTAGAGATCTAGTATGGTGATATAGCTACTGTGTTGCTCTCAGCTTTAGTTTGTTTTGTAAAAATTTTAGTTTTCAGTTTTACATACCTCCGGTGGTAATTTACTTCTGACAAAAGTTACATATCTGTGCTTAAACAGATAGAGCCAAGACAGTGTAATATGTAGTCCTACTTCTACTACACAAAGTGCTTTCTGTCACCAAATATTCCTTGAAGCAGCCTTCTCTAGGTCTACACTCACAGCCACAGAATTGTCACCACAGTCACCAAAATTGGTAAAAACATGACTTTATGGGGAAAGAAGAAGAAGAAAAAAAAAAAAAAAAAAAAAGTGGCAGAGATGGAAATCTTTCTTGCTTCTTCTGTATCTCATCATTGCACCATAGACTCATTTAACTTAGAACACTTAGAACAAGAATGAGAAAAAACAAGAGGAAAAGATATGAGAAATCTTCATGCTGTCAGTGTTTCAACAGCTCATATTAAACTCCTGAAAGAAGGAAGGTAATTTAATTAAGATATAGTAGACAATCTGTGGGAATTGTGTCATTTCTGATGCAGTTATTTTCTTTCATCCAGAGCTATGCGTTTGAATATTAGGTCAAAGAACCTGAAGATTTTTTTAATTATTTTTCATGTGTGATAGTAATATTTCCCACTTTTTATAGATCTCTTCTGCAAAAGCAGCTTTTACCAACTGTTAGTTTCTTTTCAAAATAATTATTTTCTGTCTCCAAAATAAAGATGCCCCACTCCAGTCCCCACTGATACAAAAATGCAGCTATTGAGCACATGTCCATTGATAAGATATTTTTATCTGCTAATACTATAGTCAAAACACACTCTTCTAGTACGTAATGTCTAAGCAGATTTCTGCTTTCCCCAAGTACACTTCTCTGGTTTTTGATGAGCACTTTGAACTGCACCTTCTGCCTTGGTGCTGTCCTGAACTGCAGAAGATGCTTGTCCTCCTTACTCAGTTGGATTTTCTCACTTGTCCATATATTGATCACACAGACAATGACCCAAAAAACAGAAGGTGGAAGAGATTGAGATTAACAAATCTGACCTCAAGGTTTGAAATATATTTAGCAGGCAGCTGGTGGGGAAATGGCACAACCCTCTGTTCACTGTTCCACCCAAACCACCCTTTGCCTACAAGATGTTCATAGCTCTCCAGAGGGCAAATGGCAAGAGAAAAAGACAAAAGTGATCATGAAATATGCTTTAAGAAACCCACTGCCAAAGGACATCAGATGCCATCAGAACAAAATGAAAAAATAAAGTAGGAAAAAAAAAAATCTAAGTAAGCATATATATAAATAAACTGTGCATAAGGCAGCCTAGAAGAATCTGTTTCCCCTACACTTATAACCCAGTAATAAGAAAAATATTAGCAAATCAGAAATTACTTTGTTATTTTAACTGCAATTTAACACATTAATGTTGAAGTGCCATTTTAGACACCAATATTATTCATCAGTTCTCAGTATTTGATATTGCACTATTAAATACTGAGAAACCTGAGACAAATTCTATCTTTTCCCCAGTTAGGGGACAAGCCTCTGTGTGTTCTTCACTTATCTGAAGTCAAATGAAATTGAGTACATTCTGCCCCTTGTTGAACTTCTCACAGTCAAAACCCCAAGCTTTTTCCATTATCTTGATAACAGAGTTGTTCTCTGTCTTCGTTTTGAAAGACAGCTGTCCGCCAAGGAAAGCTAGAGCCTCTCTTGGAATGAAGAATGTAAACCCCCTTCCCTCCAAATTATTATAATTTTGAAATTAGAGGCTTTCAGGCAGAGATATGGGAATAGTTCTTTACTAGGAATATTAAAAAAAAAAAAAAAAAAAAAAAAGCAAGGTAGCAAACAAAAAATCCTGGAAAAACACTGACAGAGTCAGGGATATGACCTGGCACCCTGGTGGTCAGAGTGTTGGAAGCAGTTCAAATAAGTCCTCCTGGAGTAACAGATGTGGTTCTGTGGAGTAGAGATGTTCCTGTAGAAAGTCCAGTGGTGGCAAGATGGGTCCAGTCTTCCTCTGGGAATCCAGCAGAACAACAGGATCCCTTGTGTCCTTCAGTCCCAGTTTTTATCTAGCTAGGAACAGCTGGCTCCTCCCCCACTGTGTGGAACATCTCACAATGGGATGATGGAATGTGTCATGTCATTGGTGGGCCCTGATGGCCCATTATCAGAAGATGTCCCCCTGGAGGATGGAGGGGTGGTGAAAGAGATAAGAAACACTGCCCCACCTGGTTTTAATGGCTGGGCCATGGTCAGAAGGCATCTGCCCCCCTCCCCCCCTGGAAGGGTGAGAGAAGAATAAAACATCTCCCCAAAACCAGCTTTCAACAGATTAAATAGATTACATATTTTTAGGTTGCATAATCCAAGACATCCTCTTTAGATAGACAAGTCACCCACCCATCTCCACTCCACGTCTTTCAAGGAGAGTTGCAAACATTTTACCTGTTGTTGCATTTTAAATTAGAAAACCTAAATGGCTTCCAACAGTGGTGCAGTATAAAGCTGAATAGATGTCTCTCTCTCTATTTTCTCAGGATGAGTCATCTAAATTTTTAAAACAGCAGTGACATACACAAGTAAGAATATTAATGTCCTTGTTGGTGAAAATTCAATAAAACAAGAAAATTAGACACTATGGAGTGCATGAAATGTTGCATATTTCTTTTTTCTTTCAATTGTTTTTAATTTGATGAGTGTCTCCCCTTTCAGTTCATTTCATTAACCTGATTATAATAATTTTGAGTCCAAAACTTCAAGTATTGGGTTGGTATTTGTAGGCAGACATATGATCAGAGAAGTTTGCAATTTTGCTTTATAGGACTGTTATTCCCTCTCATTGTTTATACAAAACTATTTGGGTAGGATGGGTGTAGAAAAATCTAAGTAAGGAACCAGTGTAGGCTTTAGAAACACATAGACTTGATACAGGCCTTCCACTGTACTAATCTCATGTTTCACTAATGATTTGGCTAGATGTCTACTGCATCTAATAGGCAGTTAGGTTGAAAAGGTTTCTTGGGTTTGCCCTGCTTTGATGTTCTTCCTTTTCACTCATTTCCTCTGTGCATGTGTGCTTGCATGCATGCCCCTGCCAGCTTCTGAGTTGAGCGGTTGATTTCAGTCCAAGTTTCTCCAAATAAGGATGACAAAGAATACTTTTGGTGACTCACAACTCCTTTCTTCTGTACAGCCCCATAACTGGACCAATAAAGTGGCTCATGCTGCTGGTTTAGCTCCCAGATAGACCTTCTTACTGGGTGGCTTAAATGTGCACTGGTTCCCTGAGGCTGTTTAATGCCTTATGCTGTCCTCACCAGCAGCTGAACTAGCACAACTAGCCTTGAATAAGTAGTAAGGAATTGTATAAAAGAATGGAGGGCAGCTGCTAATGCTCTAAATTTCTGCATTGTTAATGAAAGCAGGTGGCAGGTAGAAGATACCTTTTAATGCTCTGAACAAAGGAAAAGAGTTCTGCTGAAAGTTTTCTCAAATACAGAATCATGCAGGGTGTCAGATCCAAATGAGATTCTCTGTCATCACCTCAGACTGGCAATGAAGTTGTAAAGACCGGCAATCAGAGTTTGCATTTAACACATTTCTTGCAAACACTGAGGATTTCCATGCACTGGATGCTTTCTTCCTCAGTCTTGCAGCTATTCTCAGCTATGTAGAGAGGAAGCTATAAAGAACCAACAATGGAACTGGATCCTGCCTTACCTGACTTCCAAGAATAAGTATAGCCTTGCTAAATCTTGCTAAATCTGGAGTTCTAAGGGTTGGGTTTTGACCTGGCCATTACCCATTCTTTAGCAGCTGGAACACTGAGTGCATGTGCCTGACCTAAACATGAATGCTCGAGTATGAATTTACATTTCACAGGAGAAATGGCTTTCTGGATTCCCTTTTCTTAGAGATATATATGAGACATATACAATACTGAAAAAGACCGTTTGGAAACAAATGAGGAAAATACTCTCAAACCTCTACTATTGCAAGAGCACTAAACACACTTATGACTCAGGCTGACAGCTGGTAAAATCCTGGAGGCAGTGCTGGAGCTCTGGGTGTTTGACTCTTCCCATGTTCAAGCAGACAGGACTGTGTGCACGCTTGTGAAGAATAGAAATACAGAGAACTGCCTAACCAAATTGCCCAAATTTTCTTCTGTTAGGAATACCCTGAAAAACTCTGGGGTTTGCTCATTTATTCCATCAAAAAAACACAGATTTCAAAGAATAAAGTGATTCTAAGTTTCTCAGACCATGCTGCTGGTTAGCAAATGGCAAGGAAGTTAGTAGGAGATTCCAACATTCCTACCAAAACATAGCAAAGGAAAGTTTCTTGGTTTATGATCAAAAAGTTGACACAACAAAGAAATCTTTTTTCAAATGAGTATTTTTAGGGGAATAACAATAAGAGCAATAACAATGACAGTATTGACACTTGACATTGCCACTGTAATTATGAAGTATTTGGGTTTGAGATAAGAAGTTCAGATCTAGAGAAATCACACATAGCTGTTGGCTGAAACTTTCCAATTCACCCAAAATTGCTTTCAAAAGTTCGCTGATGATAAAAAGTACATTTGTAAACCACCTTTGAACTGATTAATAATAAGTACTATGCTCTATATTTCTATATTTGCATAATTCTTCCACTTGTTGTTGTTGGGGGTTTTTTTGGTTGGTTGTTTGTTTGTTTGTTTGTTTGTTTTGTTTTGTTTTGTTTTGTTTTGTTTTTAATGAAGGAAGCTTACCAGGACATGCAGCATATGAAGTGAGTTTTCAGACTGCAGTATATGGATCTCTCCAGAGTGGTACAGTCCTGGCACACACCCAGGCTGAAGTTCATGCAAGGCTCCGTGCATGACTGCAGCTACCACTGAATATGTTATCTAAGGGAAGAAAAACTTGGGAAACCCTGGTTAACAGTGGGTATGTGCCTGCAAGATACATTCTTTTCCCTTTCCAAAAGAAAGAAATACAATGTACAGGCACATAATAAATTGCTGTTTAGCAGCTGTTTGACATATCCTACGCAGTGACAAGTGCTAGATGGTTTCCAATAGGTTACCCTGTTACAAATAGAAAAACTTCCTTTTTTTTTATCATTAAGTAAGGAAGAATCAATTTCACAGGCTTTGACACAACATAAGTTCACACATTATTTATCCCAGTATAATTTGTGATATTGACAGTAAGTTCGGACATGACAACAGAAGTTAAGGTTTTATTTTTCTCCTCTTAGAATGAGTCTGAAATATTTAGAGTTGGGAGAGATTTTGATTTCTGGTATACTATTCAGCAAGCCTGTAATCGCTTTCAGTTTTAGGATCAGATCAGATCATCTCACAAAGGAACACTGCACTTTGATTTAGCAAAATGAATGCTGGTAGATGGCCAGAACTTGAATTTTTTGGAATTTCATTAGTTATCCTCAAAAGTGCTGTCTTTGTGCTATTCTGAGGTCTGAATATTTAGGTGAATTATAAGGAGATCTCAATTTTCTGAAAGACTATGCAGCTGGAGAGTGAGACTTGCTCATTACTGCAAAAAGAGAGAGCAGAGCATGGCTCTTTATATAACAACATGAGGTTTTAATGAGATGTAACATTTTCTAAAATGAATGCTGTCAGCTCAACTTGTAACAAGAAAGCAACTGATGGTGATTTCCAGATACTTATAAGGGCTTCCTTGAGTCTGTCATCATTAGGCTTATCGACCATAAGCATCTTGATTGGAAGCAGTGATGTGCACACAGGTGACTCGCAGTGGAATGTATATGTTAGACTTGCATTATGGTTGCTGTCTGTGACATCCAGTCAGGCTTTGACTTTGCTCAGGAGACAGACAATTGGAATTTTCCACCGCTTTCTGTGTACTAACCCTGTATAAATAGAAAATTACAGCTACAAATGAGTCAATCAGTCTTGCTGACCCCGAAGTATTCCTAAAATAATAGATCTCAGGCAGATTGTAACAGGAGAATAGATCATCAGACTTTCCCCAAAGTCTGCATATTCATATCAGTGATACGATTGCCCAGAGCCTTTAGGGTCAGGCAGGCAATACAAGACATCCAGTACTTCCCATAGTCAAGCACAGAGACTGGAACAAATTGTTACTGAAGTGGATAGCTGAAAAGTTATGGGCAGATGGATTATGCTCTGTTTGTGGAGGTTTTTTTCTTTCCAGAGAAACAGCAAGTCTCTGTTTCTGCCTAGCATGGTATGAACATAGAGCTCGTTTCAAACCAAGGAGATCACACAAGCTAATGATAGCTTTGCAGGGAGAAATCTCTGAAGCAAACTTTCTAACCCTGGAATCATGCAAATGTTCAGCCAACTGATGAGAAAGGTCAAGGTCTCAGCAGTCTGAAGTCACAGGCTGGATTCTCTTGAATCTGCCAAATCATGCTTCCCCACTGCACAGCACCTGTTGTGGGACAAGAACTAGTGTCATTTATCTGCATCAGAATAATTCAGCTGAAATTTTACTCTCAAAGGGAAATTGTAGTGAAGGAAATTTTTTTGAGCAGACAGCTGCGCTGGCAGAATATTTCTCCAAATGCTATGCTTCAACACACAGATCTTATCTGTGTTTTAAAACCTGTGTGCCTTGACCTATAGTAAGGTGAGACGAGTTTTCAAGTCTGACATCTACTTTTGACATGAGGACTATGGGATACAGAGAAGTCTTGGCAAAGGCAAAGCAGACTCTGTAAAGGCTGGCCTGGCAGATCTAGAAGTGTCATACCTTCAATTCCATTATTCCTTGGTTTACAGAAGAATCTCCCACATCATTCCTTGATAGCTGCAGTCTGTGATTATTTTGTGAATATTACTGGTAAGTACACAAAATATACAGTCTTCTGTACGAAACTTAAGCACACTAAGTTTGTAGTAAAGCAATCTTTTAGTCCAAGGTTATTCAGCAGAATTTATTACTGGCATTCAAACAGTCTCATC
Organism: Tachycineta bicolor; assembly: GCA_025960845.1. Taxonomy (NCBI): domain Eukaryota; kingdom Metazoa; phylum Chordata; class Aves; order Passeriformes; family Hirundinidae; genus Tachycineta; species Tachycineta bicolor. Next base: position 418,675 of record JANEHK010000116.1, read on the forward strand.
ACTATTACTACAGTGTCAAATTATTTTCTAAAAATAGCCATGGAATTGAACTATTTACAACATATGATGATTTGTATTCCTTTGAACTTTTAAGACTCACTGGTTTTTATCTTTTCAGATTTTAATTTGAGGATGAACTTTGATTATAGTTCTGTTCATTACAATAAATAGCTTTCACATGTGCATTTATTCTACATTTTGTCTTAACATTTTTCTGAAACAGTGCCAAGATATTTCACCAATAATACCTACAGTACTGATTTTTAAAAATCATTCATTTTTTAAAAATCATTTCATTTGCGCTCAAGGCAAATGAAACAGAGAAAATATACCCAAATTGCTACAAATTATCATCCTGAAGTAACTGCTTTGTTGAAACTCTTGTTTCCTCTTCTTAAACTTTGTGTTCTCTCATTTCCACATATACAATCTCTGTTTCTTTCTCCTACTCTGGTAAACAATTTATGGACTTCAGATATCATTATGAGACATCTAACCATATTTCCAGCTAACAGATATTCAGCTTTCATCACACAGTGGTTCTTAAAATATAGAAAGAAAGATAAAATGGGTGTAATTATAATAGAGGACATTAATAAATACGCCAACATCTTCTGGAGTTACTAATGACCAAGTGACATGCAGAGTGTAAATCATATAAGCTCCCCATTTTTTTCCATACGTGAGTACTTGCCGATTATAGAGGGTCAGAATTATCCCTTTCAGTCTGATCTTCTTTAGAGAGACAGAGAAAGTGAAACATCCCTCTTTTCTGCACTGTGCACAGACTTGGAAGCAAGAACAAAACTACTTCAGTTTAAAGAATACTTTTGTCTTGTGAATTTTAAGTTACATTTCCAAATTTAAAAGTATGCATTGAGTCAGTTTCCTGCATTACAATTCTGACTTTTTAAGCAGTTATCTGTCGCTAGACAAACATGAAAAGAACATCATTTATGTAATTAGGTTGTCAGAGCAAAAAAGGGGCATTAATTTCTTGAGCTCAATTTATATAGATTCTGGACAATGACCAGGGATTGGAGAATGAGGTTGCTACTTCTCCAACCCCACTGGTCAAACTAGAAGGCCGTCAATTGTCCCTCTTCCAGAGAGGAATGTGAAAAGAATCACTTGGTTTATGTAACAATACATGAGAAACTCCACTGCAAAAATGTAAAACATCAGAAGGCTGAAAATGTCAGGGCAACAGTTATCTTGTTCTGTTTTTAACTTGCACTTATTGTTTCTTTGGCTGGTGCACAGACAATAACCTAACAACACTGATTTCAGAAAGTTTTATGATAGGCAAGTTGCTTACCTTAATGTTTGGCCAAAGGAATAATATTTGATATTTGTTAAGACCTTTTTTACATCTTTCTACTGAATATTTTTTGAATATTTGCATGAATCCAAAGTCAAATGGTTTCTTTTGGGTTTTGTGATTTGTTTTGGTTGGTTGATTGGGTTTTTTTAGTTGGTTTTCATCTTTTACTGATGCATCATCTTACATGAGCTGCAATGGGTACACCCACACATTATTTTCCACAACAGTAAAAGAACTTCAGGGCTTAATAAAAAGTATATGGTTGCATAAAAGACAAGTTCCTTGCATTTCTCTTCAACTGAGAGAAAAACAGAAGTAGTTACACAGCTACAAACCATGAACAGAATATTCCTAGTACTTCTTATCTTGAACACCACAGTCTCCACACAAGACTTCTTCTTTAAACTTTACTGGCATAGTTCATTAAAGTAGGTGATTTTGTCTGAGCAACTACTCTTTCATAATCTTGTTGAGCATTTTTAAAGACATAATTTCTCTGCAGGTAGTATCATAAAAAAGCCCCACATGCTATCAGGAACTTGGGTCAGACACGGCGACCCATCGGACTTAGAGGTAAATTGAGGCAGAAAAGTCTCTCAGAACATCACCAAGCAGTGTTCATACAAAGGATTATAGGGATGTTTTTTATTGTAGCCCTCTCATTATAGAATGGAAAGTTTAAATTCCCCTCACCATTGTCACTGAGCAGCTCACTGCAATATTGATGGAATTGACCCAGAATAACATGGACAGTCCTGAAAACATCAGTGATACAGAGGAATCACCAGAAGTTAATGATAGTCTTCGTAAACAGAACTTCAGTGAGATTGAGAAAACATCAAGCTTAAGAGCCCTACATTTGTAAGACCTGGAGTATTTATCTAACTTACTTTCAGATGACATTTATTTAGAGAAAAGCAATGCTTTGTCAATCAGTCAAGAAAATTACTTGGGAAGTAACCAGAAAAATTCAATTTCTGAGATGAAATCTTCATGTACAGCAGTTTCTGCTGCAGCAGCATGGCACCATTCCACCTCACACCTTTGGTTTTGTGCTGGGTAGTTTATTTGAATCCTATTTTTCCCTGGATGAGCCATGCAGTGGGGCTTCTGCATGAGAAGGGACATCTGTCTTTGTGGGCAGTTCCCACTTCAAGTGTTGGCCATCCAGGTTTTGTGAGCTGTATTGCTATACTTTCACTACCCATGTGTTACAAGTTGAACAGGATCCTGATGATTCAAATTAAAGTTTATTTTAGTGCTTAAATGCTGCCATCCCCATTGCTCAGTGGTAGGTCAGTGAGAAATAGCCCTCTGGAACAAGACATCTACCAGCAGGTGGAAAGCCTTTCTCACAAGAACCCAGCTATTATCCTGCCAAAACCCTGTGCATTTCTAGCCCTGCCACTCAGCAGATAAATGTCGATAAGCATATTTTTCAGAATGGGTTAGTACTTGATTAACACAGAAGGTAATAGCAGTCCTGACAAAATTAAACCCCATTTACAAATTTTAATTTCCAAAAGCTATTCTTTTAAACCACTAACCATTAGCACAACAACAAAATGCAAGGGTTCCCCACACACTGTACTGCTCAGCACTAACAAAGCCCCCACAAAGCTCTCCAGGCTCCCAGCTGACTTGGTAGGACGGTATTGTCTGGGCAGCCACTGCAGCAACCCACTGGCACTAGAGTGGCATGCACATACATTTTATAACCAGCAAAAGTCCCCAGCATTTTCAATGAACACTACTGTGCCTGCTTTGACTCAGCAGTGTGCTGAAGAAACTATTATGCATGTACTGTTAAATGCTCTTCTGTATGTAACCTGCCTACCACCAGTGGCAGAGAAAAATGGAGAGAGATCAGGAAGATTATGTGGGAGAAACTGCAAACAGCAGGAAGAAACTGCAAACAAAGAATGAAAAGATCTTATTTTTCTGAATTTCTGAGCAATGCCATGAAAAGTTAAGACACCAAGTTTTCCTTCACTTCTGGGAACCATAGGCTGTCAGTACATATATGCCTGTAGAAAGTTTATTATTTGGACAAATATGCAAAATATTCATGTCTAGTGTACAATTCCAGTGGTCTGGCCATTTGAAAGCCTGGTGCCTGCAGCTCTCATAGTGTTTCCCCAGTTGCCAACGTAACTGCAAGACAGTCAAGACCCTTTGTTCTCCTTTTGTGATTTCCATTAAGACTATGGAATATCCTTCTCAGAGCAGGTATTTTCTTCTTTAGATTGTTTTGTTTTATTATTTTTCCTTAGAGGAAAATTCAGCATTTGAAGGACTTTGTTAGTAACGCATTAACCAGCAAAATTTCTCTCTGTTTTTCAGGCAGCAAATCCTGACTCTTTGGTGGCAATGACTGAAGTAGCTGTTTCTCCATACAGAGGAAGCATTGTCATTTTCTTTCCTCTTCTCCCCCAGAGGTGTGTGGGTGTGTGCCGCCGCAGCCCCTGCCCCTCATTTTCCCCTCCATCAACAGCTTTCCTCACTGTCCTCACCCAAATACACCAATGTAGTCTGGGAGACAGGACCAGAGCCTCATTAAAGACCTTCAGAACATGATACAGCCCTCCCCTTGGCTCTGCTGGCCCCTCTGCCCTCTGCACTGTGGGGAGCGCCAGGGCCAGGTATGCCACCCTCAGTCTGGCTGGATTTTGTGGCACCCAGAGGAAGAGATCAGTGTGATTTTGATTCCTCCTCTGGGTTTTAAAGAAAGTATAGCTCAGATACTCTGATACATGAATTCATTCCTATGGCCATGCTACCAAGAAGATAATTCATGAGCACTTTGATTTTGTTAGCTGAAAGCTAATGGCAGTGTCATCTTATCTACCCAAATTCAGTCTTCCAGGGAATCCGAAAGGAGCGTGCCAAGCTGCTAAGGTTATGGCTTTTCTCCAGAGGAAGCAAACCTCTCATGACTGCTGTGTCAGCACCAGGGGGTGCACAAAGTGTGGTATGGCTGCAGGGTCAGGCAGAGGAAGGCTCCCCCCTCCCCAGGTCCCACAGGGAGGCAACTCAGAAAAGCCAATGACTATCTTAATAATCATCTTTGCTCAGGGACACCCCAGTGAAAGTGCAAAGCAGCAGTCAGCTTGTTACCCTTGGCACTTGTGTCAAGTAAAGGTAGCTCTCAGAGGTGGCAAAGCTGTTGGAACATTAGTACACACCAGTGCTTTGCTTTTTAAGCCTACTGCTTTGTGGCAATCAGCCTGGCCATAATTAATTGCACCACCTGCAGTATATTTCCTCGGCAAGCTCAGCACAGGTCACCCTGCCAGGCCACCCTGGCACGGGGCTGCACTGCTGCAAGCTGCAGTTACCCAATATGAGCCCTGTTCTGAGCTCCTCACTTCCCACCCCCGACTGCAGCAATCTGCAGGGGTGTCCGTGCTGCCAAGGAGTGTGGTGACAGCAATCACATTGCTCTGCTAGGGTTTGTGCTATTGCATCTCTTGAGCCAGCAGGTCTGCAGCCCCCCTCGCTTTTTCTTTGTCTCAGAGGCTGTGTGATAAAAACAATCTCCTCAAGGTTACACAGCTCACTGGTGACAGAGTCAGAGAAATAAATTAGTTTCTTGCAATTGCTGGCCATGCTGGTCCCTGGCCTTTTAGCTATTCTCCACGTTCCTCTCAAATTTCACTGTCTCCCTTCAGTGAACCTAAAGGATTGCAACTACTGGAAAGGGCAAGCAAGAGAAAGCCAGAGATAAGCAAAAGGCAAAACAGAGGGGTGCCTTAGTGTGCCTCCTCCCCATTGACATTGCTGTGTCAAGACAGAAATGCAAAAATATAAAAGCCTCACGTTCTCCTGCAAAGTAGCTGTAACAGCCCCTGGAGGTGGAGAAAAGCCTATAGGGAAAGTCCAGCAGCAGTTTGGCTGATAAGATAACAGAGGAATAGCAAAACACAAGTCTGCATGGACTGTAAAGGCAGGCATCAGCAAGTATTGCCCTCATCACTTGCAAATACCCTCTAACTCTGATAGATCTCAAAGCATGAGTAATTTATATGAATGAGAGTCCATCTTCTTGTAAAGTATGGAGAAAAGCAATCCTATCCTCTTTTCAAAGGACAATGGAAAGCAGCTTTATCTAAACACAAATATTTTATTGCTGATTCAAGTTATACCTCTACTCATAAACTTTTCATATATCCATTTTCATAATGAACCAAGATTAATATTTTATAATTAATCCTGCAAGACAAATTAAGAACATTTTAATAACTAATAAATGCCAGTCATTCTTAACACCAGCATGAAAAAGTGAACACATGTGGGCTTGACATTTCTAAGTCTAAAGAGATTTTATCCTGCTAGCCGTGCTAACTGTCTCTCAAGTAAAAAGTTCTGGAGGAAGCCTCTTCTCAAAACAAACTTGGCAAAACAACTATCCTTTACAAAAACAATCTTTCTCCAGGTGGTGTTTTGCTGTTTCTCTAGTTTAACCTACAGAATTAGAGAGGTGTCGTTCCTATTCACCAATCATGTTAAGTCTGTATCAGAATACTTTCCAAAAGGTGGTAATAATTAGGCAATAAAGCCTTTTATACTTTTTGCTTTCTGAAATACTTGGAGTCTTTTGTCTTTCTTTCATGTCCTACAGCAACAAACACATATGTCTGCTGTTAATACAATCTGTGAATACACACTGCTACGACAGTATTTCCTAGATTCACTTCTTCTCTAAATCCGCTGTAGCTGTGCAGAGTTCACTGAGGGGATCTGTGAGCCAAATAAATGTGTTGCATTACAAAAGGTGTTAACATCCTGAGCATCATTTACAAAATAATCTGGGGTTTTTGCTTCTTTTTTTGTCTGACACTAACACAGCACAGTGGTATTACAGCTAAAATATCATATCCTACATAGTATATATATGCAGTACTGTATTTTCTGTGTGTCAGTGATATAGAGTGTATATGCTTGTATTATATATGCAGTACTTTTGGTATATTAACTGGTTTTCAACCTAACTGTACACTGAGAAATATTCAGTAGTAACATACATGACCTTGCCTTTCAAAGCCGGGGTCATGCCTCTGCCACACTCACTTGGCCTTTGGCAGCTCAGCCCTAATTAGCTCTCTAGGAGATTCTCAGCCACGTTCACAATGCTTTTAAAAAAACCCCATGTACCGTGGGAGCTCTAATTAATTTAAATAATATTGATTTAAAAGTTATTCCCTTCCAGGAGTATGTTTATCTTCTCTGTGAGGTTTCATTAAAAACTTTGTCTTGCCACTCACTTCATAAATAATGAAAATAAAGCTAGATTAGCTCTCACAGGCTAAAAAGAATTTTTCAGATGAATTTTGTACCTTAAGAAATATAGCATCTTTTCCACAGATTATTACAAATATATGCAAAGAGATGTTTTATTATATGTGAGAGCTAATTATTATTAAAAAAAAAAAAAAGTCTTTTTATTTGGCTTATAATTTTCTTTGACTTAACTATACACTGCTTAATATTCAAGGAGCTCTTCAGTCATATACATGTCATATTGGTGTTGTGATAAAAGATGCAGCTTCAACACAGCTGACACTAGGAACTGAAGTGGCAACCTTTGTCATTCAAACAGTCCCTTCATGTGTCTCTACATCCTGAACTAAGGAATCAAGCTTCTCAATGAGTAGATTCATATTCAAGATACATCAAGCATAGGTCCAGCAAGTTAGGTAAGTACAATGTTACGGAATCTAAACTAGTCAGAACTTGTGTTATATCACTTTCATATTTGTTCACCCATCTTCAAGCAACTAGCAATACCAGTGAAAACTGATGAGAGACAATCCACTGCATCCTATGCAACTGAGCCTCCAGATCCTTTGAGCTCCTGTCAAATTATTTTCCCTTCTGTTCCTAAAAATAACCTTTGACTGTGTGGCAGGTCCTGAAAAGCAGACTGAAAAGAGTGAAATTATTCTGCAAACACTTGGTGTTTTCTTGTCAATAAATCAAATCAAACTGAGAAATGGTAATATGTCTACAAGGGGTGAGTGCTATTATCCAGGTAGAAAAGCATCCTGACTCTGGGAGGCCTGAGTCCAGGGATTTTGGGGACAGGTGAAAAGCCCTCAGCTGCATGGCCTAAGAAGGCATGCAACACATTGTGGCAGGTGTCTGTGCAACTAGATACTTGTCCTGGTTTCAGCTACAGTATTTCTCTCAGTAGCTGTTACAGCGCTGTGTTTTGGATTCACAATGAGAACGGTGTTGATAACTCACCGATTTTTTTGTGGTTTAAGTCATGTTTATCCAAAGTCAAGGACTGTTTTTTCCCTTGTCTCATGCTCTGCTAGTGAGGAGATACGCAAAAAACCCCAACAAACTGGGAGGGAGTTTAACCACGACAGGGGACCCAAACTGGCCAAAAAGTACTCCACACCACAGAATATCATGCCCAGTACATAAACTGGGGGAGACACCCAGAATCTTGGTCAGTGTGGGTTCAGGAGGAGGGTCTGGCATCTGTCAGTGGATGGTGAGCAATTGCGTTTTGCATCACTTGTTCTTTCCCCATTATTATTATTATAATTGTTATTATTGTTGTTATTGTTGTTATTTTCCCTTATTATTATATTTAATTTTAAATTATTAAATTGTTCTTTTCTCAACATTCAAACTTTACATTGATATCTTTCTCATTCCACAAGGTATTGGGGAAGAGATGGGGGAACTTGAGGAGTTGCTGCGTGGTGTTTATTTCCCAGTTGGGCTTAAAACCACAACAATACTTAAGATGAGTCTGCCCAGCTACTAACCTGTAAAGCACATTTTTGTAGTGAGACACAGAAGACACAGAAAGGGTGGGGACTTGGAATATTGCTATCAGTAAAATATCCCTGGCCATGTAGAATCATAATGAAGGACAATTGAACCTCAGAGAGCCTGAAATATAATCCTTTGCTCCAAAATAATAAAGACTGAAAATGGGCATAAGAAAGAGAAAAAGCTTAAAATACATGTGAAATCCACTGCACTGAAAACCAGCAGAAATGATAAAGCTTTCTGGTGCATTAAAGTTATCTTCTGTTTGTGTGGTGCTGCTGGCAGTACCTCATTACAAGCAGAATAATGAAACCTTTGGTCCTTGAGAAAATAGGTTACTGTCATTATCCTTGCACCCACTTCCAGGGCGCTTTTTTTTTTTTTTTTTTTTTTAATGCACCAACTGATGATTGTAGCAGAAATCCTGCAGCTGAATATAGCCTCACTGTCTAGAATAAATCCATTTTCATGATCATGGTCCAAGTTAAGAGACTCCACTGCAGGATGACTATTACTGGACCTTCAGCTTCAAATTTGTTCCTAAGGAAAATTTCATTTAAAAAGTCTAAAAAAACCCAATTGATTTCCAAAACTTCAGTGCTCCCAGCCTGATTTAGACCTAAAGGGAAACAAGCCACCTAATCAGCAGCAAAATTTTCTAAAATCTTCTTTAAGGTGTTTTATGCAAATTGCCTATAGCTACCTGTGCTTAATCCTAGTATTTCAGTTTAAATAGAGGTGAACACCAGTTGTTTAACAAGAGGCAAATTCCATTCCCAAGGCACAGAACACACTTCCTTCAATTCTCTCTCTTCTCTAGTTCACCACCTCTATTATTTCTACAAATGGTCCTCAGTTTTATTCTGTTAAGCAAGAAAGGCAAGTGCTAAAAATACCTTTTTGTTGGTTTATCTCTTTGAGGGGTCAGAGGAGTGAAGAGGATTCTGTTTGATACCAGCTTGAATAAATAAATGGATGGACTGAAGTGCCCTCTTGTGTTTCTCTGCCTAAAGGTTTGAGAGGCTTAAGAGAATATCTATATTTACAATATTTAACAGCAGATACAAAAAAAATTTGAGAAAATATTCTTGAGAAAATATTCTTGAGAAAATATTCTTAAGAAAATCTTCAAGAATATATAGCTCTTTAAACATGAAAGACGTATTCAGAAAATACTTTTTCCCAAATCTTTCACACAAGCACTCTCATTTCACAGCATGAAAATTATGCTGAAATACTTCTAGTCTTTGTTGATGCTTTGTCCTGTACTGTACTGCCTCAGCACTGCTGTATTCATATCTAAGTTAAATCAACAAAGTATCAGCAGAAGAGAGTTAACAAAAATAAACACTCATAAAACAGTCCAAAAGATGAGATTTTTGCTTTAGTTCATTTCCTTGAAGTAGCATCTTTTAAAGTGGCAATAAAGCAAGATTTTATGCCAAAAACCCCACTTTAAGTAGCAAATATTTAGTATCAAACTGGCATCCTTTTTGTCAAGTGAATGAGATTGCTAGTGTTAGAGAAGACAGGACTTTTTATCAAGACTGAGGGGTCAGGCCTGAAATGTTTCACACAGGCTGGCTATGTTTCACAGTAGGATATCCATGTTATAGTCAAATGTTAATGTCTATATACTGTTTTAGCATCCTTTGCTTGGGAGAAAATATGTGAATGATAACAACATATTTATCGTTCATTTGTGAAGAAGGAAAATACTTAAACAACAATTCACTTTGGAAAAATTAACCACAGTTAGAACATAATAGTTTGCAAAGTAAACTCTCAAACTTTCATATGTCTCTTACTAGGCATATTCCTGATGCATTTAGCTTGTTGAGAAGTGTTGTGGCTTAGGAATGGTGTTCTACAGTTTCATGCTCCCACTAAAACCGTGCTACCACCCATTTGTTCCCTCTCTCCCTTCCCCTCCCTTTGTGGGTGACTGGAGAGGAGAACATGAAGCACAAAATATGAAGATCACAGGTTGAGATGAGAATAATTTGTTGGAAACAGCAATGAGATAACAACACAAATGGTAACAGCAACAATAAGAATAACAAAAAATGTTAAAGAAATTACAGCGTTAGACAAAAGAGAGATTCACATGCAAAATTATCACTTTGGAGCCTGCCTGCATCACTCTGCTGGCAGGAACTCCTGCTCCTCAAAACACGGCTCCCTTTCCCCTGCTTTTGACAATGATGTGAAGTAGTAAAGAATAAATTCCAGGTCCTGGCTATGCCCTCTCCCAGCTACTGCAAAAATTAACCCTGTCCTGTCCTGGCCAGAACCAGGACAATAAGATAAAAATCAAAATTTGAATACAAAGTCCATGAAGTAAATTGAGATAAGTACAGCAGGAACAGGCACCTGCCACCTGTCCTGGGCTGGCAGAGACATCAGGCAATGCACATCACCTGGATTTTTCAGCTCACAGCTCACATTTCTGTTTAATTACTGCTTTGTTCTGTACCCCCTTTTTTGACAGGCAGATCTCTCCAGGTATCTCTTTTGATATAACAGCTGTAATGGAGCAGTTGTCTGGGGAAAGAAGCAGAGGTTCTAGGATCTTGGATATTTTACTTCTCATTTAAGTGGCTGGCTTACAGTTGCAAAGGTTTAAATTTTTCATTTTTAGGTTGCAGGGTTTTTGGACTTTTTTTCTCCCCAGCTATAAAGGCTCACCCTGAAATGAAATATAAAGTTCTGTTCAGCACCTATTTGAGAGCCTCAAATTATGAGTTAAATGGGCCTCTAACCACAAACATTAATCTAAAGCAGACAATGGGATGTGATTGGGCTGGTTTTGGATCTGTCAAAATTCAAAGCCTGATATGTGTGCAGAACTGTGCTGTCTATGGAGCATTACCATTTTATTTCCTGCAACTCTGCAGGAAATAATTTGTCACGTATTGGTTTTTGGCACAATCTGAGGCAGATTCCTGCTTGCCTGAGCTGCTTCACAGAGACACACACAGACACAGCCTCTCCTGAGGACAGTGGAGCAATTTTTTGGCTATCAAGTCTCCCAGAGGACTCTGAGCTCTGCAGCAATCTACATGGGGGTATCTCAAAATCCATAGTCCTGTCCCACCTGTCCCAGCCCCTCCTTCCTCCCTCTTTCCTTCTGCTGTAATGGAATGTTTTTTGAAAGTTCAGATTTTCACAGTCTGTTATTTTTCTCCTTTCTCCTCTAATATCACCTCTATAATCCAAGACCCAACAAATCAATACACGTTTCACCACCACAGGGTAAAAATTCAGAAACCCTGAAGAGGGTTTACTTGTTATTGTCTCACCGATTCCACCCTACAATCTCTGAATACTGATTTAGTCTTTGATGACAGAAATCCCTTTCTAAAAGATAATCTGACTAATAGATGCAGCTTTTTGGATTTATTAATATACATAACTACATAACATTTATTCTTGTGTTATAGTCTTTTATATTTGGGTATTTTTTATTTTATCTGTTAAATTTTGTCTTTGTATGTTTCAGCTGCTCACGAATTGTGCATACACTCTAGATAAAAAGCTATATGAAACTCGAGAAAGCATGAAAGAGCAATTCCCATCAGATAGCTGACAAGTATGACCTAGTAACCTACTTTCTTCACTCAAAATTAGAATTAGTATACCATTTCTCTTTTCTTGTCATTCCCCGCACTGAAGATCTAACCCAAAGATTTCCGAGTTCATCAGAGCTCTTCCCAGTGGCTTTTTTCCTTTGGGCTGTCCATCAGGAACCTGACTGAGACACACATGTAGATGCACAGACCACTGCAAGTTCTTTTAATAGCTCTGAAGAAATAAAATATGCCTCTGAACTGAGCATTGAACTTACAGGCTGAAAGACCAGGACTGCCAGCCATGACAAGCAGGCAAGTGTGTTTTCAAGACAAAAGAGCACAGAATTCATGTGCAAATGCTCTGTGGGATACTGAATGATAAATCTCTGCTATTTGTGGTGTCCTCTTCTCTCTGTAAACATAGCCACTGATTTGAATAAGTAGATATTAAAACAATTCACAAAAAGTACTCAGATACAAAATACATTCTGAGTTAGAAAATTATCGTAATGAAGTCAGGCACTCTCTTGAGTACAATGAATGAAGATGCATCTTGCAAGATTGACTAGTGATAATGTGATGATCTTAGAATTATATAATTTTATCTTCTTTAAAGTAAACTATTACCAAATTTTATGATAATGAGATATGCAGATTTTTCTACTTTTGATTTTCTTTTTGTTTAGAGAAATGAATATGCATTTTGCATATCTACTCAATATAGGTAAAAAAATCAGACTATAATTTATTAAACAGATTCAGCTATCTGTTCTTTGTTACTGCAGTATGAAATTACATGGAGTAAAAAGAAAGGATTTAGAGATGCTGAACAGAGGACAGTGTCACAGGAATTTTCACTTAATATTTTGTTATGGATGCAATACCAGCAAAAATCTTATAGGCCCTTGATTTTGTTGGCTCTTTCTATTCAGGTAAGTTTTCAAATAAATTTGTAGTCAGCAAAACTTCTAGGCATGTGCTTATTTCTTACTGCCTTAAAAACTATAGTCAATATATCAGCTATCAGTATCTATAGGAATCTCACTGGAATGCAGCACTTTTCATGCTCTAGATAGATGTTGCAAATTGCATTTCCAAGACAATTATTCTTTCAATTAGTTCCATTTCCTGTGTGTTTGTACTCCTCTGTCTGTGTCAAATATTGGCCTTATAGAGCTGAGAGAACGGCTGACTGTCCTTGTTGTTGTGTATTATTTGGGTTTATACTGCATTTCAGTTTCATACTGGGTTTTGCAATGGTTTCTTCAGTACTACCCTGTTCCCCTGGAAAATGTATCATCCCAAAATTTGTCCCAGCTCCTTTTCCCCACCCATTCTCCCACACTGGAATGCAATCCAACTCTGTTCCATTCCCACCTTATCCCTAATTGGGTAGTGGCTTGTCCCCACCTCTAGCCCCTTCCCCCTGGATACAAGCAAAGACAACCGATGGAGCTGGTCTCTTAGCTCAGGGACAGGGACAGGGTCTGGGGTTCATGTCTCTGTGGGGGCAGGATCACAGGAGAAAGACTGAATAAAAGCCCTGATTCCTCCTGGATCAAGTGCAGACTCTTCTTTGCCATTGATGGGGACCTGCTCTCTCTAAAGGAAAAGCTTCACAGCCACTCTGGGATCTTTAGGGCCCTGAGGAAAAATTCTTCCTGCTGTGGTTTGTCTCTCTCGAGCTAGCCAAGGCAAAAACGGAGCCGGGGCTCTGAGAGAGAGGGAGAGAGACACCACGTGTCCCCATATATCTCTGTTTCTTTTCTGTATTAAAACACTAGGTATAGTCAAAGTATCAGTTTTAAAAAACGCTTTGGAGAATTAGGGCATAACAAAGGGCTCATTATGTATTTATTTTCCTTTTGACATGTTAGGAACTGAACATTGAATTACAGGGGCACATGACAAATAAATCTAGTCAGCCATGTTATGAAACAATAATTGAATAGTTTACTGAAGTTAGAGGCAAGTCAAGGATTCTTTTTGTTCCCAGAGATGACATATCTGCTTTTAAAAAAAAATTCCATTTGATGTTCAGTCGAGACACCAGAGATAAGTGAATTTTAAGTGCTTGCCTTGAAATTACATTAATTACATCTCATAAGCAAAATCAAACTGGTGTTAATGACTGTAGCCTCAGATAAGTTAATGGGGGTAAATAAAACCTTAACAACTGAGGATCTAACAAAATGCATATCTTAGTATGACCTTAGGCTCTTCAGTCAAGAATCAGACCTGAGAAGATGAGTACTTCTGTAATTATTGGTGGGTGCTTACTGCTGTAAGTTTGATCAGTTCACGAGTGTGTTCAAGTCAAAAATAGCAGAAGCTATGAAAGGACACCAACTATCTTCTGCAAGAAACCTAAAAATGGGGGCCAATCTACATACATCTGGAGAAAGACATTAGCCAACTGGCATACTCCTCATAAAATACTGACCTTTTATTTACTTTAACATTTGATAGGATTATTCAAAGCATTTATTTTCTCACTTCGTCTTTTATGCTCTCACTATGATTTTCATAAATAGTTTACAAGAACATAAACAGTTAGATAAAATACCCCACAAAGGACTTTTATACCATCAAAGTAAGCTAGATACCAAGCTGATAAATCTCCCTTGGTAGGGCCATTGATCAGACTCCAAAGTGTTCTCATGATGCTTTCCCAATCTCACACATTTTCACCATCCATTTCATTGTGAGAGCACCTAAATTCAGTGTAACCTGAGTCACCAGAACAACTAATATGAGTAACTGCATCCATGCTAGATGACCAAAGAATATTCTGCGATTTCATTAATAATAGTTGCTAAAGAAAATTTAGCTCTGATTTGCTATACTCCAAAGGGTTGCCCAGCTAGCTGGGGTTCTGAGGGAAGGCATGTGTGACATACAGGCAAGGCTACCCTCTCAGCTTGGCTCAGGCAGCTGTAAATAAAGGCTACCAAGCTACAGACAATATCTGAAATCTCCACAAAATCCCAAAGCAGACGATGTTCAAGGCTGTAGAAGCAACATAGCAGACACATAGCATGTGTCCAAAAAATCAAGTCCAAGAAAACCAGTACACTTCTAATCAATCAAACCCATGATCGTAAGCAATTAAATTAAGTACATTTGACAAACCCTATTTTATTTTAAGCCCTATTGATTGTCATTAATTCTGCTTCAATCTCAATTACTCAGGTTATTTCACTTACCTGTGTAAAAATATTGTCATGACTTTCATACTCTCCCTCATCTCTTGGAATACATGCAGTTATAACTTTACAAGAAATTGCCGACACAGCTCAGATATGCATCCTGCAAATATAAGCATTTTCTTGTCATCTTGGTACCCTTGTTGGATGGAAGAGACTGGCAGAACTTGGACCTTCAACCTGTGTTGTCTGATGCAGTTGGAGATGGTATCTCATTAATCCCTACTATTTTCATACACCCCAGTTAGCCGTTCTCTCCTCCAAATCTTAATGCATATTAGTGTTGGTAGAGGACATGAAGAGAAATGATACTCACGTTCAAGTTGTCCAGAATAAAAGAAGGCTAACTTTATTTAGATGACGTCGCTTATATAGATTCTGGACAATGACCAGGGATTGGAGAACAAGGTTACCACCTCTCCATCACACTGGCCAGGCTAGGAGTCCATCAAATGTCCCTCATCAGAGAATAATTCGAAAACCAGCCACTTGTTTATGTTACAAGCGTGAGAAGACTCCATTACAGGAATGTAAACCTCAAAAGGCTAATGGGATATGGCAACATATTAGGGCACAGTCAGTCCTGTGCTAAGGAATTTGCAACTTGCACTTCTACAGAATTCCTCAGGCTTGTCACTTGTCCCTGCAAAGAGGAGTGTCAAGGTCAGGAAAGTGATGTAAATCAATATATCCAGCTCAGTAAGAGGATTAGTCCCTTAGGATGTGCTGTGGATTAGGGAAAATGTAATGCAACTAATTAAAAATAAGCGAGTTACTCTCAAATATAATTGGTCATGACTCTGGACTATATATTGCTTACATCATATTACTCTTCTGAGCCAACTCTTGAATTTTAACATCTTATAGCATTACCAGGCTGTTTGTTCTTGAATTCACCCCTCTAGTAGTAGTCCTAAATTTCTGACTTCTGATGTAATTTTCCTTTCAGGACCTTGGGCTTTGTCTTCTCTTGATTTTGAACACCATCTCATTGCTTTCAAAAGAACCTTTCTTATTATGAATATCTCAACAACCACAGACATCAAAACTATCTTTTCTCCATATTTAACAGTGATGACAGCATTAATAATAAAAAAAATCAGTGTATCAGGGAAAGTATTGGGAAGGGAAAAACAAACTGGGGTAGCAACTTGTCCCTATAAAATAATTAGCACTTACAATAAAATGCATGTCAGAAGGCTTCAAAATCTCAGCCATTAAATTAAAGTGACTGAAAGTAAGACACATAGGTATACTCAGGTGGATCTAGCTGCTATATTTCCCTGTACAGTGATTCCTCATGTTGGACTTCTCTCTAACTTTCAGGACAGTCCAGAAAACTGACCATGTTACTGTCGTATTCAGAGGGCATTTCACAAGTCAAATTCACTTTGTTACATAACATGAAAGCAAAACTACACACAGTCATGCAACATTTCCAGCAAAGACATGCTAATTAAGCCTGGCACCAAGGTCCCGAGGCCATGGTGTGGTATGTCTCATTTCACCCCAGAGGGAGAACAGTGAGGAGCATCTCAGACACAGTAAAGTCAGAGGTGAAACTCTCTGCTGAGGCCTTTAAGGCCCAAACTTCATGTTTATTTTGTCAATATCTGGTAACTGCAAATAAAATGTATTTTTCATGGTAATTCATTGCTTGCTGCCTGCTCAGCACTTTTTCCTTCTTGCTCCAGCATCTTTGTAAGTGGCGCCCTTTGAAGACAGCAGCTGGTTCAATGGTTTTATTATTATTTACTTTCCAATCTCTATTTAAAGATAGTATTGACTACAGTGCACTGAACATCTATTTAAACATCATGCTACAGGCAGCTTTTCAAACTGGGAAGGTTCTCTCTTCAAGTGATCTGAGTGGCTGAACATTGCTTTTTAACTTCTTTTTAGTATATCTAATAGGCCACTATTTTGTTCATCTTGTTTGTAGGACAGTGGCCAAGTGTACAGCAGGACTGCATCTTGAAAAATGTCTATTTACACCTTCCATCCATCTTTAAAAATAAACCTAACAAGTTAGGGAGACCTTAACTGTAAAACACTGCAGACTAGTTCTGTCTGCTAACTCAGTAGCTGTGATCCTAACTGCAGGAGGCCTTCTCCTTCCTTAGTTAGTAATCATTCCCATGTTCTCAAAATCAAGGAAATGTATGGACCACCAGGATAATTGTGATATGTAATACAAAGTTAATTTGCGTTCGGTCTGAAGTAAACTTTGTAAAATATAAAATGTACTTGGGGTTTGAAAAGTGGAATGTGAGGGGGCGCAGGGAGGATTGAGAAACAGGGAGGTTTTCTGCCGGGAAACCATCAGAACACTCGTTTACCCAGTGAATGGAAGGAGTGACCAGATAAGACACGTCCCCCAGGAGATGAACCTGCTAACGAAGCAGCAATCAACACCAGATAGTTATCTTATCTGCTCCAGACGAGTTTTACATCTCTAAACACCATTCCGGAGAAAGCAATCAAGACATTGTTCCACCACAGGAAATCTATTCAACTGTCCAGACACACGGACATGAATATCTGATGAAGCAAAAAAGGGACACGAGAAGCAAGGTTGCTCTTCATCCTTAGCGAGAGACTGTATAAAAGCCAGAATCTCGAGACACACTTGGTGAACAGGGCAGATTCGGAGGGATCAGAGTCCATTTCTGTGTTCACCCAGTGCCGAAACCCAGGGTTCGACGCTGTTCTTTTTAATTGTGGCTGCTAGAGACTGAATTTAAGTCTCGAAATAAAACTCTATATTTTGATTCACGAAATTGGGCTTGATCATTTATGACAATAGTGAATTTTGCATACTTGGACTGTGCCAGGAAGTAAGCTAAGGAGCAAAAATATTGAAGTTGGTCAGGTTGGCTGTTTAGACAGACACGCTTGTCCTGCCAGTTGAATTTTGACAAGATTGTTTGAGGGAAATAACATTTGCAGATAATGGATTGACCAAGTCCATAAATAAGGAAATAGGAGACGTGAGCATGGAATTTCACATTATGTGAAATGGGAAATAAGGGCTCTTGCCCTCACACAAAACCATACAATAAACATCTGCATTTATGTACAGCCGCTGCAGTGTGTAAGCAAATATGGAACCTGACCAGCATTTTGTTTTTTCCTGCTGTTTTCTGTTTGCAAGGTGCCATTTGTGTGATTCATGCAAGTGAAAATATGTGGCTCTCAGGACTGCCCTGAAAAAACAAACACTACTTATTTTTGCAAAGTCACAGACTGGGATGTTAGAGGTCAAGCTTACTGGATTTTTCTGTTGTTTACCAGTCCGTTCATATGCATGAATACCAAAGGAACCTTCCCCTCTATGGAAAGTGAAAAATCTCTGCTGTATGGTATTGACTGTAACTGCCAGGTTCTCTAGAGTTCTTTTACTGCCCTGTGTTCAGGCAGTGCTTCCTGACAGGGTGGCCTCCTGGAGCCACACTTGGCCAGCCAGGACTCACTCAGCCAATCCACTGCTGCTGCTCCCAGGAAAAAGCTGCCTCAAGTTTACCAATATTTGTATGGATAGGCAGGATTCTTTAAGAAGGAGCCTGCAGAGGCTTGTTTGCTCTCTTGCCACCCTATCAGGATTATTTTAGTCATACTTCCCAATACAAAATAATTACTGAGCCATCTGTGGAGGAAATCCAATTCTGTAGAAATCTGCAGATTCAGAAGCAGGCATAAAACTGTAACCAAGCCCTCCACTATTTGATGGGCTGGCATCAGATCAAAAGAGTAAGCAGCACATTGCTAAAAATCACTGCCAGAAGAAACTTTCAAAGCACCTATCAAACCAGTTTTGGGAATAAAATCATTCCCAGTCTGTCAAGCAATATATAAACACATATTTTTAATAAAATAAGGCTTCCAGACTTTAGAGGGGACTCTAAGAAGTCAGTGCTGATCACTAGTGCTCAGGCTCCCAGTAAGCTTCCTAGTGTGACTATCAGAAAATTGTTTCTCTAGTTAAATTACAAGACAATAATGAAGAGAATTCTACAATCCTGACAGCATTAATCATCATGATGTTTATCTTCAAAGACAACCAGAAGAGATCTGAATAAAAATAAACCATACAAGGGAAAAAAAAAAAAAAAAAAAAAAAAAAAAAAAAAAAAAAAAAAAAAAATCACTGTATGCTGCTTCTGGTACTTTGTTACAGAATATCTAGCTCATTATTGCATGCTACGTTTTCAAAATATGGTTTAATTGCCAAAGATGTTCACCCTTTCTCATTGTGTGCTGCTCATTCTCACTCCAGTGTCAGTCACTGTCCTTTTAAAAAATACCTGCTGGGAGTGTGAAAAATGCAGCCAGGCAGCTGGTGGTATCATGGTCAGAAGCATCTTAAATCAGCTTTCCTGCTTAAAACTGTAATACAGAATTACATCACTGCTCTTTACAGAAAATGTGACTTAGCACCCTTGGACTGAAACTGATCCCTTCTTTACTTAATCATGACAAAGCACTGATGGCATAGTCCCTAAACAGGGCACAGGCGATTCAGAGAAACCAGTGTGTGTGTGTGTGTGTGTGTGTGTGTGTGTGTCAGAGAGGAGGAAATAATTACAAATTTTGGGCTAATTGTAGGACAAACTCACAATGCTACTAAGTGAGGCTGAGGTAATAAACCATGGAAAAAAAGCACAAAGATGCAAACAGAAGATAAAATACACGAACAAATAGAGGTTCAGCATGCTGGATCCCTTGGAAATGTGAGCCATGAAATACTCAGGGGCATTGCAGTAGCTGAATGTGCCAAAACAATCCATTCTTCTCCCAGGGCCATCTTCAAGCACACAATTTATCAAACCAGCAGATATCAAGCCCTCGATGTTGTGAAACTGGCTTAGTAATGCCAGGTGAATCAAGTCTTCTGGTCGACACCTTCAAAACCAGTAGTTTTATAACTTTCATATGTTTAACTAGTTAGAAGGTTTCTGGACTGCCCTAGAGAAGAAGTGTTTTTCTTGAATTAATTTTCTTCCCTCTTTAAGGGAAAAAAAAAAAAAAAAAAAAAAAAAAAAAAAAACCTGAAACTTACAGGCAATAAGCTATTAAGAGTATGAGAAAACAGACATATGTAATTCAGAGTCTTCAAGGCATGCTTGCAAATAAGAGACATGAAGCACTTGCCTGCTCTCCCGGGCTCTACATTCAGTTTTGAGGCTGTCTTTCCATAAAAATAGGAGCTGCTTGAGAAGGACTAGAAGCATGGTGAGGCTGGAGGAAGCAATAGCAAGCTAGAAAGCATGACTTTTAGAGCCAGATTAAAGATTTTGGCAGAGAGTGTTGTATTTAAAAAGAAAGGACAAGAAAAGAAGTTATGTAATAAGGATCTTCTAAAATTTGGGAAACTTCTGCCTAGGAAGGAGAGTGATATGTTGAACTCCGTCATACATAAAATTCAACCAGGCAAGCTATGCTGCTTCAGGAGAGGGGGACAGTAACAATACAGTCTCAGGATTCTGTGGAAATGCCCATGTTGGTAATGGTTAAGGACATGTCTGTCAGGACACAGTTACCAGTGATCAACTCACACCATGGCTAAGACCCTTCTGCATTAATTATTCCGGTATTTGGCTCTTTATTATGAAGGAATTACTTACATAGTTTGTCATGGGAAAAAACCTATTTACTATTTGTTGCATAAAAGAAACTAAAACCAAATCAAACCAAACCAAACCAAACCAAAAACAAAAACAAAAACAAAACAAACAAACAAACAAAAAAAACCCCAAAGATACTCTTGCTGATATATTTGTCAATAGAGATCCTTTCCGAAGCTGAGTAGTTGCATTGTTTAGTAAAGATCCAGATATTCAGAAACTGCTTTAGATGGCTACAGCCCCATCTAGACAACTGTCTTGGTTTGAAAGACAGATATCTGCCAGGGAAGGTAGGAGCCTCCCTTGGAATGGAAAATGTAACCCCCTTCCCTGAAAATAATTGTAATTTTGAAATTAAGGGGCTCTCCGCCTCTTGCACTGGCAGCAAACTGTGCCAGTGAGCCCTGCTCGGCCGCCAGGGGCGCTTTCCCCTCAGTGCAGTTCCGCTCACGGCCGCCAGGGGCGCTGCTGGCTCCCGGCGGGCAGGGCGGGTGCGATGATTCCCCCGCGGCTGCAGGGGGCGCTGTGGCGCAGGCTGAGGGAGCGCACGGTGATGGCGGCTGGGCCGAGACGGGGAGGGATGGAGGAGAGGCTTTGCTTCACAAACCCCCTGGGGCAGCCGATCCCGGTGTCCCTGCAGGGCTCTGAGTAACACCAAGCTGGGATGACAGGATGCCTCGGCAGGCAGGGACTGCGGGGCTACAGTGCCCTGAAAACTCGGAGCAGTGCCGAAGAAGCAGCAGGGGCGGGGCAGCGGAGGCCCGGTTCTGAGCAGGGCAGGGAGCCATGAGCCCAAGATCCTGGGTGCCAGAGCAGATGGGGATAGGTCCCTCTTCTAGTGAGGTGGATTTTAACGAGGTCCCAGTTCGGCAGCTGCTCCTGCCCCTCGGAAAGAAACTCCCAGATAAGAGAAGTGCAACCAGATGCCCTCCTCCCTTGAGCTTGACCACTTCTTTTGTTTTCTTAAGTACCCAGTTGTGTTTCCTAGCAACTTATGGGGGGGGGGGGGGGGGGGGAAAACTAAAAAAAAAGAAACAAAAGGAAAGAAACCTAACCCCCAATAACAACAAATTTTGAAAAATGTGCTCTAGACTGAGAAGCCTGTTGTGTAAATCGGCGCAGTGTCTGTCCTCTTTCCACCTATGGATTCATTACCAGATCAAGAAATGATGGTGTGATCTTCTCGAAGTCCTTTGGTTTTACAATTATTTATAGTCTCGGATGCACAGTGCCTGCAAATTGAGTGTTCAGCATTAGAACAAGCTGTATGTCCTTCTGGGAATGTAGCAAACATATGCCAAGAACAGCCACCAGCTGAGACAACCAGAGTTCAGACAGAGGAAGGCTCTGTTTCACCTCACCTGGGGCGACTTGCTGCCCACAGACCATATTGTCCTCCGGCACAGGGCCGTGGGAACAAAGGCAGTGCATAGGCATTGCATTAGGCAATGTGAAGGGAAAATGGTGCTTCAAAAGCATGTCTGGAACTCAGCACTCTTTCAGGAGGAGAAAAGGTGTTGGCTTTGGTTGGCTCATGAACTCACACAAGCAACCCTGGACCACCTGCTGATCCAGCAGTCAAGAAAACAGATCTAGTGACCAACGCAGCACTCCATTTTAGTTGTTCCTGCGATGGTGGCACAAAGCTGACTGCTTCTGGCATTTCTAAAGAGATCAGAACTGTAAGTCTGAAGCATCTTTGGTAGATGCATTAACCAAGTCCAGATAGATTTTTGTTACATAGGCCTGATCCTCAGCACTGCTGAGTGAATACATATGCTTTTTCCTCAGTTTAATTTCACTACATTTTTACTTGTGTCCTTGCCTTTGAAATCTCTCTTATTTACAACTGGTAGGGCACATCAGATTTTTACCCTTGTAAAATGTATGCCTAGTGTATATGTCCTGCCTAGTATCTAAAGCTAGTACATGCATCCTGCAATTTGTTCTCACACTTTGCAGCAGTTGCCTCAGCACCAGAACAACAAAAGCAGACAGGTAGTAATCCTGCATCTCCTGTCATACCTAGAGGGCACCCAGATGGCCAGACCACGATGGTGCCCAGCTGTGCCAGCGACGCGGGTCGCCTGTCCCACTTCTGCATGGGGAACCTGGTTAAGAAAAGACTTCGCAGCTCTTGGGCAATCCAGCAGCGACTTCACCTTCTTTGTTTTCTGCTGTGTGGGAACTGCTGGCAAAGCACGCCTCCTCTATTACTCAGCTCTTGGAGGGGCTGCAGGACTCCCAGGTGCTTCCTACGGAGTTGGGGATTTCCCCGGGCATCCGGCCAAGGCAATCAGTGAGCGCACAGGTCAGACTTGGCAAGCCAGCGCCTCTGCTCGCTAGCCCTGTCGGCGTTCCGCGGGCGCAGCCGCTGGGGTGCCCCGGTGCCCTGGGAGATGGAGGCGCCTATTTCCCCGTGGCAGAAGAGCCCGCGGGAGCGCTCCTTGTTCCCAGGCCGGCAGCGGCGGCTCCGCGCCGTCCCCGCAGCCACGGCAGCTCCGCGGGCCGGTGGCGGCGCGGGGTAGTGCTGCCCTCTACCGGCAGCACCGCGCCACAGCGCGCCGGGCCGGGGGCAGCGCGGCGCCGCCGCCGGCTTTGGGGTCGGTTTATTTATTTTGTTTGCTTTGCTTGTTTATGTTTTGGACCGTGTTTGTTGTTTGGGGGGGGTCGTTGTTTTGTTTTCGTTTGGTTTGTTTCGTATTGTGGTTTGGATGGTGGGAGTTTTTGGGCACGGGGATTGCATCAATAGACACGGCTGCCACCCCTTGCTGCTAGATAGGAATTCCCACTACGCTTACAGACCTGCCACTGGGCGTTCCTAGTGTTAGGCTGCGTCCCCTGAATCACAATGTGGAACAGCTGTCTCTGGCTGTGGTAGGATTTCATTTCGGGTGCTCCTCAACAAGAGCTGTTTGGGACCAAAAGCTTTGTTCACTTGACTCCTTCTGAAGTCAACGGAAGGGCCACATTCCTAAAATTCCACGTCTCTTCCAAATGGATGTCCAAACACACTGAGGCTTAAGCAAGTATCTTCTGCTCTAAAGCAACAGTTGTTAACTGATTGGTACTGTGGGTGCTTGAGACCAGACATTCTTTGGCACAGACTATTCAGATATTTTGACCTTCTAAGTATTTTTTTCTATTTTTCCTCACTGACATTTAGAAATGTTTTGCCTTTATAGCAGTGAATTTATATTTGTCTGCATCGAAATACACCCTAACAGAGAGCTTCCTCTATTCCTGCAGCACAAATTAATACATCTATATCTCTACCACCCGCAGCAATCCCAGAACTCACTTGCAGCAGTGCAGTATATTAATTTCAGCTGTAGGCTTTACATTTAAGAAGGTATCCTATTTTTAACTTCTCCTTTCTTATCCCAGCCTCCTTGCCTTTCATGGCACTCCAAATAGAAATACATGTTCCTTGGCCTTTACTTTTTTTTTTTTTTTTTTTTTTTTTTTTTTTTTTTTTTTTTTGTGGCATTATGGTCTGTCATCAGGTCAAGCAGAAAGGAAACACATCTAAACCTCAGCTGCTTGTCTGCACAAATACACAGTCTTTCTCTGGAACTCCAGGCGACTGACCCTTGAGAAGGGGTCACTGGCCCCTGTCCAGCAGTGCCCCTCAGCTGCTGGCCAGCCATGCCATGCCCAGAACACAGGCAGGCCCCCACTGATACTGTTGCAGAGGAGTTTCCCACATGTTCTTGCCTAATCTTTCTCTCACAATTCATCCCAGGCGTCTGCCCCATAGACACTCTGGGAGCACACCCAATATAACCCTTCTTGCCCAGCATGGACCACTCTGCCCCCTATTAACTGCAGTCCTGGTCGTGAAAATGGTAGTGACAAACCAACCAGGCAAAGGTCTGCAACTTTTGTGTGCAACATGCAGTGGGCAACAACCCTGCCAGTAGCCCAGAAAATGGATTCTGGTTCTCCTGTAGCAGACTTCGCTGCTTGCTTTGCTCAGGAAAAGCATAAAGCACTACCTTTTAAAAATAGGGGAAGGCAATAACTTACAGCTTCTACCTCTTTCTTTCAAGTATTTAGTGAAAATGTAGGAGTTTTCAAGAATAAGAGACTAAATACTTTACTTCACTAAAAGCACTGTTTGAGAAGGGTTCTCTCTGGGCTTTACCCACGCTAGTTCACAAGAGGTGCTGTGATCACCATGCAGATGGTTTAATGACAACGACTTAATGGAAATTAAGATCACTACTAAATTATATTACTTGTCAGACCTGGAAGACTGCAGATAGCACAGTGTCAGGCTTTTGGGCTGAAGAAATTTCTATTTAAAACTGATCCTGAGTGTTTTGGTAGAAGCAGAGATGATCATGCTAACTGCCATTATTTCAGAGGTTAAAACTCCAATCACCTGTCATAACAGTGTGTAAAAATGATCACACTATGAAAAGTAAAACATGCAGGTGAGGGAGAAGGGAAACAGAAGAATTTTTTTTTTGAAACATAAAGAAGCCCAAGACTATTTCTTTGCAGGCATCTAGGTTTTCTTTTTAATATTATATGCTTTCATGTCTGTTGTTAAGATCTTCACCATTCTGTGACATCCATGTGGGCATATACTTGCATCTCTCCACCAGAAAACTAGTTTGGAGTTTAATGAATTAAAATTAATTAAATTAATTCTTGTCTTCTTTTGGTGTCTTCTGGAATTTATGAAGCTATGGAAGTCCAGTTGTAAGGTCTTGAGTCTAATACAATCAAGATGGGTTTAGATTACTTTCTCAAAGCTGTTTTTGTTCCATTTGCTTGGCTTAGTTTTTGACAGCCTTTCAGTGTGGAACATGTTTTGCGAAAGGAAATGATCAGTCAGTATTTTGTCAATGGACTACTTTCTTAAGTACAGTATAGCTGTTGTAATATATGTCCGAAAGTTAATTCATGTTGAACAATAAATAATGTAATTGAATATATCTTATAACAAGATTTTGGTTGAAATGGAGTTTAAAATCTGTAAACCAAAAAGTCTATACAGGGTTAACAGGGACGACAGCTGCACGGGGGAGACACGAGTAAATCGCTGCTGGGAACCTTGCAAAGGCAGCACAAAGGGGCAGAAAAGGGAGACGGGTGTTCTGACGATCCCCTGATTGTATCAGATCACTATCTTATCTGTTCCGGCCCAATGTTACCATCTCCAAAAACCTCTCCGGACACGGACCTGAATATCTCATGAAGCTACCTCAAGGCACGAGTCTCACTGTCTCAGCCGGTCCCCAGCGAGAGACTGTATAAAAATCCACAGCTTGGAGTCCCAAATTGTGAACAGGGAGGGTAACAGGCTGGCAGAGTTGGTTTCCGTGTTCACCCAATGCCGAAGTCCCGGGTTTCGATGCTGTCCCTTTTAATTGTGGCTACCCGAGACTGCGTTCAAGTCTTATAATAAAATTCTAAATTTTGATTTACTTAATTTGGCTTATTACACTGTGTTTCAAAATGAGAAAGATTATTTGGTTTTCCCTGTCGAGGCTCAACAGATATTGGGGTTGTTTTG
>JANEHK010000116.1:444816-493544 GCA_025960845.1 Tachycineta bicolor
CCCCTTCTCCCCCCCCCCCCCCCCCCCCCCTGGTGGTTTTGGGGTTTGGTTTTGGTTTGTTTTTTGTTTGTTTGGGTTTTTTCATTTGTTTGTTTGGTTGGGGGTTTTTTCTTTCTTTCTTTCTTCTGTTGGATCTAACAATATTTTTTTAATAATTAAATGTGAAAAATTTAATGTAAAACTTAAATAATCGTAAGCTTGTTGATGTTAACAGTGGCAAATTAACAACTCAAGGGCCAGATCAGAGCTTGTTAATGAAGGTGTAAAATAGGGTTGTCCTTTCTCTTGAACAGTTTGGTAACTTGCAATTATGTAGTTTTAGCACTTTCTTAAGGTAGAAAGCCCTAGCTGTTAAACAAAACAAACAAACATTAATTATCTCTTAAGTATTTCTTCCACTATTTATGTCAAAATAAATAATATTCTGCAAGAATTTAGATTAAATCTTTTATAAGAAGCGGAAGGGCAGAGAGATAAAATTGTTCTGGTAACTTAGTTACAGAGAAGAGAAGTAAAACCAGCAGGTTCTTGATGACAAAGTTCTAACATTACCTAATCTTTCCGCAGTATTAACAACCATATCCTTTATTAATTTTTCAGTATCTAGGCTTAAATCTGTTTTCTTCTGATCTATTACTTGCTTCAGCAAGCCATGGAGCAGAGAACATATTAGAGCTTCAACCAGTTTGGGGCTGAACATCTTAGTCACACGAAGTAAATGTGCGAATGAAACTGAAACTTGCTTTGGAAACTGGGTAAATTCAGGCCAGAAAGCCAGATATGCTGGGTTAAAGAACACGGTTAAAATTCTGTCTGCACTGAAAAGGAGAAATAATTACATCTGCATCAGATATCTACTTTCTTAGTTCAGGAAGGTGTAATTCACAGATCAGTTAGAGTTTTGTCCTTTTGAAAATAAAATATAATTTTGTTTTGAAATTAGAAAAAAATGTAAGTTTGTCCATTTGTGGTTTTTTTTTTTTTTTTCCTCCATAGAAACTGCTTTTCTTTTTGTTATCTTCAACAAATGAGAGAATCACAAGGAGAAAAAAGTTCTATATAATTTTAAAAATAAATAATTAGTGTAGGAAATTACCTTTTTGCTAATTCCACATGTTATGGACAAATCAGTAGTCAATTTAACATAAAGAAATTTTATTTTGCCATTTTAAAAATAACAATCTGAAATAGCCACAATAAAAGAGACAACTCCGGTCCCGGTTATCGAAGTTGGGTGAACGTAGAGACGGTCCTGAATGAACCAGCTCTCCCCTGTTCATGATTGTCTAGATCCAATGGGCAGGTTTTATACTGTTTTCCACACCCCCCTCCGCCCTGTCCCCCCCAGGCAGTTTTTTTGTTAGTTCGTATCTGCAACACATATTCATGTGTTTTCTTTCTCTGGCCGCTTGGTCCTGAATGCTCCTTCCCAACAGAGCTAGACCCCTGAATGGAGTTCCCAGAAGTCGGCATTGGGATGCTGATAGCGATGTCTCTGGGTCTTCTTCTTCTGGATTGGTATCCTGTGTTAATCACCGGAGGAGGCAGGTGGCTCTTCCTTGATGGATGGGACATCTCCTGTTTGGCCATTCCTTTTGGTTGCTAATTTGGTCTTCGCCCTGCTATTGTCTGGAGTTGCAAATCTACGGTTGCAAATCAGTCTTGGCAAACAGGAGGGTTTTCACATCTTGGTGGGAACCCTCTGTTTGTAATACAGTTTATAGTTTATAACATATAGAACATGAATTTATCTCAAAATACCCATCACACAGAGCAGGAATAAATGACAACTAAGAAATCAACTTAGTGACTAAGAAATCTTTCTTGAATTGATAAAGTATACTATTCTCAAATTCCCTAGTGATGACTTCAGAACTTCGAGCAGATTTCTCAGTGTAGAAGCTGGCAACGCCAAAACTGAATTTCTTCTGGCAAAAACATTGCAAATGGGAACAATACTGGTGTGAACTCAGAAACATGGTACAATCATCCACTGAGTCACACTAGGGAGGGGCAAGATTTTAACTTAATTTTCAATTAGCTGGTCTCTGCAAACCTACTTGTTGAACTCTGTTTCAACAGGCTGTGTATTGCTTAGCATAACAGCTGTGGAAAATAAGAATATGATTTGTCTCTTCCTTTGCTTCTCAAAGCCTTTTGATAGTCACTCTCTAGCACACATTTGCACTGTATGTGCCATATCAAAGGGAGTAGAAAGGCAGTCACTGGAGCAATGGCGATGCCATTGTGTTTGCATTTCAAAGAAGAACAATTTCTCATATTTACTTCAAAGCAGCCAGCCGTCATACCTTTGCATTTCTTGTGGGGTCTGTTGAGGACAACCCAGCGCTACCAGCAGCACTGGAAAATACACAAAAGCCTCATTTGGTCCCAAGTCAAAGACCACTTCACACACCTTTAAATCTTTCACCTCTCCCTTGAGAAGTAAGTGGGTACTTGTGAGATTGCAGACTGTACAAAGCAAAGCACACACTGACTGTACATGAAGCAGAACAAAGAAGGCTCAGCCTGTGTGAAACCAGATAGCCCATCTTGCCTAACTATTTTTGTTTCTACCTATCCATCAATGGGTTTTGACTAGGTGGAATACATGATATAAATAAATTCATACTGAAACCAAAGTAATCTCGTCTGATAAAAAACTGGCATTAATAGTCGTCTGGGAGATGCATATCCCAGAGGATCTTCACACAGCAAGATTACATTGAAACCAGCGTGACTATTTATCTGGGAGATGTGTATTTCAGGGGTTTTTTTACCAGAACCAGCATGAATATTTGTCTGGAAGGATTGCATTCCAAAGGGGCCTTGCGATAAAGAGAGAGACATGTCCCGACATGTAAGAGAAGATAAGACCACCAAAAAAGATGGGACCCCTCGAAAAGGCTTGAGAGCATATAAAAGAGACCCTGTGATAATAGTATTCTGTGAAACATGGTGAAGCGGTGCCTGAGAGCCTCTCCCTGTCTCACCCAGCACTGTTCATCTGGTTCAGTGTCGAACTGATTTTTGCTTATGGCTTTTTACGATTGTATTTTTACTATGGAATAATTTCTTTATATTAATCAAATTGGCTATCAATTCATAGCACTATGCATTCTTAAAAAATATTTCAACATTTCTTCCTTGCTGCCCTATTATATGTTCCAGGCTCACCAATATACACAATTGGCTTTGATAGGGTGAACCTGGAGGTAGCTCAGGCAGGTGTGTCCTGCCTAGTCCTGGAGTAGAGGATCACAGCAGGGCACCTTGGGAAGTTTTCATAAACAGGTACAACCTCAGTGTTACTACTGACAGAGGGGTCCCAGACCCCTGAGCAGGGAGAGCTGAAACTCTGAGGGATAGTGGCCATCCTCCCACATGGGCAACCGCAGAGCACAAGCAACCAGGATAAAAGGCCAGGGCATCTGCTCACTCTGCTCCAAAACCAGCATCCGAGATGCAGCAAAAAACTTGGCAGGGCCCCAGGAAATGGCTCAACAAGACAATGTGTCCTGTTGTATCCCTGCTCTAACAGAAAGTCACAAAAGAGATGATGGAAGATAAACTCATACTCAGTTACTCTTGAATGCAGTTATACCACGAGTCTATATGCTGTGTCTTGGGAGCAGTAAGACACCAGTGTGGCTGTGCCTGCCAGGTGCACAGGTGCCTGGCTAGTGCATGGGGAGCTGGCTGGGGCTTAGAGCTGGCCAGCCTTGCCTCTGTGCAGCCTTACAAAATACAGACTGCATTAAAAAATTTAAAATATATATGCAAAAAAAAAGAAAATTGCAAGGGATTTGAGGTATTTGGACAACAAATAGAATTTACATAGAAAAATCTTACTTTTCTCTCTAGTGTCTTGAAAACATATTTCTCTCCTTTTTTATGTGTGAAAAAAACCCACAAAGTGCTCTTAAATAAAATTAAAATAGTACACACCTAGTACTATACATGATTTTTTTTTTTTCCTCATAAGTCCCAGTGTTATCCTTCTTAATCCTTAGTTTTCTGTCTCAATGGCTCTCTAAAATGATCTCTATCGTCATTTACAAAAAAGCTAAATCAACACTTTGGGTTACATTTACTTTGTGTAAGGGTTTGCCTGTTTCCCATGAAGCAGGAAAAAGTCACAATAAAACTAGCATGAATGAATTCACACCTGCATAAATACCCTCGAGTATGAAGAGGTACCTGATTTATAGTGTCTTCTGAACAGGGAAAGAAGTGACAAATTCAGCTCAAGTCTGGAATGCCTATGGAAAACCTGTTTCCTTTGCTAGTTAGCTCCCAAGCAGTCCACATAGAAAGTTTCTTCCTGACTCTGAATGGGCATCCCATGGACATGGCCACAGAGAATTTCTGCCAGGTTAGAGATAGGGGAATTGGGCTTGAAAGATGCTTCCTAACACCATTCCCAACTCTAGAGTCTTATTATAACTCCCAAGAGATGGCAGGGAGGGAGCTGAAAGTGTTTGTGTTGTCTACAAGTTTGATGAGGAAAAAAGTGAGGAAAAGTAATCCTGTCAGCCCCACTGGGGTACAATGCCACATCTTTACATCTTCTGGCTTAATATTCACAGGCATGGGGGATGCACCACCAGCACTGGCCCAGGTTCTTCGGTCTCAAGTAAACTGTCCCTTCATCCTGTTCACTCCCAGGTAAGGAAAGGAAAAGACCATCCTCTGTCATCTTGATAATCTAGATACCTGGCTGCAATGAGCACACTTAGCCTGGCAATAGGCAGTTCTGAGTAAAATGGGCCTAAGAACAAGTACCAAGATTATTTGAATAAGTCCCAGTGTTGCCCTGAGTTTTAGCCTTCTGTGGTGTTTACATTCCTTTAGTGGAGTCTTCTCATGCTTGTAACATAAACAAGTAATTGTTTTTTGCATTCCTCTCTGATGAGGGACAGTTGATGGACTTCTAGCCTGGCCAGTGAGAGGGAGAGGTGGTAACCTTGTTCTCCAATCCCTGGTCAGTGTCCAGAATCTATATATGTGAGGTCATCTAAATAAAGTTAGTCTTTTTTTGTTCTGGTCAACTTGAATGTGAATATAATTTCTTTTTATGTCCTCTAGTGACAGTCCCAGTGTCTTCTGACTTTCCTAAAAATGTCATGAGTAGTCAAGTAACTTTCCAGAAGAAAAGATATATGCACTTAACTACATTTACCCAAGATGTCCTATATATAGGTAGATTCTGTGAGAATTATTTTTTTTTTCAAATACCTGCAATTCTGTTATGAAATGACTTCTCAGATGAATTCCTATTTTTTAATCTTCATTTATTACTTATCTTGGTTTTGAAGGTGTACTTATTTCACAAGCTTTTTGCTTACACCAGTATAGTTATGGTGTTTTTGTGGCACGCAATGTAGCAAATCATGATGACTCACTTAAATTAGATTGCTATAAATTCTACCCTTAAAAGTTATACTATAATTCTCTTTTTAAGAAAGGATGGATAGATATAGAGACAATGTTTTTGTTGGAGATGGACATATTTTAAAATCAATTAACACAGACAGTCTAAATATAATATTTTTATTCAAGTTCAGACGAAGTCATTTGTACATTATACCATACAGGAAGAAGGTGAATGTTCCCCTATTTTAGCCTACCAGGTTGCAGTGGGTTACCAACCCCGGAAACACTTCTGGACAATATGCCAAGCTGTTCTGTGGGCTGTCCATGTTCAGCAGCACTGAGAGCCTCCTGAGAGCAGATGTGGGAGCCTCCTCTGCCTGCCTGGTTCCCCTTCTCTGTTCAATCACCCATGCAGAATGGTCAGTCATAGAGTCTGAGGAAGAAAATAGTTCTTTTTCCTGCCTTCTGAAATTACTTGTCCGGTTTTTCCTTTTTTTTTTTTTTTTTTTTTTTTTCCCTACCAAATTGAAAGTTTTCTGTTCTAGCTAGGGGACTTTCTCTCTACCTTCATCTGATAGTTTAAATACAGCTCTGTTTTTTGGGTTTTTTTTTTTTTTTTCTTTCTTCATCAGTCAGGGCAAACAGAGGAGCAGAGAGTACTGCTGCTTGTTTTCAGGTCTGAGAAAAGAGAGGAAACCAGCTATGATAAAGCAAAAGAGAAAAAGAATTTAATAAACAGACTGGAAAAATTAATTTTTGAGAGAATATTTTTTATAGCGTTTAAGCTCCCCACTTCCCCCATGCAAATGTCTTATGGGAGACAGGAGGAATAAAAGGGTTAAGAAGAAGGACTAAGCCTGTCAAACCAGGCAGGCTTGCTAATGAGACGTGACTTTAAAGAGTTAAGATTTTAGCTAAGGGTTAGAAGCAATTTATATTGACCAAGATGTAAGTTAGGTTAGTAAATGGTAGGTTAATGATTATTAGATGCCCAAGCTAGAGCTAACTGTTCTATTATGAGCTTGTTTATAGAAAAAGTGGGGTAAGTGAACCGTCATAAGAACAGATTGAAACCAGTAAGAACAACGGCCAGCACCTGGACTTGGCATCGATCAATCACGAAGCAGGAGACCTTGGATCGTGCCAGAGGGTCACAGAGACCTGATGAAGACTCTCCTGACTTCATCCTTTGAGACCACTGACCCAGTTCGAGACCACCAACCCAATTCAAGAGAAGAACTGCGCACGCGTGAAGGACTGATAGCCTCATTTTAATACAGAGTGGGGATGGGAGGTGCTGGGGTTATGCATATGTATTGTAGGTGAGATCTTGGAAAATAAATAGAGAGCAAAGAGCCTTGTTCGGGGGCGGCCACGCCTTTCGGAGATGACTCCCGTGCTGCCCACTGGTGAATAAACATACCACTTTCTAACTTTAATTAGTTAGAGGGTCTTTGTCTGTGATTATATCGGTTTTCAATGACTCACTAAAACAAATTGATCATTTCAGGCTAAGTTGAATTTTCTCAGTGCAGTGTTTATAAATGGCAATAAATACACAAAAAGTCTTACTACTTTGCCAAGGAGCTAGAAATATCCTTCAGGCCAAATCAAAGCCACTTCTTTCTAATTTGAGACTCCAGTGCAAACTGAAATTCTCTCTCACACAGATGTACCATTTGTTTTTCAGAGCCTCTAAATAGGCTTTCAGACACTTGGTTCTGAGCAGAAACTGAGCCAAAGACCACAAACCATCTCAGGTTTCCCCTGATGGCAAACACCCTGGGAAGCACCAGACAGCTCTGCATTCATGTGCTGGTGGGTGTCCTAGGGTAACTTTATGATGCTTGTATACCCAATCGTCTGTTCTGTTTGTGCTGTATATTGAGTCCTGTGCCTTTAAGACTGGTTCTAAGAGCAAGGAGAAGCGCGGAGTTTGTTTTGAGAAAACTGCCTGACTCCTCCACATTCTTCTTCGGACTGTGTTCGGCAGAGGCTTGGAGAGACTGCAGCACAGAGATTTTTTTGCTTTTAGTTAGTTTCAGCTAGCTAGGGCAGAGAAGTTCCCTGGACTGTTTTGTCTTTCCTTTTTCTTGGAACTGTTTAAACCTGCTCTGGACTGAAAACCCAGGGGAGCACTGGGGGCTGCACCTGCGGCCCACCGGGGCCTGGACCTCGGCATTCTCCAGCAGCACCGGAGGGACTGGGACTGAGGAGAGACTGAGAGAGAGCCGAGCTCCACCCACGGCAAGGACTTTCTCAATTTGCCATCTCACTCCAGAACGAGAGGTTTTATTGTTTCATATTATTCATTCTTTATACTTGTATGCACTTTATTTGTTTAGTAAAATAGTTTTTTCCACTTTTCTCCAAAAAGTTTTTTTTTTTTTTCGGACTGGTTGGAGGGAGGGGCCACTGGGGTTTGCTTCCCAGCGGGATCCTATATAGGGGTTTCCCCCAAATTTGTCTCCAAACCAGGACAGTGGGATACTCAAAATATTCTTCACAGTCCTTTTCAAATGCTTCCTCAGACACCCTTCTGTCTGTTCTGCTACATTTCAGTGAAAACCCAAACCTGTCAGCTATACCTTTGAACAACATACTAGAGAATGGCAGCCAAATCAAAACTTACTTATAGTGGGCAACTCTCTATTAAGAGGCACTGCAGGCCCCATCTGCCAGCCTGATGTAGAGGAAGAAGATCTGTGCTGCCTACTCAGGGCTAAGATCCATGATGTTGCCAAGAGAGCAGCCCAACTTGCCAAGAGCATGCTGCTACTACTATTTCATGTGGGTGCAAATGATGCCGCAAGCCAAAAAATGGGCTGGATCAAGGAAGACTGTAAAGTCCTGGTGAGGCAGGTGGAAAATATCAGTGCCCAAGTCCTCTGCTTATCTATACTACCAGTTAGAAAAACAGAGATGAGAAAGAAATAGAAAGACAGGGAAAGAAATGGAGACAGAGAAACAGACCCACAGTGCAGATAAAGATATGGCTGCATGACTGGTGCCTTTTAGGAATTTTTTGCTTTTATGAGAAAGGGTTGTAGTTTAATGATGACAACCTATCTGGGATAAACAGGAACCACCTCTCAAAAATGGATTAGAGAACCTTTGGCAGCAGGCTGGCCAGTTTGGTGAGACAGGCTTTAAACAAGGACTGAGGGCAGGGGATGCATTGCGTCTGTAGTGGCAATGCTTCTCCCACTGCTTTCTCCTGGGGAGCCACTGCAGCAACAGATGTCCCTTGGCTGCCTGTCAAGATGAGAACCATAGGGCTAACCACATCAAGGGTGTGTATGGCTTTGTTAAATCCTCTTATGCCCCTTCTAGGGGACCTGGATGCTGGATAACCTTTCTGAAATGCCTGTACACAAATCCACACAGCATGAGGAATAAAAAAAGGACTAGAAACCTAAATAGGGCCTTGATCTCATTGCTCACACTACTAGAATGTTGTCATGGATGGATGGCTGGATCAGGTCACCTGATCAGGAGAAGGAAGTTGATGAGTCTCTCTGTGGACAGCTGGATGCAGTCTCACAGTCACAGTCCCTGGTTATCTTGGAAGACTTCAACCACCCTGATACTGTTGGAGGGACAACATGGCTCAGAACACCCAGTCCAGGAAGTTGACCATTGACAGTAACTTTTTGGCAGGAGTGGAAGAGGACCAAAGAAGGAAAGGTGTGTTGCTGGACCTTGTACTAACAAATCAGGAGGGACTGGTCAAAGGTAAGAAGGCTGGGAGCAGTCTTGGCTGTGGTGACCATGAGATGGTGGAGGTCAGGATCCTTCATGGGTGAAGCAAAGCACTAAGGACTAGAACCCTGAACTTCTGGAGAGCTAACTTCAGCCTCTTCAAAGAGAA
Source organism: Tachycineta bicolor (assembly GCA_025960845.1). Classification (NCBI taxonomy): domain Eukaryota; kingdom Metazoa; phylum Chordata; class Aves; order Passeriformes; family Hirundinidae; genus Tachycineta; species Tachycineta bicolor. The sequence continues at coordinate 454,064 of JANEHK010000116.1, forward strand.
GCATGGGTTAGGGCTCTAGAGGGTAAGGGGGTCCAAGACAACTGGTCAATATTCAAGCATCACTTCCTCCAAGCTCAAGACCAGTGCACCCCCATGATAAAGAATTCAAGCAAAGTGGGCAGGAGACCTGAATGGATGAGCAAGAAACTTCTAGTTGATGTCAAACAGAAGAAAGCAATTTATGACATGTAGAAAAAGGGACAGACCACACGGGAGAACTATAGGAACATCATCAGACTATGCAGGGTTGCAATAAGGAAAGCCAAGGTCCACTTGAAATTGAGTCTGCCAAGTGATATCAAGGACAACAAGGGCTTCTGCAAGTACATCAACAGCAGTTGATGGAACATCAAAAGGAACATTATAGAAAATCTGGGGCCGCTGCTGTACCAGATGTGTTTCCTAGTGACATAAGACACAAGGAAAGAATAATTACTGCATGCCTGCTTTGCTTCTGTCTTTACTGCCAAGGCTGGCTCTCAGGAATCCCACTCTTCAGGGTTAAGAGGGACATACTGGAAAAAGGAAGATTTCCCCATGATCAAAGACGGTTGGGAGATGGCAAACATCACTGTTACGACACTCTCCATCATCTTTGAAAAATCATGCAGAACAGCAATGGTGCGTAATAAGTGAAGAAAGGCTAATGTTTCCCCGTCTTCAAAAGAGGAGTACATGGGAAACTACCACCCAGTCAGCTTTACGTCCCTTCCTGAAAAGGTGATGGAACAGATCATTCTGGAAGTCATCACCAAGCAATGTGAAAGAAAAGAAGTTGATCAAGAGTAGTTAGCTTGGATACACCAAGGGGAAATCATGCTTGGCCATCTGATGGCCTTCTGTGATGGCATGGCAGGATGGGTTGGTGAGGGGAGCTGTGGATGTTGTCTATCTTGACTTCAGGGCTTTTGACACTTTTGACACTGTCTCCTATAACATCCTTGCAGGTAAGCTCAGGAAATGTGCATGAGAGGAATGGACAGTGAAGCAGATAAGAACTGGCTGCATGTAAGAGCTCAGAGGGTCAGTAGAGTAGAATCCAGTTGGAGGCATGTGTTCTATAGCATTCCCCAGGGGTCAGTACTGGATCCAGCCTTGTTCAACTTGTTTATCAATGATCTGGACAAAGGTGTAGAATGCACCCTCAACAAGTTTGCTGATGATATGAAACTGGGGCTGATGTATCAGAAGACTCTGCTGCCATTCAGTGGGTCCTTGGTAGGCTGGAGAACTGGGTGGAGAGAAACCTGGTGAGGTTCAGCAAGGGCAAGTGTAGGGTACTGCAACCGGGAGGAATAACCCTAAGTGCCAGCACAGGTCAAGGGCTGACCTACTGGTGAGCAACTCTGTGGAGAAGGATTTGGGAGTCTTCATGAATGACAAGCTGACTGTGACCCAGCAGTGTTCTTGTGATCTGGAGGGCTAGTAGGATCCTAGGCTGCATCAGGAACTGTCAGCAGGTCAGTAGGGAGGTGATCCTGCCCCTCTACTCGGGCTTAGTGAGGCCACTTCTGGAGAACTTTCTCAGTACAAGAACAACGAGAAGATAGTGAAGATGGTTCAGTAGGGGCCACAAGGATGATTAAGGGTCTGGAGCATCTCTCTCACAATGAGAGACTGCAGGAGCCGGGCCTATTTAGTTCAGAGCAGGGAAGATTGAACGGGAACCTCATAAAAACAAACCTCTCAAATGTGAGTACCGCAAGGATGGTGCCAGATTCTTTTCACTGGTGGCCAGTGACAGGACAAGGAATAATGGCCATAAAATCAAGCACAAGAAGTTCCATGCTAATGTGAGGAACTGAGAGTGGGAAAGAATTTGAACTGGCTGCCCAGGGAGGCTGTGGAGTCTCCACCACTGTAGACATTCAAAACCCATCTGGAAGCACTCCCATTCTCCTGGCTCTAGATGAATGTCCTGGTTCCACCCAGGGCAGAGTGAACTTTTGCAGCGGCCATGAGGGGCACAGGTTATTCTACACCAGCTCATGCCCTGCACAGTGGGGACAGAGGAGTGTAGGGTTTTTCGCCGAGGACTGCCCTCAGGTGGCACTGGGTTCCATGTCCTGAGCAATTCCTGAGCAATCACATGTCAATTATTTGCCTGTCTTGAACACTGTTAGTGCTGTTGTTGCTGGTAATTTTCTTATTTCATTGCTGTTTCTAGTAAATTCTCCTTATCTCAACCTGTGATCTTTACTTCTTTGTGCTTCCAGTTCTCCTCTCCATCCTGCCACAGTGGGAAAGGAAGGGAGAAAGCAGCACATGTATGGGCTGTTTCCACGGAAACACTTACTTCAGGAATACCGTTCCTGAACTATGACAGTGACCCTGCCTTGGCAGGGGTGTTGGACCAGACGATCCCCAGAGGTCCCTTTGCACCTTAACTATTCTGTGATTCTGTGGAAATTCACCAGAATACTGCTCTTCGTTTCAATACTCCTACTTTCACAGGTGTGTCTGTCTGCCTCTCCTAAAGCATACACATCCACATATTGGCTGCTTTAACTGCACTGGCACAGCTCATGGGAGATTCCCCGTGGATACAGCCTCTCTTGCTTGTACGTGCACACACAGCTGGCCTGAGACAGCAACCACAGTAAGCTGGAATTTTAAAACACCCAGCAAACAACAGCACCAACAAATGTAAACACTGAATGAAACAAAGGAAGGCAGATTTAAGCAGTGGCACCAATTTTCAGAACTGAAGAGCCAAGCAGGCCCATCCAACCTGAAGTCTTTTGGCAGACCTGTTCAGGTTGGAGAGCTAAGCACCATCTGATTCCTCTGTTAGGGAATGGGTAGGTTCCCTTGAAAATGCCCGAGAGCCAAGTTCCTTCTGGATGCACATTTTCCTCCCCTGATTAGGGAGGGAGGCTCAGACAGTCAAGTTCCCAACATCAGCATCTTAAGTAAAAGCCTAGCAGTCAAACTACTCTTTAGTCCTAAAATTGTAGGTACTGGTATAAAAAAGCACACTGGAGAACCAAAGCAGTGCTTTCTCCTCACAAGTCACCTATTGTCATGCTTTGTAGGAAAAATTATTTCAACCAGGATACTTAGGAAATGGGACGTAATAATGTGAATGACTAAGATACTGTATTTCAGTTTTTATTAAAAAACCCAAGACAACACTTTTACATTTCAGAATATTTTCAAACAAGGCCTTTCTGTTAAAGCTTTAGGTATCTAAAAAGTGTGTACATGATTCACACCTGTATGAAGTTTTGCAAGTCACACCATAGTCACCAAACAGCTATATTGCACAAAGATCCACACAATACCACACCATTTTTAGCTTAGTCTACATTGTAAAGTGCTGTTTCATAGGGAGAAACTTGAAAAAATAATTATCTGGATAGGCAAGTACTGCTGAACTGTATTTCTGAAAGTTGACACTTCCATGGTAGTAGAAAAAAATCACAGAGTGTTGTTAGTGCCTCTTGACAGCGTGGGTTTTTTTATTTAGTAAGCTGGAGTAAGCACCAGAGTACTGTCTGGAATGCATACTAAGTATTCAAGTAAAACCACAAAACCAAATCAATTTTTAAACTCAGAATGAGATAAATACAAACAGATAAATCAAAAGGTAGATAATGTTTAAAGTAGCATTGGTTCTGTCCAGTAGAGTAAGTAATTGCATAGCAGAACATATGTTAAATGAATTTGAAACTCTAGTAGAAAAAAGCCCCTAAATTTTCAATTTCTTACTGCTATAGTCTCAAACCAATATTTTTTTTTAGACCAATGAGTCTGAGACACTGTTTTCATATCTGCAGTAGAGTGTTCCATTTACATATATTTCTAGAAACTAACAAAATGTCAGGTGATACCAATCCAGATGCTTATAAAAAAATCTAAGTGTGGAAATGTGGAGTGCTAACCATGACATAAGCCCTCTAATTTCAACCAGTTTCTGAAACAGAAGAATCAAAAATGAAACATTAGTCTATGGAAGGAGATTTGGTCTCGAAAAGGAAGTTCAACCCTACACCCTACGGCTTTAAGCTGATACTCGGTTTGGTAGATGGACTGTTCATTGACAGTTATACAAGGGGAGAAGTCACAGCTACTGAAGTGAGAATCCTTTCTCCTGGCTCTGTCTGATTGCTGCATTCACAGGCAAGATTGTGACTCACCTACTCAACAAGAGTATACTAATATAAGAGTTTTCAGCACTCAACTTGTGGTTTAATAAATATTAGAGGGGGAAAAAAAGTGGAAGGAACAAAAAAAATCTTAACAGCAGAGAGATCTGCTGAGTATCACTACAAACTAGTTTGCTCCAAGACCTGGAAAAGCAAACAAACAAAAACATGGGCATGTTTGTCTTACCAATGAAGCTACTCAGGAACATCCAAGTCTGGAAGTGACTGAAGAGCTGCAGAAGGCCGTCAGAACTTAGTGAGTAGGTTACACAAGCATTATCAACATAAACAAATGGAAAACAGCACACCAGGTGGGGAAAACCCTGCATGCACAGCTAACCATCAGGACTGCATGAAAAACACTGCAGAAGAAGCTTCATCACGAGCCTACTATTGGGTATCAACCAAAAAAAGGCAAGTATGGTTTTAGGACTACCCGAAGAACAAAACCACAAGACTTTGTCATCCTTCACAGCAACAGAGTATCTTATGGACAGACTGTTCAGTCAGCCTCAGCAGGCAAGAGAGCAATTGTTTCAATCCAGTAAGAGGGAAGATGAAAGAGAAGGAATGACAGAAACGAAAGGCTAAAATGATAACCGCCTAAAACAGAAGAAATTACCAAAAGGCTAACTAGTAAGAGACAGTTTGTCTTTTCTCCTGGAGGAAAAATTCCAAAAGATACCCCATACTTAACACCTGCTGCTGGGACAGTGTTTCTCACACAACTCACACTGAACCTGTGGAGTGCACTTCCATACAGCCTTATCAAGACAGAAATATTGCAGGTGAGATCCAGAGAAGTCGCCTTTGCTGGGTCTTTTTAGCCCCAAAAGGGCTGTCATGCTCATGCTGGCAGAGACAACCGTTTCTGACAGTTTTTTGTAACAGTGGCCACAGTCAGAGGCTTAGGAGAGAAGACACTGTGAGAGGTGGACTCTAGGTCAGATAAGTACAACAGTTCAGACAGCAAAGCCCACAAAGTTTTGCATTATGACCTTAATACACTTAACTGCACTGTGATTTTCAGGTCCTATTTCACAGCTCTACAGCCGTATACATGTACTTAGTAAGCAAACTTCACACACATTCGTCAAGATGCAACACTATCCCCAAATTAGAAAGCATATCCCCAAACTGGAAAGCATATCCCCAAATTAGAAAGCACCAAGTACTTATTAGAAACATCCTTCACTTTAGATCCTTATTTTCCACAAGTCAACAGCGCATGCACCCTACTTTTCTTTTATACATACGTTTCTATAAAGAGAGGCAGTCCACCTTCATTCCCAGTAAGATCATGTAACAGATCCTCCTGGAAGAAAGGTCAAAACTTATGGAAGACAAGAAAATGATCAGGGACAGCCAGATGAGTTCACCAAGGGCCTGCCTGACTCACCTACTGGTCTTTTGTGACCAAGTGACTGCACCAGTGGATAAGGAAAGAGCTAAGAGATACCATGTATCTGTAAGGCCTTTGATAAGATCCTCCACAACATTCTTACCTCTAAAATTGGAAGAGAAGGGTGTAAGTGGATGGACTGTTCATTGAGAAAGGAATTGGCTAAATAGCTTCACCCAAAGAATCCCAGTCAACAGCTCAATATCCAAGCAGAAACCAGTAATGAGACCTCAAAGGTTTGTACTGGCACCGGTGTTGATGTGGATCTCATGAGGTTCCCCAAGACCAAGCACAAGGTCCTGCACCTGGACCCAGGTAAATCCCCACCATCAATACAGACTGAGGGATGGAGAACAGTTCTGCAGGAAAGGACTTGGGCATCCTGACAGATGAAAAATTGGCCATGAGCCAGCAATGTGTGCTTGAGGCACAGAAAGCATCCTGAGCTGCCTGGTGGCCATCAGGGCAAGGAAGATAATTCCCTCACTCTGCTCTACCAAGACCCCCACCTGGAATACTGTGTTCAGCTCTGGGGCCCCCAGTACAGAGTGGTTCCGGAGGATAGGCACAAAAATTGTCAGAGGCTGGAACACTTCTCCTGTGAAGACGATGTGAGAGATGGAGTTGTTCAGCATGAAGAAGGCTCCAGAGAGACCTTATTATGGCCTTTTAATACATTAAAAGGATTTAAAAGGAAGATGGAGACAGACTTTTTACCAAGGCCTGGAGCGACAGGACAAAGGGCAATGGTTTCAAACTAAATGATGACAGATTTAGATTGGATATAAGGAAGAAATTTCTAACAATAAAAGTGGTGAGACATTGAAGAAAGTTTCCCTGAGGAGCTGTGGAAGCCCCATCCCTGGAAGTGTTAAAGGTTAGGTTGGATGCAGCTTTGAGCAACCTGGTCTAGTGGAAGATGTCCCTGCCCTTGACAAGGGGGGTTGGAACTAGATGGTCTTCAAAGGTCCCTTCCAACTCAAGCTGTTCCCATGGTTCTGTGATTCTGTGAAAAACTACTATGTGATACAATTTTTACATTAGAGGAACTGAAATTTGAAGGGAGACATCCTTTAAGGCAGAAATTAGGTCGTAAAACTTAACCAGTGCATTTTTAACGTTCTTACTAAGAAAATTCCAAGCTGCTACTAGATTAAAAAAAATCACCTATAAAAGCAAGTATTAAAAGAAATACCTGGGTTTTTTTTAATTCACATATGATTATTCATGTCAGCAATTCAGCAAACAGCTTTTGCCTAAATACCAGGTACTATTATTCACACATGCAAACATTTCTGATTTTTGACTCCAGATTCTGACATTTAAGGTACAATTGCACTTTCTTTTAGATAGCTTATAGTAAAAGCCCAGAAGAATAAAGAAACTTACCATTATGTCACCAACTATATGACATTATTTGTCATAACTTGAGTTTTAACTTACAATCACATTAAAGGTATACAACATGCAATCAGATTCAAGTTTACCTTCATAATTCCAAGTATAACTTAAACATTCAACACCGTTTCTAATTTCTTTGTCTTTTATGTTATATATTTTTATATGCTATTTTGTGCTGAAAGGCCCAACTGGTACTCAGGGGTTAACTGGAAAGCATTTGACCCTGCAGAGGCATTCAGGCAGATTTTGTAAAAGGAGCATGGCAATCATACACTGTCAGCTTTGAGTTCATTAAATACAAAACTGACTATGTAAGGATTTAGGTTAAATAAAAGGCAGATTTCAACCCCGAGGAGTAAGTTTTGGTTGCTAGTCCTGAAAAGTAAATTCTGGTTGCTAGTCAGACTCTTTCCCTGCTTCTCCCAGGAAAAAAAGTCTGTGGAGAACAGCATTGCACAGCTCACAAGAAAGACAGGAGAATTCCTCTGGTGCAGGAAGTGCCTGGACCATTTATTTAAAAAAAATCACAGGCCAGAGGCTTGTGAGCAACACAAGGTAGAACAGGTAGAATATAATTTATCAGGACTAAAAGCTAAGGTAGAATTCTTCTGCTTTCATTTCCTCTTTCAGAACAGCAACAGGAAGAGATTACTGCACTACATGCCGTCATGATACTCCCTGTACTTGGCTGTGACAGCTTCCTCAAGATGCACTGCTGCACCGCCCATTAAAGCAAATGCCGGGTACATTAAGCCAGAGCAATCCACCTCACATTCATACAGGCACTTCATACGGCCTGCATCGTAAAACCCTACCCTGCCTCTGTCACAGTCAAGGCAAATGCCCAAGCGTGATGGCAGGGGAAGGATTCTGCTTGCTGGATCCTTTGGAGCAGCAGGTGTAGCAGGGATAAAGAACTTCTTCATGCCTAAAGTGACCAGTGTGCAAGGCTGCGATGAGTCAAAGAAGGCATCTTCACTCCCACTGTCGTGACCACTGTCTTGCTCATATCTGGAACAGAAAAGAAAAAGTGCTTTTGTCAAATGCTAAAGTGGGATCAGTGATGTGGACTGGAGAAAACATTTTTGTAAGATAGGCAACACCACATGATCATTAAAAAAAAAAGCTTGAGTGGTAAAAAAAATCATAGAGTCATAGAGTATCTCGAATTAGAAGTCAACGACAAAAAATATCTAAGTCTAAGCGCTGGCCCTGCACAGGACAACCCCAAGAGTTACACTGTGTGCCTGAGAGCATTGTCCAAATACCTCTTAAGCTCTGGCAGGCTTGGTGCTGTGACCACTCCCCTGAGAAGCCTGTTCCAGTGCCCAACCACCCTCTGGGTGAAAAACCTTTTCCTAATATCCAGCCTAAGCCTCCCATGACACAGTTTTATGTCATTCCCTTGTTCTGTCAATGGCCACCAAAGAGAAGAGATCAGAGTCTGCCTCTCTGCTTCCCTCAATCTCCTCTTCCCCAGGCTGTGCAAGCCAAGTGACTTCAGTCACTCCTTATAAGGCTTTTCCTCCAGACTCTTCAAAATCTTCATGGTCCTCCTTTGGACACTCTCTAAAAACTCAATGTCCTTTTTATATTGTGGCACCCCAAACCACCCCCAGCAGTGGAGGTGAGGCTGCCCCAGGTCAGAGCAGAGCAGGACAATCCCTCCCTTGCCCAGCTGTGATGCTGTGTCTGATGGCCCCCAGCGTTGGAGAGGATGAAGCAGGAAAACCTTACAAATATGATTGCTTGGCAAAAGATTCTAACAGCATGAAACCTATGAGTGAAATAGAAATGAAAGCAAGCTTTGAGATGTAGGATGCCAAGGTGGAAGACAGAGGTTGAGTTAGCTGAAGACAAGATCCCTGTTGAGTGAGCAATACCCCTAACAGACAAAAGGATGCCAAGGGTCCAAGGGGGAGGGGCCCTGCCAACGTGGCAGGGAAAAGGAGACTAGAAAGTAGCTTTTAGGGTTTGAAATGTGGCACAGTATGGTAATGTAGTAGTTCCTACAGGTTGTATGTAAATTCTGTAGCATTTGTGTCTTGTACTGGTTGGTTAGTGTAAACTAGAATATTCAACACAGAAGGAGATATAATGTATTGTAAGAAGAACTGAGGCCTCTTAGCTAGGGCACACTTTTAGCTGTGGCTGGCAGCTTAAGCAAAGCTCTTGTACTCACAAACTATGCAATAAACCACAGGTTTCGAGAGCTGCCCTGGACTCCAGAGATCTCTCATCGCTGTCCCCACTCTCTCTCTCACACCCCAGGACACAGATGGCCCTCCTGGCTGCTAGGGCACTGCTGGCTCATGTTCAATTTGCCATTGACCAGGACCCCCAGGGACCCTTCTAGAGGCTGCTTTCCAGCATCTCCTTTCCCTGTTTGTACATCCAGGGTTGCCCCATCCCAGGTGCAGAATCCAGCACTTTTCCTTGTTGAATTTCATGTGGTTGGCGCCTGACCAGTCCTCTCATTTGTCAAGGTCTCTCTTCAGGGGCTCCCTGCCTTTGAGGGAGTCAGTTGCTCCTCTCAGTTTTGTATCATCTGTGAACTTGCTTAGGAACCCTTGCAGTCCTGTGTCCAAGCCATTTAAGAAGATGAAGAGCATAGAGTTGAGGATGGAACCCTGTGAAACCCCACTAGTGACATGCCACTGGTCTGATGTCACCCCACTCACTGTAACCCTTTGCGCTTGACCTCTGAGCCAGTTGCTCATCCCTCGCATGGTATTTTATCCAGCTGAACACTGGATACTGGATACAGAAGGATACTGTGAGAGACAGTATTGAAAGCTCTGATGAAATCCATAAAGATTACATCCACCAGCTTCCACTACTGACAAGTCACCAGTCTGGTGTCACCCCATTCACTATAACCCTTTGTGCCCAAACATGAGCCAGTTGTTCACCCATTACACGATGTGTTTATCCAGCCATGTGCTGAACAATGTGTCCAAAAGGATCCTGGGAGTGTCATGGGTTAGTACAGTTTAGTTTTTAGTTATAAAAAAATGTAAAATAATTCTACAAGTCAAGACCTGGGAATTGCTTTAGAAGAGACAGAGACCTATCAGAGAGTTTGCTAGAATATTGACATCTATTCTGACCACTGAAATTGTTAGCTGCGACTTTGGGAAGTACCATATAAAACCCCTTGATTTCCTGTAGGTGGGGTTTTTTCCCTTCTTCCTTTGGCCAGAGAGAGGTAACATCGAGCTGGGCCTGCTGCTCCCCCCTTTTTGGGGGGGATCTGGCATGAGGCCTGGCTGGATTCCATCAGCTCCTGGGTGAAGGGGGGGAAGGAGAAGTTGCTGTCTTGTGGCAGCCGCTTTCTTCAAGTTTCCTTAGAGCAGAGAGAGATCTCTGCTGGGCCCTGATGGGAGCTATGAGCACTGTTTGGGCTGAGGCCACCCCAATTTGCATTAAGGGGTGGGCTGAGAAGGCATTTATGATCTTGCCTGAGTTTTTTCCTGGACTGTCCGGGTGCTCCAATTTCTAATGTTTCTGCGTGAGTTTTTCCTTATCAGCTCAGCCTTGAACAACTATCACTACAAGCTACAGAGAGTGAAAGACAAAAACTCTGAGCAGATTTAACTCTTTCTTAGCAACATGAAACTTCAAGAGCTTAGCCCTTCTCTGAGAGAGTAAAAAAGGACAGAGTGAACATAAAGAACAACAGCATGAAGTCAGTAGCAAGAGTGAAAAGACTATTGGGAGAGAAGGTTGAAGAGTTAGTTGTTCTATTCTTACTTGAGCCATGGAAATGAACTCTATCATGGGAAAGATGCATTTGGGGAGATGATTGTTTTGCGTGTAAATTTGAGCAAAGGTGTTTGTGATGGACTAAGTAATATCCTATAAGATGCTTGAACAGAGATAAAAATGAGAAACTCCCTGCGCTAGTGAAGAAGTGAGAAGATATCTCTGTACTTTGAAGTGAAGAATCCTTTCCTTTAGAGTTATTTATCTTTAAAAAGTGACACCCCAGTATGCAAAAGTCTAAAACCCATAAGCTTATGACCCATATGCAGCTTGGGAAACTGCTCCTGGGAGGGTCACAAAGGCAGGTTTCTCAGGGCGGTTGTTTTTGTGACAGTTTAAAACCCACAAGAGAACTGTTCTAAGTTGTCAGTGGGATCCATGACTCTAGAGGATACTCTTCCCCTAATGAATTGATGAAAGACTATTATCAGATAGTGAAACTGACTGAAAATTACAAGTTTTGTCTCTTTATGTTGTTTTATAAAAAAGTAAACAGTTTGTAAAGAGAAGGAAAAGTTTTGTTTAAGTTTCATTCCATTTTAGTTTTTTTCCAACTTTCTGTTTTTCTATTCTTTTAGTGTAAGTTAATAAAGTCTTTGTTAATTTTAAAGTTAAGCCTGCTTTGTTTTTCTCCTAGTCTCTCTCTCACAAAAATAGTAAGTACCAAAACCAAAATTTAGTGAATGTGAAACCACTACATTGAGTAGTGTTTCTGCCCAGTTTAAAATTAAACCTATGACAGAGAGAAAGTATCAAAACCTTTACTGAAATCAAAAGAGATTACACCAACTGGCTTCCCTTTGTCAGCTCCATGGGTTACTTTTGTCATGAAAGAGAAAGTTTTTCATGCAGGACTTTCCCCTGGTAACTGCATTGTCCTTAAGGTGTTGTTCAGTAATTCCCAGAATAATCTTCTCCATAAATTTACCAGTCACTGAAGTGAGACTGACAGGCCTGTTGTTACGAGTCATCTTTACTGCCAGTCTTGAAAACTGGGACAACATTTGCCAGCTTCCAGTTGACTGGCACCTCCGAAGACCATTGAAACATCAGAGAGGTTTCACCATGACATCAGCTAGCTCAGTACCCTAGGATGAATCCCACTGAGCCCCACAGACTTATGGGGAATCAGTTGGAACAGTAAATCCTGCACAAATCTGGGATTGGCTGGGAGTTTATAATTCTCACAGTTGTGGTACTCAAGTTCTGGGACCCCCAAAGCCCAACACTGGTGCTGAAAACCAAATAAAGCATGAAACATCCCTGTCTTGTCTCTGTCCCTCTTAGTGAGGTGATCATCCTCCTCCTGTAACAGGCCAATGGTATTTCTGACTGCCTTTTTCTATTAACATATTTTTTAAAAAATCTTATTTTTCCCCATAGTTCTGGCCAGCTTCGACTTCAGTTTGGTCACATGAATCTTCTCCTTAAATGACAAGCAGTGTCTCTCTATTTCTCCCACACTGCCCAACCTTGCTTCTGTCAGCCATACCTTTTTTTTGTTTGTTTGCTTGTGTGTTTGTTTGCTTGTGTGTTTGTGTGTGTGTGTGTGTGTGTGTTTGTGTGCCTTAGCTCTAGAACAACTCTGGTCACCCAAGCCAGCTTTCTGACTGCTTGACTTATGACATTTTGGAATTGCTGGTTCCTGTGCCCTTAGGAGGTGGTGCTTAAAAAGTGACCAGCACTGACAGACCTCAGCACCTTCAACAGTGATCCCCCAGGGGACTTTACTGTAGACTAGAACCCTGAGCAGCCTGAAGTTTGTTCTCCTCATGTCCAGAGTTGAAGATTTGCTGGCACTTTTCCAAGGGTGCTTCACGTAGAGTTATTCCTGTCCTAGGGTAACTTTATGATGCTTGTATCCCCAATCGTCTGTTCTGTTTGTGCTGTATACTGAGATTGTATATTGTCTTTAAGACTGGTTCTAAGAGCAAGGAGAAGCGCGGAGTTTGTTTTGAGAAAACTGCCTGACTCCTCCACATTCTTCTCCAGCCGAGGTGTTCAGCAGAGGCTTGGAGAGACTGCAGGACAGAGATTTTTTTGCTTTTAGTTAGTTTCAGCTAGCTAGGGCAGAGAAGTTCCCTGGACTGTTTTGTCTTTCCTTTTTCTTGGAACTGTTTAAACCTGCTCTGGACTGAAAACCCAGGGGAGCACTGGGGGCTGCACCTGCGGCCCACCGGGGCCTGGACCTCGGCATTTTCCAGCAGCGCCGGAGGGACTGGGACTGAGGAGAGACTGAGAGAGAGCTGAGCTACAGCCATGGCAAGGACTTTCTCAATTTGCCATCTCACTCCAGAACGAGAGGTTTTATTGTTTCATATTATTCATTCTTTATACTTGTATGCACTTTATTTGTTTAGTAAAATAGTTTTTTCCACTTTTCTCCAAAGAGGTTTTTTTTTGGACTGGTTGGAGGGAGGGGCCACTTGGGTTTGCTTCCCAGAGGGATCCTATACGGGGGTTTTGCCCCAAATTTGTCTCCAACCAGGACATATTTCAAACTGGCGCCCACTGCGGGGCACGAGAGAGTGGAAAAAACTTGTATTGATTATTATTAACTGCATTTTTTCTTTTTGGTTGTCCTTTGGGTGGGGATTAAACAGAGAGTGGCCATGTTGCTTCTTTAAGTCCTAATGTCTCTTAGAATGGAGTCTTTTCTGCATTTCTGTTCCCTAGGCTTTTTTGAGGTCTTAATACCTTTCTGGTCCCTAGGTTTGTTTTCCTACCCAGAAATAGCTCCAATAGTGTCCCTAACATACAGCTTTTACACTAGAGATGCACAAATTAGAATAGTTATTTCGCTGGGTTCGGTGATTATGGTTTACAAGAAGCTTATAAAGATGGAGTTTGTTCTGGGTATGTTCAGTTTATGGTTTTTTCGTCCTACCCTGCGTCCTAGTTCCAGCAGCATGTTTTGGGATTTATCAACAATTGCACCCCGTTTGTTAGAGGAGGAGTAGGGGATGAGGCTCTTCAGCCTCTCCTTTCCTTCTCTTTTGAGTCAGTTACATCACTTTTGGAGAATGTTCAGGGTCTTTTGAATGTTAAAGACATCACCTTCCTGGTATTTCACCTGGTGAGCTTCCTCTATATGGTTTATAGCTTTTCTAGAATGAGTCACACACTGCTAAACACTGTAGGGCAGCAGATAGAGGCAAGGGAGCAGGGAGATAAATCAGTCACTCAGGCTGCAGCCAACCCCACAGCTATTCAGGATGCAGCTAAACCAGACAGTGAGGCCAAGACACCGGCAGTTGCTGCAGTAAAGAAGGGAAAGAAGCACATGGACAAAACCGATCGACCAGTAGACGATGATTCAGGTGAAGGATCCTCAGTGCCTCCTGACACCCAGTCAGGAGTCAAACTAACTGGCACACAATCAGAAGCTGAAGCAACTGATATAAAATCGGAAGCCCAACCAACTGGTACAAGATCGGGAGTCCAACCAACTAGCACACGATTAGAAGCCCAACCAGCTGCTACAAGACCAGGAGCCCAACCAACTGCTACAAGATCAGGAGCCCGACCAACTGCTACAAGATCCGGAGATACTATTGAGTCCTTTTCCCTGAAGGACCTTTGTGGCCTAAGAAAGGATTATACTCGACGATCTGATGAATCTATAATTAGTTTGTTAGTCCGTCTTTGGGATGCTGCAGGCAAGGCTACAATGCTGGATGGCACTGAAGCAAGGCACTGAGGATCCCTATCACATGATCCAGTTATTGACCAAGAAATGATGAGTCCTTGCAGTCTCTGGGAATGGGTCCTGGGAAGTGTGGCACAAAGATATCTGTATGCCGACGATCTCTATATGCAGCAAACCCAGTGGAAAACCATTGAACAAGGGATTCAGCACTTGAGAGAAATGGCAGTGGCGGAGATTGTCTTCTCAGATGACCTAAACACTAGGAACCCAGACTTGGTACCATGTACACCTGTAATGTGGTGAAAACTTGTACGACTTGGGCCACAAGAATACTCCTCTGCTTTAGCAATAATGAAGCAGGATGAAACAGAGGAGACTGTGCTTGATATGGCAAAGAAGCTCCGAACATATGCAGATGCCATGCATGGTCCAACACAAGCAAGAATTGCAGCTCTGGAAACGGGTATGAGGAAATTAGAAGACAAGATAGAGGAGAATCACAAAGAACTCAAGGAGGCCAATCTCCAGATCTCTGCAGTACAGGTTAGGGGCTCTGGCACCACAAGCAAACATTCCCTAGATAGAGAGGGAAAAGGCATCCCACGAGCTAAGCTGTGGGTCCTCCTGCATGAATGTGGAGAAAACATGAAAAGATGGGATGGAGAATCTACTGATGCTATGACAAAACGGCTGCATGAATTGTTGGATGGCAAGACTATGAGAGGAAGTTCTAGCAAGAAGGAAGCAGCTCTGGTTACCCAGGGAAATAAGGATAATCAGGCTTAGAGGGGCCCTGCCTCTAGCCAGGTAGGGGCTAGGGAAAACCGTGTTTTTTGGACTGTGTGGATTCGTTGGCCTGGCACATCAGAACCACAAAAATATGAGGCCTTAGTTGACAGTGGTGCACAGTGCATATTAATCCCATCAAGACATGTTGGGGAAGAATCTGTTTCCATTGCTGGGGTGACAGGGGGTTCACAAGATTTTACTTTGATGGAAGCTGATGTGAGCCTGACTGGAAATGAGTGGAAGAGACACCCTATTGTGACTGGCCCAGAGGCTCCATGCATTTTGGGCACAGACTTCCTCTGGAATGGGTATTTCAAAGACCCGAAGGGATTTAGGTGGGCATTCGGGGTAGCAGCTGTAGAGAGAGGGGATGTTAAGCAGTTGAATACCTTGCCTGGACTATCAGAGAACCCATCTGCTGTAGGTCTTCTGAAGGTGGAAGAGCAACAAGTGCCAATTGCCACTTCAACACTGCATCGCCGACAGTACAGAACAACTCGAGATGCTGTGATCCCCATCCACAAGATGATCCGTGAGCTAGAGAGCCAAGAGGTAGTCAGCAAAACCCACTCACCCTTCAACAGCCCCATCTGGCCTGTGTGCAAGTCTGACGGAGAATGGAGATTGACTGTGGACTACCGTGCCTTGAACGAAGTGACTCCACCATTGAGCGCTGCTGTGCCGGACATGCTGGAACTCCAGTACGAGCTGGAGTCCAAGGCAGCAAAATGGTACACCACAATTGACGTTGCTAATGCATTTTTCTCCATTCCTCTGGCTGCAGAATGCAGGCCTCAGTTTGCTTTCACCTGGAGGGGCGTGCAGTACACCTGGAACCGACTGCCCCAGGGGTGGAAACACAGCCCCACCATCTGCCATGGACTGATCCAGGCTGCACTGGAAAAGGGTGAGGCTCCTGAACATCCACAGTATATTGATGACATCATTGTGTGGGGAACACAGCAGCAGAAGTGTTTGAGGAAGGAGGGAAGTTCATCCAGATTCTCCTGAAGGCTGGCTTTGCTATCAAGAGGAGCAAAGTCAAGGGACCTGCGAGAGATCCAGTTTCTAGGAGTAAAGTGGCACGATGGAAGGCGTCAGATTCCCACTGAAGTCATCAACAGCCATGTGTCACTGAAGATCACAGCCATGTGTCCACCAACCAACAAAAGGGAAACACAAGCTTTCTTAGGCGCCATAGGATTCTGGAGGATGCACATTCCTGAGTACAGCCAGATTGTGAGCCCCCTCTACCTGGTCACCCGCAAGAAGAACGATTTCCACTGGGGCCCTGAACAGCAACAAGCCTTTGCCCAGATCAAGCAGGAGATCGCTCATGCAGTGGCCCTTGGCCCAGTCAGGACGGGACCAGATGTGAAGAACGTGCTCTACTCAGCAGCTGGGAACAATGGCCTGTCCTGGAGCCTTTGGCAGAAGGTGCCTGGGGAGACTTGGGGCCGACCACTGGGATTCTGGAGCCGAAGCTACAGAGGGTCCGAAGCCAACTACACTCCAACAGAGAAGGAAATCTTGGCCGCCTATGAAGGAGTTCAAGCTGCCTCAGAGGTGATTGGCACAGAAGCACAACTCCTGCTGGCACCTTGACTACTGGTGCTGCGGTGGATGTTTAAAGGAAAAGTTCCCTCCACCCATCATGCCACCAACGCCACGTGGAGCAAATGGATTGCCCTCATCACTCAGCGCGCCCGCATTGGAAACCCAAATCGCCCTGGGATTTTGGAGATAATTACAAACTGGCCGGAAGGTGAAAACTTTGGTCTCACAGATGAAGAGGAGCAGGAACAAGTGACACGTGCCGAAGAGGGTCCACCATACAACCAACTGCCAGCAGAAGAAACACGCTATGCTCTTTTCACTGACGGTTCCTGCCGCATCGTAGGGATGAACCGGAAGTGGAAAGCAGCCGTATGGAGCCCCACACGACAGGTTGCACAAGCCACTGAAGGAGAAGGTGGGTCAAGCCAACTTGCTGAACTCAAAGCTGTTCAACTAGCCCTGGACATTGCTGAAAGAGAGAAGTGGCCAAAGCTCTACCTCTACACTGATTCGTGGATGGTGGCCAGTGCTCTGTGGGGTTGGCTGGACAGGTGGAAAAAGGCCAATTGGCAGCGTAGGGGAAAGCCATCTGGGCTGCAGATGACTGGAAGGACATTGCCACTCAGATAGAGAAGCTACCCATGAAAGTCCGTCATGTAGATGCCCATGTCCCCAAGAGTTGGGCTAATGAGGAGCACCGAAACAACGAGCAGGTAGATCAAGTTGCAAAGGTAAAGGTGTCAAAGATAGACTTAGATTGGCAACACAAGGGAGAGTTGTTTCTAGCTCGATGGGCCCATGATGCCTCAGGTCACCAGGGCAGAGATGCCACCTATAAGTGGGCACGAGACCGAGGGGTGGATCTAACCATGGACAGTATTTCTCAGGTTATCCATGACTGTGAGACGTGTGCTGCCATCAAGCAGGCCAAGCGGGTGAAGCCCCTATGGTATGGCGGGCGATGGTCCAAGTATAAGTACGGGGAAGCCTGGCAGATTGACTACATCACCCTTCCCCAAACTCGCCAAGGCAAGCGCTACGTGCTGACCATGGTAGAAGCCACCACTGGATGGTTGGAGACCTACCCTGTGCCCCATGCTACTGCCCGGAACACCATTCTAGGCCTTGAAAAGCAAGTTCTTTGGAGGCATGGTACCCCTGAGAGGATTGAGTCAGACAATGGAACTCATTTCAAAAACAGCCTCATCAACAACTGGGCGAGGGAACATGGCATTGAGTGGGTGTACCATATCCCCTATCATGCACCAGCTTCAGGGAAAGTAGAAAGATATAATGGACTGCTAAAAACCACCCTGAAAGCACTGGGTGGAGGATCATTCAAAAATTGGGAGCAGCATCTAGCAAAGGCCACCTGGTTAGTTAACACCCGAGGTTCCACCAACAGAGCAGGCCCTGCCCAATCTGAGCCCCTACATACAGTAGATGGAGAGAAAGTCCCAGTAGTACATGTAAGAGGTTTGTTAGGGAAGACAGTTTGGATCAACTCTGCTTCAAGTACAGAGGATCCCATCCACTGGATTGTCTTTGCTCAGGGGCCAGGTTGCACATGTTACATGGGTAATGCAGAAAGATTGAACCACACGATGTGTACCCCAGGGAGATTTGATTGTTGGGTGAGAACCATGTGTAATTATTGCTGTGTGCTGAATGGTACTGCCACTGTATGTAGCTGTATATTGCATATTGTTTTTATATAGATATATGTGTGTGTAGAGCTAGAGTATATATTAGTTTTAGTAAATTGACAATATGGGGATAAGGGGTGGAATGTCCTAGGGTAACTTTATGATGCTTGTATCCCCAATCGTCTGTTCTGTTTGTGCTGTATATTGAGATTGTATATTGTCTTTAAGACTGGTTCTAAGAGCAAGGAGAAGCGCAGAGTTTGTTTTGAGAAAACTGCCTGACTCCTCCACATTCTTCTCCAGCCGGGGGTGTTCAGCAGAGGCTTGGAGAGACTGCAAGACAGAGATTTTTTTGCTTTTAGTTAGTTTCAGCTAGCTAGGGCAGAGAAGTTCCCTGGACTGTTTTGTCTTTCCTTTTTCTTGGAACTGTTTAAACCTGCTCTGGACTGAAAACCCAGGGGAGCACTGGGGGCTGCACCTGCGGCCCACCGGGGCCTGGAGCTCGGCATTTTCCAGCAGCGCCGGAGGGACTGGGACTGAGGTGAGACTGAGAGAGAGCCGAGCTACACCCACGGCAAAGACTTTCTTAATTTGCCACCTCACTCCAGAACGAGAGGTTTTATTGTTTCATATTATTCATTCTTTATACCTGTATGCACTTTATTTGTTTAGTAAAATAGTTTTTTCCACTTTTCTCCAAAGAGGTCTTTTTCGGACTGGTTGGAGGGAGGGGCCACTTGGGTTTGCTTCCCAGAGGGATCCTATACAGGGGTTTTCCCCCAGATTTGTCTCCAAACCAAGACAATTCCTTAGTTCTTTAAGGCATAATTCATCAGTGTCCTCATCTGGGCTGTGTGACCTGCAGTAGATTCCCACAATGACATCACCTTTGTCCCTTAATCCTTACCCAGAGGTTCTCAACTGTGGCACTGCCAACTGCAGGCTCCATACACATTCCAGACATTATGTTACAGATAATGCTACCCCTTGCCTCATCTGTCCTGCCTGTCCCTCTGAAAAACCTGTAACCAACAGGGCACTCCAGTCACAGCACCCATCCCACCAAGCTTTGCTTACATCAGTGATACACACTTAAGCCAGGAAAGAACCTGCATCTAGTAGGTGGAGCAGACCCACTTGGGTTACTTCAAACAATTAATAACAGCTGATATCCTTATCCAATAAGGTTAAGACCAGAGAAGGCCTTACTAAGGAGTGGATTTATCTAAATGTACTTCTGCTAGGCAACAAAACTACAGGTACAGTAAATTAGTTAACTTGAGAAGTAACTTAGCAAATATGACCAATCCCTACATACAAGAACATGTCCTGTGAGTTTTCCATGATGCTGCCATGTTACAGTATCTGTAAAATTCACAAAACAAAAGGTAATGTTCTAGTGGTTTAAGTTTAAGTTTGGGGGCTTTTTTTAAAGTGTTCTGTCTGAAGACTTTCCTGAACAGTTTCCCAGATGGTTACTGAAAAGTCTGCAGACATATTTGGTCAGTCTACATGCTTCCTTCACCTCTATCCCCAGATAAAGACACGTGGAGAAACATACATTCTTCAGTACAGACATTCCCTTATTGCTGGGGGTAGGTTTGTTCCCTTTTTTACTTATAGAATTTTTCCCCATAAGTTGCTAAGAGACTAAGTAACTGGTGCTTAGGGGTGCTTGACCAACACAAAGGAGGAGGCCAAAGTCGGGAGGGGGAAGATCACATGAGTTTTGGGGCAGGAAAAGGACCGAGCTAGGCACAGCTTCACTTTTCTTTCTCTTGGCATTGGAGAGAGGAGGCCAGGCTGCTGTTTGCTGCGGGAGAGGTCCACTGTCAACAGAAAGTCCAGTCCTGGGAGATCTACCATCATCTGCTCGTATGCCCAGGAATTCTGAACTCCTTTGCCTGCCCTGCTGGAGCTGGGCCAGCCCTGCCTGGGAGTTGCGGCTTCTTCAGCACCGCTCTTTGTGCTACGCTGTAGCTCCGTACCCCCTGACTGCCAGAATGTTCCCCCTGCCAGCCGGGACATTCCGCTGTTGCAGCCACCAGCACGGGAGTTTCCACTATTCCAGCTTGGTGCTCTTGGGAGTCCCAAGAGATGAGACTGCCCCAGGCTTTGTGAAACAAAGCCCCTAAAGGTTCTTGGTTCTGTTTATTATTAATGCTTTAGTTGTTGCTGTTTGCCTTGTTATATTTACTAGTAAAGAACTGTTATTCCTACCCCCATACCTCTGCCTGAAAGCTCTTTTAATTTTCTAAATTATAATTATTTGGAGGAGGAGGGATTTGAATTCTCCATTCCAAGAGAGAGACCTCGCCCCTCCCTAGCAGATACCTGTCTTTCAAACCAAGACACCTACTTAGGATTTCAGTTTAGGGATGCTTGTGGGGGCAGTTTTTTCTGTGTCAGCTAAAATTTTGCAGATATCTGTGTGGAGAAGGAAAAAGAAACCAGCAAATTTAGATCTGATTTCTCACTTTGCAATTGGGATGGAGCGTCTGGCTTTAAGCAACTCAAGATTGTGCTGAGACATTTTCCATGTGTTATACAGGAGGAAGACAAACATTTGTTAAATTTCAGAAAAAGAGTCCCCAGAAGATAGCCTCCCTGCCTGCAGCTCCTACGCACATCCAGGCTTGCTACAACTGTACTTGTGAGATGGGAATCTTTTTACTGGTTTGTCCACTGTACTTTGGCTTGTGCTCAGTAGCACTCCAATACAGTATGTAAGCATGTAGCCTGGGGCAAGCCAGTGACTTGGAATCTGTCCGTGATGGATTCTGTGACACAGCTACTGCAAAACCATACAAATATGTACAGTGAACACTGTTCCTCTGAAAGGCTGACAAACCTTGTATGCAAAGGGAATTAAGACAGAGCCTTACTACTGATAATTAAGCATTGCTTTAAAACTCTTTTTTATTTTTAACCTTTTTGCTTTAACTAACATTCTTCGGCATCTACAGTAACCTGACTTCTTTCCCAAAAAGAAAGAGAATAGGACTCTGGATAATAAGAACATCTTTCTGCCAATAGTAAGGGATGAGTGGGACAATGTGCTTATCCTTCAAACTTTTCACTGGTTAGGTTCACCTTGCATACTAACTGAGATCAGACATGCTCTTAATTTACTTTTTTTAAAAGCCATCTCCTTATGTAAAACATGCATTAAAGCAAGAGTATGCAATTTACCTTGGACTGGTCACATCATGGGTATTGTGGAATAATTTCTGTATCTTGTTGCTAGGAACAACTCCCACTTTCACCAGGTATGAATAGGCTTCCACATTAAAAGCCCAGAAGTGCTTCCCTTTGGCAATCCCAGTGTCACCAATGATGTAATCCAGGGTTGTGTAGCATCCAACTTGCAAGCGCTCAGATCCCAGAAGCAGAGGAAATCCAGCCCTGCTTTCCACAGAGGTTCTTCTTGGGTTCAGCTGGAGATGTTCATTGTTGTACCCACATTTGTCATCAAAAAGAAAACTGAAAACTGAAAAACAGTATCCCCAAAAAATTCTGCTTAGTTATGTATTTGGCCTTCTGTGCTTAAAACTACATTTTAAGCCATACTGGCATCAGAATTTGCCACTTTTAAAGTCTACCAGGAATATCATGCAAGCTAACTGTATCTGTATGTTACTGGCTTAACAGTGTTTCTAAACACTTATGAAGCTGGTAACAGCGTAGGAAACGTCTGGGATCTACTGGAAACCACCTTCAGCTCTTAACACTGACAGACATAAGAAAACCCCGTACCTGGAGCTGGAGGAGTACGCATTATAACTTCTTGGCTCCAAGGGCTGCAGATGGACCCTTTGTATCCTCGAACTCTAAAGGCATAGCTGCTGTCGTCATCAAGATCAGATAATACTTTGGTCTTGCCACAAACTTCAGTCTTCTGCCATGTCACACTCTCCTCTTCTTTATTAAGCTTATGATACTCAAGAACATAGATATCAGCTGAATCTGTCTTCCCAGGGCATTCCCAGCTGATCAGAGCTTTGTTGTACATTCTGCTCTGCTCTTCATTAATTTCTGGTATTTCTAGACCTGGAGGGAAAAAAACCTCTGAAATTCAGATATATTTTGTTTTGGACTTAACCATACAACCAGTCATGGGTAACCCAAAATGTTACTGTATTCCACATCTATCTGTGCCCCTGTGAGATTTCAGCCATTTTGTAACTAGGGACTATTACTGTTATTTTTGCCCTGTTGCTATTTTAGTTTTTTAAGTAAACTGGTTTGTTTTGGTTTTTTTTTCACTTCTATCGACTCATATTTGTTTTTCCTTATTGGTGGAAGGGGATTGATTAAAGCTATATTGTGAGGAAACTCATTTTAAAGCATCCACCTCTTAAAACTATTTTAAACCAAGACACAAGCCCTTTGTTGAGCTATAGCACTTTTAAAAGGGGTCTCCTAGGGTAACTTTATGATGCTTGTATCCCCAGTCGTCTGTTCTGTTTCTGCTGTATATTGAGATTGTATATTGTCTTTAAGACTGGTTCTAAGAGCAAGGAGAAGCGCGGAGTTTGTTTTGAGAAAACTGCCTGACTCCTCCACATTCTTCTGCGGACGGTGTGTTCGGCGGAGGCTTGGAGACACTGCAGGACAGAGATCTTTTTGCTTTTAGTTAGTTTCAGCTAGCTAGGGCAGAGAAGTTCCCTGGACTGTTTTGTCTTTCCTTTTTCTTGGAACTGTTTAAACCTGCTCTGGACTGAAAACCCTGGGGAGCACTGGGGGCTGCACCTGCAGCCCACCGGGGCCTGGACCTCGGCATTTTCCATCAGCGCCGGAGGGACTGAGACTGAGGAGAGACAGAGAGAGAGCCGAGCTACACTCACGGCAAAGACTTTCTTAATTTGCCATCTCACTCCAGAACGAGAGGTTTTATTGTTTCATATTATTCCTTCTTTATACTTGTATGCACTTTATTTGTTTAGTAAAATAGTTTTTTACACTTTTGTCCAAAGAGGCTTCTTAACCGGACTGGTTGGAGGGAGGGGCCACTGGGGTTTGCTTCCCAGAGGGATCCTATTCAGGGGTTTTCTCCCAAATTTGTCCCTAAACCAGGACAGAGGGGAATCTGACTCTCAATTAAAAGGAGTAGATGAGGATGGTTCTCTGTTCATACACTTAAATAAATCCCATTTTCTGTTTTTACTTTGAAAGGCTTGAGTATTTTTCTTGCTGGCAGCTTTAAAAACTATTACTTTCTATCATGCAATAAAAAGCTTTTAGAAATACTGAGCGTGATGTAACTACAATATTTTGGAAGCCAGCGCAAACTGGTACTGAAGGCAATGTCATTTTAGCTTTTTTATGAACACTGAAACTAACACTGTTGCCAGGTAATGCTTTTTGAATTGTGAAGACAGAAAGAACAATGCAAGGCACAACACTGAGCTCTGCAACTGCTGCCCTATGCAAGTTTTGCCTTTCTCCAGAGAAGCCCTTAAAGCCAAAACCTGAGAAAGACGTAAGGCTCTCAGAATTTACCATTGGAATGGAAAGACAAGTCACCAAGGATGTCTTCTTGCTTGGCAGTGTCCACCACAAAGTCTTCAAAAGTGGTTTCAGCTGCTGGCCTAAAGCTCCTCAGAGACTCAGTAGCTTTTTGGATTCTGCAAACACAGAAGTGGGATAGCACAAGAGAAAAAAGGCAATTCAAGCTGGACATTATTTAAAGTAGAAATGATAGGTTTTGCTTTAAAAAAAAGTTCTGCTTTCATGTACTTACTGATGTCTCCCAGAAATTTCTGTCTCTCTAGAAAGATTCTCAAAATGCAAAATTTAAAGGCCTTTTGTACATCAGTGTAAAGATACTGAACAAGTAGTCATTCAGTTGGCAAAGCATTTAAACAATTTGAAGCATTATGTTCAAAGAATAAAACTGATGTGAGCTAGTAGAAAACATAAAGATCAAAGAGTTTAAAGCCAGAAGAGACCTGTTAGATTAACTTGCAAATACCTGATAAAATCTCTGAGACAAGGAATTTGTCAGGGAGCTAAACAAACTATCCCTTCCACTGGCATCTCACTGAACAAGGCTAGGCATTGTGGCAGGACAAGAGCACTCCAGAGTGTTGTTTCCTAATGCATATTCTAATGCAGGAATTCCAGCTGAGCATGACCACTACCATCTCCCAAGATTACAACTGCACAGACATCTTGGAACAGTAGCTGCACCTCCAACAGAAGATATTTAAGATACCTGACATGAAGTTGTTTTGCTGTTTGAACAAAACAGGAGGGATCAGTTTCTTTAAGCACTTCCTGAGCATAGCCTACAAGGCCATTATTTTCCAGAAGCCCTTGATATTCTTCCACTTGTGTTTGCAATTTTTCCAGCCTTATATTCTTAGAAGTTTCAATTGCCCTAAGAGCTGCAGATTTCTTCTCTTCCAGGACATGATATAATTTCTCAAAACTCTGAGATGCTTCTTGTTTAGCCCTTTCACTGTTGCACTAGGAGCAAACAAAAGACATTTCAGACAGATTCTATATCACTGTGGCTCTGTACAGAAACATACTTAACGTTGTTCAAGATATCACAGTGATCTAGTCATCCATTTGACAGACAAAACTAATGAGCTTTGTGATGCTATTCATCACTGAAAATAAGATTAGCACAGCACCCAAGCTACTCAGCATTTGCTGTCTTTAACAGAGAATGAAGAGCAGAAAAGTATTCCTCTGATTACACCTTGAGTTATGCATCACGTTTATCTAGATAGGTCACGAAAAAGCAATGTAAAAACATGTCAGTTTCTGAAGTCTTCATGCCCAAGAACTAGATGCTCTTCCACCTTCTCCAGTCTCCCTGAACTGAAGGTCCAGTCCAGCTTCTCATGCGCACCCTCTGAATCACAGTGCCACTCCTGACTACTGCCCTGGATAAAAGGAACTGCAAAACACAGAGGCAATCTGTAATCATGATACACCAGTACCAAGAGCTTCTGCAATTTCTGCCTTCATATTTTTCAGCTTGTATGTGACTCTTCTGCAGGGAGATTTTGTCCTTAATTCTGGCATTCTCGAGGTAAAAAGGCAGCATAAATAGTGCACCATCATAAATATACAAATGCCCTATGTTTAACCCACTCTTGGTTAAGGTATCAAGTAAGCTTTATTTCCTTTAAATTTACAGCAGCACCCAAAAATGAACTTCCCTCTGTCTGCTTCCCATATTGGCAGTACTAGGTCTTACTGTGTGTGACTCAGTACTACCATAAACTGTTCAAAAATTGTTTTACTACTTAACTGAAAAACCAAAAGTTTGAAACATTTAACTGAAAACAGTTTTGATTCCCTCCTTTGTGCAACGGCCAACCCCAGACTCTCACCTCTGTTTCTTTCAGCAGCAGATCCAGCTGTGTGATGTGAGCTTTCACTTGGCTCTCCTTACTGATGAGGTACTCAATATCTTTTGAAAGCTTCTCCTGTTGAAGTAAAACAGCAAGGATGTGGGAACTCTAGATGCTGAGAATTTTGTACTATTTGGGCTGATTGGCACAGAACTTCAAGGAAGCACTGCATTTGACCTGAGGCCTTAAAACAGACTTTCAAAGATGAGTGATAGTACTGAGATCATGGGATCATGTAGCTTGGATAGCATTGTGTGATCTCACAGGGTAAAAAACTTAGATTTGGGATTTTAGTGTATGGTGATATATGGGAGCCAAGATGGAGAACTTTGGATGTGGATTAGTTGTCTTTTTGCACCTTTTTCTTCCTTCTCCTTCCTTCTTCTTCATGAATCTGGGTGATTCTCTGTAATTGGGTGAAAGAAGTCCGCATCACAGGTTTCAGGTGATCATAATTGGATTAGAAACATAAACAATATAGATGTCAACTGTTTATTGGATAATTGGGACTTAAATAGCCTTGTGTAGACACCCTCTTAGCTCACTTTCTCGACCTGATAGAGAGAGCTCACATCTTGTGAGCTTGTAATAGATAAGGACAATAAATTTCAGAGTGAGACTGTAAAAACAACATCTACTGAGTTTTATTCACCCTGACCTTGGAGCAGGAAAGAGCCAGGCATTCCAACACAAGAACAAGGCATTTCACACAAAGCGACTACCAGCACAAGCAGGTCATCCAGCTAGGCCTCAGCTTATCTAGCCACAAGGACAACAGAGTGATGCCAGTTACGAGCAGCAGTCCTGTGGAGAATTGTTTGGTGACCTGCAGTGTCTGCAAAAAAACTGTGAGACTGGAGGCACTGGCTCTAAGGATCAGAGGTAACAGTGTCAGCTAGCTCCCAATCACCCTGGAATCACCCTCTCTTAGACTGGGAAAAAGAGGCTTCTTACTCATTTCTAACTCATTTCTAGTAAGAGTTGCTAGAAAAATTAATTGTTCAAATCACAGATTTGTCCCTGTGCCTCCTTAGTTGCAAGAGGTAGCAGGAAAAGCCTTGCAAACTGGTGAGAAGGCCAAACACCACAAGACAGGCTAATCTGGTATTTTCTTTTTCTTTTTTTTTTTCCCCTGACAGCAAGAGAGGAAGAAAAGGAAGAAGAGGAAGTAGGTGCCCTCTTTAATAACAAATTGATGTTTGCAAGTCTTCTCTGTTGTGCTTTGCTTAGGAAATTAACAGCTACTGCAGCTTAAGAATCATACAAAGATACATACAAAGATATCAACAGATTCTTCAGATGCAAATTTCTTAGAAGTGCTTCTCAAGCTTCTCTACCACAAGCTACCTGAACACTTATATTTTAAAAAGTTGATTGTAAAGTTGATTAACTGCTTAAACCTTCTGCACTGTCTGTACTGCTGTACAATTAGCTGAAATAAGATGATAGCACATTTCAGGGGTTATGTTTCTCAAGCGTTACAGCAAACACAGTTTCGTTTCTAAAACATGCCCTACATTACATTAATATATACATTAATCAATGTTGCACAACAGGCAACAGGCCTCAAGACTAGTTCAGGGTCTCTTAAACATACATCCTGGCTTCCATCCCGTGGGAGTTTGCCCTCACATCAAAAGTATTCTTTCCCTTCTTAAGGCCAGGTCCAATGATATTTGCTTTTACCTTAAGGGTTTTGTAGGCAGTGCTCATGGTTGTTACTCTATGGTTTGCATGACCTCCACCCAGTTTGCAAAGATGACAAACAGGCCTTCTGCAGATTTCACAGTACATGTTTACTCTCTCCATTTCATGTTCTGGACACATCAAAATCTGTGGGGAAGAAAAAAAAAAAATAAAAAAGAGCAGAGACGATACTGGTGTACTTCCAAAAATGGAGGTTCTCAATAATAAATCAAAACACCCAATCAACCCAAAGCAGCATGTGATTCCATCAGTGAACTTTTTATAGTCAGTTTATCTGTTATTTTACCTTTTATATCTGTCAATGCCATTGAAAGCGGGCAGATGAACACACACAGTTTCACAAGGTTTACAGTAAGTAAACCTCTAGCAGTGTCTGTGTAGCCTCCATATAGCAATCTTCTGCTAAACCCTGCCCATGTGCTGTTTGCAATGCCTCCAGCACCCTACACTCCTGCTCAGAGATGTAAATGCAATATATAACACACCCAGCCTGTCAATCTTAACCATGCTCATGCCAGCATCTCTTGCAACAGCTATTTCTTAAAGCAAGAGCTGACATAACACTGTAGAAATGTAAGTCTAAACTAGATTTTGGTAAGTCACATAGCCATTGCTCTTGGAGCAAAAAAGTGCAGACACCATCACCAGCTACAGTCATTTTAAAGACAAAAGACTCCAGTGTTTCAATCTTTCTGCCTGACTCCAGTTACAAGCTGTTCACACTGAGTGCTACTTCCAGGATTAGCTCAAACAGCATTTCAAGAAAGCTGGTGTTTGCTAAAAATCATCTTTCAAAAGCTGAACTTGTTGAAATAAATGCTCAAAGAGTTAAAAAAAGTGCTGCTCAAGTCCAAACTCAGGCAACAGATTAAATCATATAAAGCGTATGTGTGTGTACATGTGCGTGTGTGTTGATTTAACAAAACAATCAAGGCTTGTTTTGCTCATTCTAGAGCACTGAAAGACAACATTTGGGTCATCTGTTCCAAAGAAGGTACCAAAGAGGAGCTTTTGAGGAAGCTTTTCAGTTTCAATATGCCCCTACACAAGAAACGTCAGAAAAAGACATAAAAATAGAAAATTGTGAGCAGCACAAGTACGGACACAATAAGCTAAAGCCTGAAACCAGCTTTCAAGTCTCAAATGTTATCTTAGGCTGTGGTGAAAAGCCCAAAGACACCAATCTCACCAGCACCTTAAGACTATCATTAAGCTAAATATGCAATTAACAATCCCATTTGGATTGACTACTGGATTTGGAAGGAAATAAAAAAGGGAAAAAAAGGAAGCTGCCAAGAAAATCAGCTGTGCAGGCAAACGTCTCCAAAAAAACTACAGTCAGACTTCAGTTAGTCTGTGGAAGTAATTTTTCCACAGCAGGGTATAGCCACACCTCAGAGAAAATCCGTATTTCTATTCATCTCCTCATATAAGCAAGAATTACAGCCTGAAAGTGGGAGACAGCAGAGGTCAGCAGACTGCCTTGTCTTTTCTCAAAACTCAAGAACAATCAGCCCAGTCTGTGCTTCTCCCACCTCCACCACACATGCTACAAAGTGCTCTCCAGCCTGGCTGTAAATTGAAGTGGTGACTGAGAACATTGTTTAGGAAATCAACAAATACTTCAAGCTTTCAGCTCAGGTCTTAAAAATGCAGTGCAATGAAAAATGCACTTTTCTTTCTTTATATCAAGCTCAAACAGTTCTCAGAAAGGTTTCTATAAGAACACAGTAAAGATCACCTTACCGCTGCTGGGAAGTTTTCAAAAAAGTAGATCTATCTAAAGTTAACTACGCTATGCTTTTCTCCTTTTTTCCCCTCTTCCTGTCTTCACATATAATTAGAAATGCTAAATCCCACATGTGCACACACACTCAATACATCAGCATCAGAATAATCTAAAGCACTTCACCCCATTTTGCTCTGTTTCAAGAGAATTCAATTACTAACTTTTAATCCTGAATTAAGTCTGCATGTAGTATCCCACTACAGGGCACTTTTAGGAGTGCATAGGGATCACAAATAGCAAAAGTTGCAGCTGTGAGGATTTAGATGCCATAGAATAGAAGTCTTTCAGGAGCTGTATAGCATTTTAAAGCAAGAGGTAGAAGATAGTATACAAACTTTCATCTTTCTCATTTATCCAATAGAAGGACATTTCACAAAAGGTGTGTGCAAGCACATTTGAAAACATAGGAATCATGTGCTCACTTTTAACTGGAATTAATGTTTTAGATGCAAGGAAAACACCACCAAGTAGACCTCTGGATATTCACTATCTGCCAGCTTGCTAACTTTAGAGGCTCAGTGTTTTCCAGACACTCAGAAGAAACGTACACCTGCAGTCAAGAACTTCTTACACATTGCACATTAATCAAATTTACTTAATTTCATCATAATTAATCAGGGCTCCTTGACCATCAGCATTTCTGGCATCTGTGGGAGCTCCAGCAAGGAGGCACAGGTACAAAGCATGTGCTAGGATGTCAAGGCTATTACTGTGGTCCCTCGTTAAGATCCTATCTGTGATATGCAACATCACTGATGTAACAAATTCAATAAGGCACTGCCATGTACTGCACCACACTCAGTATGAGACACAAAGGTAGTGGAATTTTATTATCACTGTTTTCTGAATGCAGCAACAGCAGCACTAGTGTATAAACCAGAAATTTTGCCGTAACATTTTTATCTTTTCTACTACAGATAAAAAAATAATGGTGTAAAAACATTGGAGACCTTAACTCCACCTTTCACTCTTCTTAGGTGCAAGAAAGGAGAGAAAGAAGATGCTTAGTGATGGATCAAGTTCAAGCACAAAGCAACCAAAGGGGATGTGCCTAAAGGGGACATGGAAGAGAGACCAGGTGTGTTAGGGTTTTTAAGTTCACCACACACAGGCATCCTCCCTAGGCAGTCCCATTCTAAATGTCCAAGAGGAAGGTGCCAATAACACCAAGGGTGTTGATTCAATCCCTGTATGAACCATTCACTTTAAAGCTGGACTTGATGATCCTTGTGAATCCCTTCCAACTTAGAATATTCTGTGATCTGTGATCATTAAGCCTTAAAAAAAAAAAAAAAAAAGTAAAGAAATACTCAAATCACAAGTAACACAGTCTATTCCACAAAGTAAAAACCCTAATTTTTACAGGACCCTTCAAGTATGTTCTCAATGTCCCGTTCAATAACAGCACTTGACCATCAGAAAGGAGCAAAAGCTTGTGCTTCACTCAATAGTCAATAAAGCAGTCATGGTCCTAAAAAGCGACCATCATTGCACAGAAATGCAGATACACGAGAATGCTGCAACCT
Organism: Tachycineta bicolor; assembly: GCA_025960845.1. NCBI lineage: Eukaryota > Metazoa > Chordata > Aves > Passeriformes > Hirundinidae > Tachycineta > Tachycineta bicolor. The sequence goes on from JANEHK010000116.1 coordinate 484,813, forward strand.
GAATTCTCGAAGGTACAATATACTTACCTTGGGTCTGAAGTTGGTGGTTGGTCCTACATATTCATGCTGGGCTTTCACAGTTCCCCAAGGATGGTGTACTTTGAAACATTCATTGCAATAGCTTGCACTGCAGTCCATGCAGCTCTTTGTGGACTCCTGAGGTGGAGGCTTGCAGAAATCACACATAATAGCAATGGCTGCCCTGGCTGCCTGTCTGTATCTTTCCACAATGGTTTCCAAAGTGAAGTTGCGAAATAAGCCATTAATGCCCCGCTCTCCAAGATCAATATCCCGCTGACAACTCGGACAAGGAAACAGAGTCGATCTAGGAGTCAGTGAATTACGTTTTCTGCCTGTGTAGACACCAAAACCCAATTTAGGATAAGCTTAAACCAAGCTGGTTTTGATTTTCAAAGAAGCACAGGAATTTACATACCAATTCCAGACTGTAGCACATTGTCCAAACCAGTACAACACCAATTCATATGCAGTCTGCCAAGCCAAGGAGAATACAATTGTCCTGACAAGGTAGTGTAATGTCTGACTCCAAGGGACATTACAAACTACTACCCTAAAACTTAATTTTATGCCAAGATAAATTTAGCTCTTCCAATTCCACCTCCTTTATCTAGTTTTGGATGCACTCAAGCTGTAACCTCTTGAAACAATAAACACAAAACCTCATGGAAGCTGAGCAGTTTTAGACTAACTGGTTACTCATATAGAGAGCAACAGCTTCTCAACGCATTGAAATGAAAGATGCTTACTCTTGGAGCAACAGAAATATATAGCAAACCTTGAGTTCCCTGAAGTTTGCTTTGGCTGAGTGCAAACTTACTCTACTCATCCCAAGAAGCATCATTAAAAAAATCATGTTCCGGATGTTCCCTCAGGAAAATGAGGGAACAGTATGACATCTCAGCCAAATCATTTAGTCAAAAAATGCTGATGCTGACTTGGCCCCTCCTGAAAGGCCTCAGTAAAGGAGGGCTGCTAAATAAGCCCTGTACATCAAAGGGGAATCTGAGGTAGTTATATCTGAGAGGTTATCTACCCTGAACTAAGGAACCACATATCTCCACAGGGATCTGTTAAACAGTGTACATCTATCTCTATGAATTTCTAAAGGGGGAACTGCAGAGAAGCTGCACCAAACAGTGACACACAAATTTCCCCCCGCTACAAAATAAAATCACAGGCTCAAGAAAAACCAGTAAGAAGCCTTTTGAGTCTGTTAAGGAGATGGCTCACACAGATTCAGAGGTTATTCACAAGGTGAATTCCTGAGGTTATCACACCAGGAGTGCATCCCATCTCACTCATGAACCCACAGGCTGCAACTACCAGAAAGAAGCCTTTACGTGTTTCAAAAGCAGGCTAAGCTAGTCTTTAGGCTTCACTTGTATCCTCTCAGCTTCCCCTTACAAAGAAACAAAAGCCCCCATCTTCTATAGTGCTGGTGCATTGTTTTAAGATCTCTCTGAGAGCACTGCAAATTGGTATAACTAACTTTCCTCATTTCATCTGGGTTAGAGATAAATTTTCTTAGCAGCTCTTACAGTGCTGTAGTTTGGATTTGGTATGAGGCTATTACACACTGACGGTTTTGGCTGCTGCTAAGCAATGCTTAACCTAAATCCAAGACTTTCCAGTTTTTCATGCTTCACCAGAGAGCAGGTGCATGAAAAGCTAGGAGGGAGAACAGCCAGGACAGCTGACTCAAATGGCCAAAAGGATATTCCCCACCCTAGAATGTCACGTCCAGGAGATAAACTGGGGGCAGTCAGGTGCAACAGGGTGGGCACTGGGTGAACAATTGTATTGTGTATCACTTGTTTCTCTTGGATTTTATACCTCTCTCTTTTGTATTACTACTTTTTATTATTGCTATCCCTCCAGTATGTACTCCAGTATAAATTAACTCTATTCCAGCTGAAACCAGGACACTAAAAATATGTAAATGGAGGTATGACTTAAAGCTGAATTCTTAGTGTTGAAACTGGCTCTTCTTCAGAAAGGGAAATTTGTTCTTTACTGTATTTAATCAGTATATTCCCATCAAAAATGGTAATGCTTTATTTCTTTCTGAAGTGTCCTGTGATGCTACCCAAAATACACTTGCCTTAGGCTGCTCTCCTATTGCTCCTTCATCTAACAATCCCAAACTTCCATTCCTATCATGCCCTTTCCAGTCTCTTCAAATAAAACACCAAACCAACACTCCTATAAGGAATTAATTCCTTTGAATATCTTTGAAATTTGACCTGTGGTAGCATGACTGTCAGCTAAGAGGTCACAGACAGAGCATGGATAAGTGTACATGCACTGACAGTCTCCCACCCAGCGTGGTCTTGCCTTTCTGTAAGTTCTGAGCAGAACAACTAGGCTGCATTTACAGAACAGAATGGATGACACAAGGCACAGGTATGCAACTCTCTGCCTAAGGGAACAGAGATTTTTGTCTGATTTCACATTTTTTTAGTAATTACTTGAAGTGAATTAATTACTGCACAGCCTACAGTACCTATAACTTGGCATACACAGCAACACACCCATGCAAGGCACAGCAACAACAGTGAAACACAAACTGTATTTCCAGTGTATGCTCCAAGCTAGCACTGCACACACAAACACAGAGAAACCTTCTACACAAACCTCTACAATACCTAGACAAAAAGATTACTTCACATGCAGTGCCATGCAGACAACAGCCATAAAAAGTAATCTAGAATACATACATTTGCTGAAACTAAGAAAATAATCATACAATGCGGCACATATTGAAACTGCCTGCAAGTAGTATGCTAGAGCAGAGAGGAAACAATGACAAAGCAAGATAGCAAGGAAAAAAAACAAAAAACCATGGTGCAGTGGTCAAGTTTAAAAATACAATCTGAAATTCATATTCATTGCAATGGAGGGCTTTCATTCTGCCTGTGGTGACCAAAATGAGACTGTCATCATGAGCGATGCTCTGAAAAGACTGGTGACATTGTTTATGGAAAGTAATCCAGCATCAAGGAAATCCTGCACACCTTCAGATGTCTCATCCCTTTTCATTGACAGCACTCTGAAAGTCTAGGTTGGGGTTTTTTTCCTGTTTTAAATTCTGGAAATTTATTTGCTAAGCTTCTTGGCCTGTTCTGCCATTTCAATACTCAAAGAAAAGGAAATACATTCTTTTTATGCCTAGTGAGTGTTAAAATATTAACACTATAGTTTGCTTTCTGCTTAAAGGATCTCTCATATTTTAGGAAGAAAGCACTTTGAAGTAATGAATTACTTTGGACACTCTCTCTCCTGTCTTTATTGGGTCCAATTCACTGAAACTAAATTCTGGTTTAAAAGAATTAAAAGAAAATCCAAATAAAGAAAAAAGCACACATGAAAAAACAACAAACCCATTGGATTTTGTAGACATATTTAGATGTTTAGCTCAGATAAATTTGGTTCCTACCCACATTTTCTTTTACATTTGCCTGTTCAGTTTACAACAAGCAAATATGTATTTTGTGAACTATTAGAAATCATCACATGAAATTTTCCACTGTGATTTGCAAAACTGATTGCTTCACTTACAATAAGCTACTCAACCAGTTACCAAAAAAAAAAAAAAAAAATCACAACATATGCCATATATACTCATGCTCAGACTCACAAATATTACCATACAGGTTGCAAAGACTCAAGTCAAAGAGCAATCTTAAGTATGTCTTTTAAAAACTACGTTTAAACGTCATCCTCCCAAGGAGAGGTAGCAACACTTAAAATACTGAAAAGTCCAAGCTGCAGTGAATGATTTGCAAAGGGATAAGACATCTTAAAGTTGTGTTTTTCAAGTAAACAGTATTACCAGAATTCTATGGTTGTGGAAGACATGGACATTAAACATGTGAGTTTAAAAAAAAAAAAAAAAAGATTTAAAAGTCAACTGGATTCTCTTGAAAAATTGGTTGTTTTTTTTGTTTTTTTCTTTTTTTTTTTTTTTTTTTTTTTAATAGAAATGTACATTGCCACCCCATAACTCAGTTAATGTTTTTGGATGGGTTCTTAGGGAGAAGGAAAAAGGGAAGGTGAAAAAGGGGATGGGTATAGCAAAAGGAAGGGGTAAAGAGGGAACAGGGAGAGAAAGAGACAGGGGAGAGGTGTGAGAAGGGAGGGAAAGGCAAATGGAAGAGGGGAGAAGGGAGAGGGAAGAAGGGAGAGGCCCCATAAGAGAAGCCAGCAAAACTAAAATGTTACTTTCAGATACCTTAGTTTTTCACAAATCAAAAGGACTTTCTGCAAAAAGACCAGACACAGACAGCATTCCAAGAGGCCTGATGGTATCATACAGTATCTCTGTTTTATGACACTTTCAGCCTTCAACAGAGGCAATTTAAACTTCCTCTTCTGAGCAGCTGCTTTGTCCTCCTCTGAGTGTGAAATTCAGATTTGTGTTTAGCTCAGTTCACATCTTTCTTGAAGGACACCACACTGCTATGGATTGCTCATGTGTCTGGTAATACTGTGGCAACAAGGAATTTGGGGACTCTTTCTCTTGGTTTTGACTAACCATTACATTAAAAAAAAAAAAAAAAAGAAATCAGTATTTAAGAAGTCAACACAGTGGCTGAGCTGCTCAGATGAGCTCAGTTTTGGAAATGAGATATAATTAAAAGACTGACTATCCTTCAACCTGATTGTGTCATTAGACACACCAAATATTACAAGTCTGTTTTCCTCACATACTCATGTGCTATGATAAGCTGTGACGTTCAGAACTACCTACTCATATCAACATGGTGTAAATTTCAATCTGATCTTCATCAAATAAAGCAGGCATAGATACAATAAAGAGCCAATATTACATTCCATTTAGAAGTGATGGCCAAACATGACCTGTAAATGTAAGGAAGAACAATCCAATAACCACACTTCACTACCAGTAAGAGAGAAGCTTCATTGAAACTTGAGCATGTAAATTGAAAATTAAAAAGCAGAGGGTGGAGGAGGTGTTGTGGTGATTGCTGGGGTTTTGTGTGCATTTTTGTACCCGCCAGTGTATAGCAAATCATATACACACAAGGAAAAAATATAATCCAACTGTTAACTGAACTGCAGTCCAGTTGACCTTTAAATCAGTCTTGCACAGAATGAAAAGCTGTCCTTATAGAACTTCTTTGCTGTACCCTTGCTCACTGCAAAAGCCTTTTTGTGGACTTGACCACTGACAAAAAGTTATATGCTAACCAACAATATTTAACTCGATATCTAAATGCTAGACTATCTCTAGCCAACACAACACATGAAGCATTTCTACCTCTGCACCCAAAAGACCTCCTCTGTGAGGCTGCAAACAATGAACAGAGAGCTGTTTAGACATCAAAAAAATGAGATATACCATTGGTTTACAATGGTTCAAATGAAAAGCATCGACTCTTTTCTCTCCTGTGGCTGTTAAACTCCTGCAGGGTTGAAAGGCAAGAATGTTTAATTTCCTAGCATATCAAACAACAGTCAGATTTAAGCAGAATGGGAATGGGGAAGAAGAAGGCATTGGGGGGAAGGGGCACAGGGAGAGATATTTCAAACATTCACACAAAAAGTGTCAACATAACCACATTATATGCTTTAATTACACCGACACTGTAATTTTACAGTAACATTAGAGGTAATGGAACAGCAATAAGAAATAGCCTACATTTTCATGCTATATGCAGCAAGATTTTGTTAATTAAAAATTATTTTAAATACAATATAAACAGAGGAGCATTCTTAAACCAACACATTGGATTTTAAGCAGCACATACACTCCATTTCAATGAGTTCTGTCCCTTTTATATTAAGATAAATTGTACTTGTAAATGCAAGCTCTGTGTGCACAACAAATACAGAACATGATCAAATACAGACCAGCTCATTCTGGCATACCAAGAATTTAAATGCCAACCCATTTTAAATAGATTACATTCCTTATGGAGACATCAGGGATTCTTTAAGTGGAAAAAAAAAAAACCCAAAAAACCAAAAAAACCATACTGGGAAGAAGGTGTCATATGCATTTTGAAATGTGACACTAAGGTCTCGACACCGACATGTCCTGCACAAGCCACCCAGAAGTTCTAGTGGTTTTTTGTTATGTGAGACCCCACTTTGGATGTTTTCCTTACATTTTCTCTCTTACGGAGCTGTTTTCTTGAAAATTCCCCTACAGATCACAAAGCCAATTTAGCAAGGCAATGCACAGTATGAGTACTACAGACACAAGACAACGACTGTGCAAATGTAAATTGCAAGCTGAGGACCACTGCTGGTACCAAACTAATCTGGGAGCAAATCTCACACTCAATATAGCAGTGAAGCTATAATGCCTGTAACACTAGAAGCAAAGACAGTTTAATCTGAATTTAAAAAATTACTCTTTAATGCTTCCATTTCCATATGCTCTTCATTCCACAAATTTCAACTGTCTGAGATGATAATTCTCCTGTGATGTGCATCTGCCCAACGCTCTTTGAGGTAAGAGGGGGGGAAGTTCATTATTTCCAAATCTCAACCCTCTCCTGCTACTCATCAAACAGGTCTTCAGGAAAGCAATCGCCTCTCTGTTAGCAGGTCAGATGAGGAGATATATTCCCATTGGTTTGCTGAGATGGCGGCAGACCACAGTGTATTTAAAGATTAGAACTCCTGCAACAACTTACGTACATGTATCTCAGGACAGGGTGGTGGTGGCAGGGGGAGTACCAAGGATTAGCGGCTTTTTGCTTAACAAACTGATTTGAAAGAGTACCAGTACTAACAATACAGGACCAAACAGTACTAAATGGTTGTTTAAAAGAAGCTGGTGAAATTGCACATTTGATCTGTGAAAACTGGGAAGGATGAACTTTAGTAACACGAAATGTAAGATAGAGCTTTAGAGTTTGTCTTGTTAGTAACTCTTCCAGGGCACAGGGGAGTGTATTTTTGAAGTAGATAATTATGCCAGAAGAAAGCCTGAAAGCCAAGATAAGGCATCTTTCAAGAAGTAAAGCACGCACAAAGCACTTTCATTGCATCTGTATAAAAGCAGACCAACTCATCTGTGGATCACGAAGACTGCAAGAATCTCTCTAGCATAATACCACACAGAGCATGAGGAGTCCTGAAGCTAAGCACTCCTTAGATCTTTGAGCAGACCACAATGAAGGAGGCTGTTAGGGCTGTCTGCTTACCTATCATCCAAATCTGCAACCATTTATTAAAATTATTAAAATTATTTATTGTAAGCATAATGAAGTGGGCAGGACAAAGCTAGCTTACAAAGTCTACACAGGCTCAGAAGGAAGTCAAAACTACTGCATTGGGGATGGCTGAAACCAGAGCAAACCACTGGCAGGCAATGAAATCTCCAAAATCTACATCTCCATGCTACTGAACATGATGCTGTTGCATCTCCATGTAACCGAAATACAGAAATAAAAAAAACTCACAATGGTTATAAAGATTTCTAGAATGCCCCACAAAGACGAATCTATTATAGACGAAACAGAGTGCATTGTCCTTAAAAATATTCCCATTGTTCTTGACACAAAATAAACAAGAGTAGCACTATCCCTGTCATCTCTATAACCGCATCAGGAGTACCAGGAAGATATATTACCAATTCAGTTGCCATTCAGCTCAAGCCAGTCCAATAATAAAATCAGGAAAACATGCACAAATTCTGATACATACCTGATCTATTAATCCTGTCAATTCTGTCCATGCTAGAAGCAGAGATTCTAATTCGAGGGCTACTCTGATTAGAGGATTCAGAGCCTCCATCAGCAAAGGAGTCTTCAAATGCAAAAAGTATTTCTTTCACACATTTGTGACATACATTGTGCTGGCAGGGAAGGATCAGTGGATGGGTAAACAATTCCTTGCATGCTGGGCAGATAAGCTCTCTTTCGATACCCTTAATGGCAACCTTCATGATAGAAAGAGGGAGAAACAAGTGTAAGCACAGGAAAACACAAGTCACCAAGCCTTATGGCACTGCCCTATGTCACCAAACCCCAGCTCTGCAGAACAAATGCACACAGTTTTATCTGGTTTGAGGCACTTCTGTGGTTAAGACAAATCTCAATTAACATTTATGAAAGCAAAGACAGCATTCATTTCAAGTGAAGTGAGCACTGCCACTAGGCAAACAGTTCATCTTTAGGTCATGTCTGCATTGCAGGGGAGGGAAGGAGGGGAGTAGTCTTAATTCCACTCAAGGACCTAGTGAAACGAATGCAACCATATATCTTAACAATAGGAGTCCATATGTTTAGCTTTCTCGCTGGCTTACGAAGGAGGAAAAAAAAAAAAAAAATAAATAAAAGAAATTAAGTGTCAGACTGGTTAAACAATAGGCTTTCCTGACGTGTAGTTCACATTTAAGGGCTGAAACCGTCTTGACTTCATTAGGTTAATAGTTCCGAGTCAGGAATATCATTTATTTATTTATTTATACGTTCACTTACGTCTTTTATCTGTCGCACAAAGAGCCGCCTGTGGATCGTTGCGGCTCTTCAGTAATTCCTTGACGCCCTCGGCCGCCCAGGGCAGCGCTCTCCGCCAAGCGCCGGGTGTCGGGAGGGCGCGGCAGCGGCAGCGGCAGCGCAGCGCCCGCTCCGCCCGGCGCCCTCCGGGAGCGCTTCCCGTCCGCGCTCCGAGCCCGTCGGGGCGCCCCGCCAGCCCTGCCCGCCGTCCCGCCTGAGCCGACAGCCGGGCACGGA